>CM053515.1:85371439-85501467 GCA_028627145.1 Eidolon dupreanum
GAAATAAGCCAGACAGAAAAAGTTGAAAATCACATGGTATCACTTATACGTGGGATATAAACCTAAAAGCAACAAATGAACAGGACAAACAGAGACTCAAGGATGTGGACAATTGACTAGTGGTTACCAGAGGGTAAGGGATGGGAGAGGGAAGGGAGAGGTAGACAGGGTAAAGGGGGTCAAATATGGGGGGAAGGGTAGGATGAAGTAGATAAAGGGGATCAAATATACTGTAGCTGAAGGAAACTAGACTTTGGGTGGTAATCACACAATAGAAAATATAGATGTCAAATTATAATGTACACCTGAAAATTATATAATTCTATGAACCAATATTACCCCAATAAACATAATTTAAAAAAAAACTTTAGAGGATGAAAATACTTTTTGTTTGAAGTGAATGACATTATTATAGTAGGAAAATTCAGCTTTTACATAAACATGAGTCTTTTACTTTCAATGGACATTCTAACTGAATAAATTCAGGAAATTAAAATGAAGTATTTTGTTAAAAATTGACTTATAGATTCCAACTAATGATGAGCTAGTGTATTGAAATTGCTGTTACCAGTGTTAACCCTTGATTTCCTTGAGCTTATAATTGATATTGAAAGTAAGAATAAAGGAAGGAGAATTGGATTTAGATATTTACGCCTTGAGCATAAGTCTTGTTTCTTGAATTTTAATATAAGTAATGTTTAAAATATCTTCTACTCATTCTTGCCATTAGCTTTATCACAGTGAAGTTGAAATGCAAAATGTGATTTCCCCCCTAGACAATACAAAGAATATATAGTTCTTAATTGCCTAATTAGGAAACTAATATATCGACAGTTATAATTTTCTCTTAGCTTAAGTATGTTTGTAGTATAAGTTTTATCACATGTGAAAAGCCTACTTTTGGTATTCTTTGATTTTAAAAGTAAATTGTAAGTGAAGAGCACTATTTAACATATTTGTTGCTTAGCTGTTATTTTCCTGTTTTTTCAAGGAACGAGTTCAAAAAAGTTTCCCTCATCCAATTGATAAATGGGCAATAGCTGATGCCCAATCGGCTATTGAAAAGAGAAAACGAAGAAATCCTTTATCTCTCCCAGTAGAAAAAATTCATCCTTTATTAAAGGTAAAACTGAAATACTGCTTTTTTGCCTTTTAAAAAGAAAATAAAATCCATAGTATTAAAACATTAAGAATTTATTTTATGGATAATAGATTCAACTAAAGATTAAAATTTTCTCATTTAAATTTTTATAGGAAATCATGACAGGGGGAGGGATGGTATGATAATAGGAAAGTGTAAGCTGGGCAACATGGTTTAAAGTAATTTTATACCAACAGTAATAATAGTCAAGCAAATTGAAAGAACTAAGAGAATTTGTAATTGTGGATTTTGTTCATCTAAGGTGTTAGTAGGACATCAAAGAGAATTTATAAAACTTTCTTGTTGGTTAGACTGAATGTCCCTGTAATCCTTCAGATCTTATTATTTCACATTATTAGATGCTACCTTTGTATAGGGACCATTAGTAGAGACCTTGATGAGACTGCCATAGGGTTTTATGGAATTCTTTGGACAAAAATTTCCTAAATATCACCTAAACCATGCAGTCCAACTTGTCATTTAAATCAGTTAGTCGAATCTCTCCAGAACTAATAACTGCTGGAAACTCTAATAATGCTATTTCTATTTTATTTAATGCAATGAACAAACTATTATTTCTCACATCAAAAATATAGGTATTATAATAATTAAAATCTTAATGAAGCTTTTGATATCAATAATTTTGTACATACAATCATACAAGGAAAATGTTAATGCTTTCTTACATTATCTCTGAGTTTTATTACTCAGCAAAGTTATTATCATCATCCCACTTAATAGATGAGATAACTGAGGCAGAAAGTGATTAAGTAACTTTTAGTCCAAGGTCACAGGACTCTAAGTAATAGTGGTAGGAAATCCAGTTCTATTTGATCTCCAAGATTTAAGGCTAAACAGTTTGATGATGTATAAAAGTGTCAAAAGGTTATGTTTTGTACTCAGATTGTTTGAATAGTAATATCTGCCTATATCTTACTAAATGGTCTGAGGAAATAGGTGTAAGTTATAGAAAATTCTAAACTATTAGTAATTGCATACTTCTTTGTAATTCTCTTTTTATGATTTTTACTATTCATACATTGAATTATATTCTAAGAGAATTAACAAACTGAGGTATGTGCGTGCTGTATTAATCCTAAATTTTGAGTTTTATCATCTAATTGTGGATATTTCATTTTATTAATACATGCTTGTCACATAAACATTTAATAGTTTTTAACATATCCTTAAAGGTAAATGCAACCTGTCCCCAACTTATAAACTTCTCATTTCAAAGTTGTTTTTTTCCCCCCTTAATTGGATCGTTTAGAAAATAAAATTTGTTTTTCTATAGGAACTAGTCAGCCCCACAAGGCCCATGCTCTCTCTGAAGTCTAATAATAGGACTATATAACATGTTCTTATCCAGATACCAGGAATGAGCCACTGGGGTTTGGGGAGGCCCAGATTCTTTTGGAAAGAAGGATGGAGATATAAGGCTAGTAGATATTCCCATATACCAATAATATATTAACTCTTTCTGCATTTAAAAAAAAAAAAAAAAAAAAAAAACCTCTTTTGTCATAGTAAATTTCAGGTATTCTGAATTAGGTAACAATGAGCATTTACCTTCGCCCCCAAATTTGGACTTCCCTTTCTAGGTTAAGGGTTATCTCTTTAGTAACCTGTACTTCTTAAGTATTTTACATGATCATAGGTAATTTTGCCATGCCTTTTCTTAGCTTACATTTTCAAATAGCAATATGTATACTATTCACAGATGAGCCACTTAAAATTAAATGCTATTGATAATTACAGACCTCAGTAAAAGTTAAGCTAAATTGTATGCATGTTTTTTAATCACTGTCACATTTATAGTATATGATTTTTAAACATGCTTTTCTTTTAATTTTTCAGGAGGTCCTAGGTTATAAAATTGACCACCAGGTTTCTGTTTACATAGTAGCAGTATTAGAATACATTTCTGCAGACATTTTAAAGCTGGTGGGGAATTATGTACGAAATATACGGCATTATGAAATTACAGAACAAGATATTAAAGTGGCGATGTGTGCTGATAAGGTAGGATACTGATCTTCTATATGTTTAGTTCTTAAATTTTTCTTTGTAACATTGGATGCTAACATACTATTCAGACAGAACAAAATTGTATATTATGTATTAAGGTATATTTCTAATAATCTAATAGCAGATACTCAAAATATCATTTTATGGTTTATGGAAGTAGAGTATTATATAGATAGTATTAAGATGTGTTTAAACATATCATGCAGTTTTTCTTTTATGTTTGCTGAAGTTGGGTTAACAGTAATAATCTCTTAGGAGTGAATTTTTTAAAATTTTATTTATACTGGAAGACTTAGAAGGTCTTTGATTTACTTGAAAACAATTTTTGAAGATGCAAAAATGCCAACTCTTGAGAGTTTTATTTCAATACCTAGCTTTCTTAAGATATTGCTTTTATGGTTTTACTCTAAGAGTATTTAAGAACAAACATTTTTGAAAATTAAGCATATGTGTGACTCATCTCATTTGGTCCTTATAATACTGCCCTACATAAGAGTAGATGCTCTTATGTACATTTTATAAAAGGGAAACTGAAGTTTAGAGAGATAAAGAAATTGGTCTAGAAAATTCTGAGAAATCTCAGCCTTGATTTAACCTTCAGATCTGAGTCTAAAGTTCTCAGTCATTGCACTGTACTGCCACGATATTTTCATTTTATAAAAATGACTTTGTAGAAAAGAAAATATTTTCTGATGAAGCATTTAATTCCATTTTTTCTCAGTATATTCTTGTTGATTTGGCATATTCTTTCTGATTACTGAATCCACTTAGTTATGTTTTAGTGTTTGTTTTTTTAGAATATGAATGTATAGAGTAAAAATCACCTAGTCTAATGAAAGATTTCAAATGTTTTCATATTTTTAAATGAATAAGTATTTTGTTTGCAAAATAATTATTTTTCAATGAATACAAAAATTTTTGATACTTATAAATGAATCAGATAAATAAAATATTTTTGAGTACATACTGTGTGCACACAGGGAGGAGATGCAAGAGAAGTATAAAACAAGCTTTCAGATTTGATCAAGGGATACTTGTATTTGTGAAACAAGCAGAAAGTAATACAAGTTTTTTTTTTATTGTGTTATGGGGATAACACACAGAGGAGAAAGATGAGGTTAAGGCAAGAGTAATAATAGTAGACTGCTAGGGGAAAAAAAGGACTTGTTTTGATCAATCTCCAAAAAGATGTAGATAAAGAAGCCAACTAGAAGGCTATAGGAATTATTCAGATATGAGTGATGAGGCCCTGGAATGAAGTAGTGATGGCAAGGGTACGAAATGAGAAAATGAAGTCAGAAATCCAGGATAGGATTTGGGAACAAATTAGAAGTAATAAGTTAACAAGAGAGACAGACAGACAGAGATAGATGGTATTCATAGAGAACTTGGAGGAGTCAGTTCCTGATGCCAGATATTGGATTCTGTTTTAGAGAATCTGTGGAGGAGCTGTGGCAATATATCCAAGAAGAGATAATTGTATATTTGCTTTTTGTCATTTAAGAACTGTATTCAAAGAATAACTTAGAGTGCCTAACTTAAAATTTGACTTTACATACATATTTTATTACATTTTATATCTTTGACTATGTAGGTATTGATGGATATGTTTCATCAAGATGTAGAAGATATAAATATATTATCTTTAACTGATGAAGAGCCTTCCACCTCAGGAGAGCAAACTTACTATGATTTGGTAAAATCATTTATGGCAGAAATTCGACAATACATAAGAGAACTAAATTTAATTATAAAAGTTTTTAGAGAGCCCTTTGTCTCCAATTCAAAATTGTTTTCAACTAATGTAAGTATCATTGTGTACATGTATGTCATTGCATGGGTTAATAATTTTACATGAGCAATGAAATATGAATTTATATAGTTCATAATTGCTAGTTCGTCCATTTTTTTAAGTTGTGAGATTTAATTCATAATAACTGTGATCAAAAGTTGTTACAGTCATTTCAGTAAACATCAGCAATTAAAAGACAAAATCTAAACTAGACTGATTTTAGAAGTGCAAATGAATTCACAGAATCTTTAATGTCCTCCAAAGAATAAAGCTTCTTGTTTAAGTGGAAGATTCTTTTAAATTTAACTCATTTTAGTTATTCAACTAAAGCACTCATTAGTGCTGACTGCATTATTAGGTGTCATATTTAGCAATGGGATTGAAAGATGAATAAGAAACAATTCCTTCCCTCATGTTTAAAGTCAAGACAGAGATGTAAACTTAAATTACAGTAATTACTGTAATAGGAGTATAACAACAGTATTTCAGAGAGCACAAAAGAAGGAGCTAATAACATTAAAAATTAAAGTGTTTTTTGTTATTTTTAAATAAATGTTTTAACATTTTCTTGATTTTAATTTCTAATATAATAAACATTGATAGTTTATAAACAAGAGCACTTTGGAGTCTTCAGCCATTTTTAAGAGTGTGAATGAGTCCTGAGACCAAAAAGTTTGAGAACCACTGACATAGAGAAATGTATTTGCAAATAGTACATTATTACAAAAGAAATTCTTGAATTATCTTTTACTTATATTTATGGTATTTCTTATTGTATTTGCCCTGTTTAATTTTATGATTAGAAAATGACTTATTGGCTCAAAATTTGTTTTATTATATAACCTAACTGAATTAATGTGTTTTTCTTCCCAACAGGATGTAGAAAATATATTTAGTCGTATAGTAGATATACATGAACTTAGTGTAAAGTTACTGGGCCATATAGAAGATACTGTAGAAATGACTGATGAAGGCAGTCCCCATCCATTAGTAGGAAGCTGCTTTGAAGACTTAGCAGAGGTAAGTACTTAAGTTGCATATCCAAATAAATATGCACGAAAGCTCTATATTTGCATTACAGTTGGAATCTTAATTCTTGTTTCTAGCTGAAGTCATAGATATTAACTGCTGCCTACTCAGCTTTATTGCCCCTTTCTCAGAGGGTTCTGGCAACATTTGTTTCTGTTATCTTACAAAGCACAGAAAAAGTAATTTTTCATCCATTATAAAAAAAACAGGGAAGGGGGAAGCAGTTGGGGTAAAAGGAGTCAAATATGTGGTGAAAGAAAGAAATCTAACTATGGGTGGTGAACATACAGTGCAAAATATACATAACTTACTGTTGAAAATAAAATGTTCCTGGAAAAAAATTAAAATTAGAAGAAAAAAAAAACATCCCATAGAAGGGAGTCATCTACAGCTGATACTCATTTGTCTAAACATAGCAAGGCTAAGAAAAGTGGATGCATACTCTGTCAATGAAGAGCCCATAGAACTTGGATAAAAGGTCAAACTACTTGTATACTAATCTAAACTCTGCTACTTATTAATTTTATGTGACTGGGGCAATTCATTTCATATCTCTAAATCTCTGTATCTATATTTGTAAAATAACGATAATAGGATTCAGGATTTTTGTGAAAATAAAATAACCTACCTGAAATACTTAGATAACCACTTTCACACAATAAGTTACTCAATATACGATAACTGCACATTATTATCATGAGGGTAGAAAAATGGTTGCCCTCTCCTTGTATATTTCAAATGCTAAAATATATGAGCTAGTCCTTATAAGTTAATATTGATAATCATTCTGAGATTTCTAGCTCTTCTTTGTTTTCACTCTAAAATCTACTGTACCTTTTGTTACAACACAGGGTTGAATTTATAAAACATAAAAATTTAAGACTTTCAGTCAAAATATTATGGTAAGTTTAAACTTCACTACAGCCTTCCCCCCATCTTGCTTCAAATGCATAAAAGTCAATAAAGCATTTTTATAAAAGGAATATACATAACTAGACTCAAAAACAAGATAAGAAACGGAATAGACATTAAAGGTAGTGAGCTCTGGAAGTTGGGCCTTTAGCTCTTAATGAAGAGATAAAAATTGAGAATTTTTCAGAAATGAAGATACAATTTCCCATATAAAAATTAATTTCAGGGGATGGCTCCATAGTGTAGCGGTTAGCACGTCTGGTTTACATGCAGAAAGTCCTGGGTTCGCGCCCCAGGTGGAGCCACAGACCATACCCTGGGTGCGCCAAGCCCTCCAGGTACACCAGGCTCCCGAGTGCACTGGGAGTGCTAGGCCCTGGATGCGTCAGGCCTTGGGTACACTCCATGAGCGTGTGGGAGGGGACACTCCACCTTCAGAGATCCACTTCTTAAGGAGAAATGGCAACCTCAGGGATGGAAGTTGGGGATGGAGGAGGCGGAATTAAAGAAGGGGAAAAATTAATTCCAAATATTGGACAGGGTACATAAAAATAAACCCATAGCCAAATACTGTAGTAAAAATAGAGAACATGTTAAAAGTTGTGAAGAGAGTAGAGAAACTACTGTTAGAATGACAGGAGACTTCTTTTTAACAATAGAGGCTGTAGTCAGTTTAGTGATATCTTCAAAGTAATGAGGAAAGATTGTATCTTTTGCCCTACTAAACTTTTATTCTAGAGTGAGAACAAAGATTAGAATGATAAAGCTTGCAGAAGCAAACGTAAGACATTTTCGTGACATTGGACTAGGCAAAGATTGCTTAAACAGGACATAAGAAGAGTAACTCTAAAAGAAAAGATTGATAAACTGGACTTCATTAAATGTAAGAATATTTGTCAACAGACAAAATGTTAAAAGAGTGAAAAGCCAAGCTATAGAATGGAGACAATATTTGTGATATTTATAACCAATGAAGGACTCATCTGGAGTTCATAAAAAACTACAAATCAGTAACTAAAAGACAGCTTAGTTTTTTTCAAAAATAGACAAAAGACTTGAGTGAGTACTTTCTAAAAGAACAAAAGGTATTCATCATTATTCACCAAGGAAATGCAATTTAAAACCATGGAGCAGTTGAACACTACATTGCTGGTGGAGGAGGTATAAATTGGTACAGCTACTTTGGAAAACTATTTGGCATATCTACCAAAGCTAAGCATACAGTGTACCCTATGGCCTACCAGTTTTACTATTGGGTATATACCAAACAAAAATGGATGCCTCTGTTTACCAAAAGACATGTTCAAGAATGTTCCTAACAGATTTATTCAGAATGGGTAATTTGTGACATAATCACACAGTGAAATACTGTATGGCAATAGAAAAGAATGAACTACTGATTTTTTTAAAAGACAACATAATGTTGAGTAAAATACAAACTCAAAGTACTATATAATTGCATTTGTAGAAAGTTCTAAAACATGTAAACAGATTTTGAGGAATAGGGGTTACAATAGTGGTTGACCATAGAGCATGAAGAAGCTTGTCTGAGGTGCTGTATTTCTCTTTCCCTTTCTGGGTGGTGATTACACAAATGCATTGCATAAATATGTAAAATTTCATCAAATTGTGGAAGATAATCATGAAAGATTAGAGAAAAAAGTGAGGAACAAATAAAAAGATATATACATTGACCAAGAGAGTTTATTACCCGTAGTCCCTCATTATAAAAAGTATTAAAGGATATTCTTCAGCAAGAAGGAAATTGTACTCAGACAGAAGTCAAGGAATACAAGAACTAATGGTGAAAAATGTGTTTGTAAATTTTGAAAACTATCAAATATTTATAAACCAAATAATTTTTTGGTATTTAAAAGGAAGGGTTAAACTAAATTTCTAAGCCCCAGTGATAAAATGTACGGTGTGTAAAGTGTGCTTATATTCAGGAGGATGGAAAAATTGAATAATTTTAAACTCTTTAAAATTAAAAATTTGTAGGTAACAAACTATATTTGATTTTAAAAACATTTGGAAAACTCACCAAAAGAATAGAAATACTGTTTATGGGTTACAATGTATAGATCAGGAAAAAGAACTATATCCATATGGAAAGAAAAAATTTCTTCCTTAGCTCATATCATACATAAAAAGTTCTCAATAGATTAAAAATCTAAAACTGAAAAATAAAACTTATAGATGTTCAGAAGAAAATATAGAACATATTTATGACTTTGAAATAGGAAGGGTTTCTGAAAGAACACATAGAAAGTGCAAACCATGAAAAAAGAGATGAAACTTTTAAAACCGTTCACAAAAAGATGTCATAAAGTTATGAGAAACACAAAAGAATGAAATTGAACTCTTTATACCATATGCAAGCATACCCTCAAAATAGATTAAAGACCTAATGTAAGAGCTAAAATTATAAAATTCTTAGAAGAAGGAATGGCTAAATCTTCATGACCTTGGCTTTGGCAAAGGATTCTTAGATATATGACACTGAAAGTACAAGCGACACAAGAAAATAATATACAATTTGGACTTATTAAAAACTTTTGTGCTTCAAAGGACACCATCAGAAGTGATGACAGCACACAGAATGGGAGAAAATATTTGCAAATCATATATCTGATAATGGTCTAGTATTCAATATATACAAAGAACTTTTACAAAAAGACAACTCAGTTTTAAAATGGGCAAAGGATTTGAATAGGAATTTCTCCAAAGAAGATAAGCAGATGGCCAACAAATACATGAAAAGATGCTTAACATTGTTAGTCATTAGTGAAATGCAAAACAAAAATATTATGAAATACCAATTTACACACCCTAAAATGGCTAGAATAAAAATAAAAAGAAAAATAAGCGTTGGTGGGAATGTGGAGAAATTGGAATCCTCATACCTTGCTGGTGAGAATGTAAACTGGTACAACTGTTTGGAAACAGTTTTGGCAGTTTCTCAAAAAGTTAAACAGAATTACCATATAATTCAGCAATTCCAAAAGGTTGTATACTGAATAATTTCATTTATGTAACATTCTTGAAATGAAAAAAGTATTGAGATGCAGAATAGATTAGTGGATGCTAGGGCTAAAGAGGAGGTGCTGAAGGGAGGGAGATATGGTTATAAAAGGGCAACAGGAGAGATCCTTGTAATGATGGAAATATTTTGTACTTTACTATATTAATGTCAATAACCAGATTGTGATATTTCACTATATTGTACTATTACAATATGTTATCATGGTGGGAAACTGAATAGTGTGAAATGTGTACACAGGTTCTTTGTGTATTATTTCTCAAAACTGCATATATCTCCAAATAAAAAAATTTATCTACAAAAATATTTATACAGTAGAATATTATACAATTTAAAATAAATGAATTGGAAGGAAGTACATGAATCAAAATGGATAAATCTTGAAAACAACTTTGAATGTAAAGCAAATTGCAGAAGAATATGGACATTATGATATTCATATATAGTTTGCGAACACCTTGTTTCCTCATACATATGTAATTACAATATAAAAATCAATGAAAATTCAAATTCAGGATAATGATTTCCTCTGGAGTCAGCAGGAGAGGAGATAAGCTTGTGAAAAGGAGTCTAGATCAATTATATCTACCATGTTTCATTACTTTTTTTTAAAAAAAGCTGAAGCTAGTATTATGTTGCTTTTTTGAGCTAGATAGTAAATATAGTAATGATAGGCTGTTTTCTACTTTTCTGTATGTATAGAATATTCTAATTTTTAATATACAGTTATGTATATTGATAATTAACATCTTTATGAATCTTATAAGTATTGCATTTTAACCAGCAAACTAATCATAAAATCATCTGTTAACTTATACATTGATTCTTAGAGGTGCTTACCATTCTACAGGTTTATCCTGAAGAATAAAACTATATGATTTGAGCTTGTATTCCCAGTTGTCAGTTTTTTCTCTTGATAGTAACTATTTTGTTATTTTTTTAATTTTTATTTTTTAATTACAGTTTAATTCAATTATATTATATTAGTTTCAGGTACACAACATACTGGTAGACATTTATATAATTTACAGAGTGATCCCTCCAATAGGTCTAGTATTTATTTTGTTCTTTAGGTTCTTTATGTGAGATAATATGGTATTTGTCTTTGTCTGACTTATTTCACTTACCATAATACCCTGTGGGTCCATGCATGTTGTCACAAATGGTAAGATGTCTTTCTTTTTTATGGCCGAGTAATACTCCATTGTATATGTGTACCACATCTACTTTATCCAGTCATCTATTGAAGGACACTTAGGTTGCTGCCATATCTCAGCTATTGCAAATAACACTGCAGTGAACGTAGGGGTGCATATATCTTTTCAAATTAGTGTTTTGTATTTCTTCAGATAAATACCCAGAGTGTAATTACTGGGTCATAAGGTGACAGTCTATTTTTAATTTTTTGAAGAACTTCCATACTGTTTTCTATAGTGACTCCACCAATTTGTAATCCCTCCAACAGTACACGAGGGTTCCCTTTTCTTCACATCTTCACCAATGCTTGTTTGTTGATTTATTGATAGCCTTTCTGACTAGTGGGAGGTGATATCTCATTGTGGTTTTAATTCACAGTTCTCTGATGATTAGTGACACTGAGCATCTTTTCATGTGTCTATTGGCTATCTATATGCCCTCTTTGGAGGTCCTCTGCCCACTTTTTAATTGGATTGTTATTGTTGTTGTTGTTGTTGTTTTATGTTAGCTATTTTAGAATGATGATACTAGGTACCATTTATTCAGTGCTTACTATGTGCATACCCAATTGTAAGCACTTTGCATATGATATCTAATTTAATTTCTAAAAGAATCCCTTGAAGTGGGCATTATTCACATTTTCCAATGGGGAAACTGGCTTAGAGAGTACGTAGTTTTTCAAAGGTCGCATAGCTAATAGGTAGTACTATCAGAGTTGGAACTCTCTGTGACTCTAAAGGCATGCTTGTAAGCCACTTTACTGTCTAGCTTTTTTTTTATGTATATAGTTCTCATAAAAATTTATAATAAACTAGAGTTTGTTGAAAGAAGATGGCAAATAATATCTGATGTATATGATAATTTCTAGAGTTCAAGAGACCTAAGATAGAAGCATCTAATCACATTTTTAAATTTATTTAAATTAGTTTCAAGTATACATTGGTTAAACATATATAGTTCATAAAATGATCCCCCCAATTGCTCCCTCCCTCCCCTGACCCCCTCTACCTAGCCAACATATTAATGCTAACTGCATTCCTTCTGCCGTGCTCCCCATCCCTGTGCCCAACTACCAACTACTAAATTGTGCTTCTTTAATTCTAATCACATTTTGTTCCTCTCTCCCATCTACCCTATTCATACCTGACTCCTGTTGTTGAAACTATTTATTCCTGTAAAATCTACAATGGGTTGGGCTACAATTTCCAGTGTTATATTATTATAGAAGTTTTTGGTTGGAAGGACAGTTAAAGAAATTGAAATTGAGAGATGAACTAGGAATCTGCTCAAGAATTCAGGATGACTTGGAATTTTATATGCCATGTTGCATTTCACAAAGAGCAGAACTCAGGTCTTATAATTTCTGATCTCATGTTGTTGTTATTCAACCTTTTCTTAAAACAATCCAAAAAACCACATAAAGGGTAATCAGTACATAAATCAGTTGTTCTTGTCATTCCCTGTTATTTCTTTCTGCTGTGCTCCTCCACTAGATGTCCTCTTCCTCCTTCTAGAATTACCCTTCATAGAAATGAGCTCTTGCTAGAATCTAGAGTACCACATTTGGAGAGGGGGTGAGAGGAGAGAGAGAGAGAGAGAGAGAGAGAGAGAATTTTTAACCTGGAATAGAGCACAGGCCACCTACTCTCTTTTTCCTAGGGAGTCATCAGAAACAGTAGATCTGTTCTATTAGACATAACTAGTACAGTTTTGTCTATTAATGATGGACAGTGGTAAAAATTATTAGCAATTTGGATTAAATTATTGCTTAATAGTTTTTGTGAAAACTGTAGCAATGAATTTTAGATGATATAAACTGTTACCTCTGGCTTACAGAAAGTAAAAGTCTACCACTAAGAAATGACCATGAGAAAATAAATGTCTAGCACCAGTATTCTATTTTTTTTTTTTTTTTTAGGCGAGGCAACCCTTGGTTGACCTCACAGATTGCAAGGACCTTGTCGTTTTACAATACCTTATTTTTTATTGGTCTTCCTAGGTGGTCTCCCATCCAAGTACTAACCAGGCCCGACCCTGCTTAGCTTCTGAGATCAGACGGGATTGGGCTTGTTCAGGGTGGCATGGCCACAGACTGGCATGCACCAGTATTCTAAATGTTTATACTTTGTCTAGTTGCAGATATCATTCTTTGGTGTTCAGGCTACACTTATTTGTTTTCCACAACCAAAAGTCTGCCCATTTTATGACCATGTTTGTTAATAATACTCTACTAGAATCCTTCAGTGAGGTGTCATGACATATAAGGATCCCATTATTCATCAGAAGGAATTGATTTACTCTCTTTCTTGAGAATATTAGGTTTATTCTATTAAAATTACAATTAATAGCCATGTAATTTTGTTTAGAGGCTAAAGAAATATATAATTGTGCTGGCAAAGATGTGCCAATTTAGTCTTTCTGTGTTTATACGTTTTTTATGTTCTGCCTTGGAGAAAGTTTATTTATGTTTTACCTTCTTTATTTTCTAAGGAATTGGCATTTGATCCATATGAATCATATGCTCGAGATATTTTACGACCTGGTTTTCATGATCGTTTTCTTAGTCAGTTATCAAAGCCTGGAGCAGCACTTTATTTGCAGGTATAGTAATTTTTAAAACAAGATATATGATGTCTGAAAAGTAAAGTTAAAGAAATTAATAAGCTTTGTTTTCTAGTCAATAGGCGAAGGTTTCAAGGAAGCTGTTCAATATGTTTTACCCAGGCTGCTTCTAGCCCCAGTTTACCACTGTCTACATTACTTTGAACTTTTGAAGGTAAGAAAAATATTCAAGTGTGTTGCAGTTTTTTACCACCTTGTTTATGAATTATTGTGTGAACACCTATGGATATTAGTCTGTATCTATTTTCTTTTTTAGTTAAAAAGGAAATATAAATGAATCTGCAAAAGAGTGGCATATTTTCTCCAATTTTAATAGTGAATTTTAAGGCAATGATCAGATTTTTTTATCTTGTATCTTTATTTTTTTTTTTACATTGTAGTTATCTGGAAACAACCTTGGATTTATGCATTCAGGTCTCCATTTTGGGACCTCAGCAGATTGAAGAACTTAGATAGTGTGGGAATAAGGCCAAAAGGGGAAGATTAATTACTTAATTTTCATAGCTCAAGTTTGCAACTATCTCTATAAAACTACTTATTACTTTAGAAGCAATGAGCTATATATAATCCCAGTAAAAATTTAACATATGATCACAGTTCAAAATCAATTTAAGAAGCATTCAACAAAAAGGAAAGAGTTTTGCTACCCCCATTTTCCTGTTATACACTGAAATTAAGGAAAAGTGAACCTTACTGTATATAAATTCTAACTCAGGAGTGTAGCTCAAAGTTATTTACTTTTAAATATTTTATGTATCTAATGATGTCTCCTTTAGATTATAGATAATATGTCCTTAAAAACATTTTTTTCTGAAAAATTTAAAATAATGGATGAGATAATATATTTTTACCCTTTGTGAACTAGCCCCATAAATACAAAATGAGATATACATTAATGCTATTATTTCTTTAGCTTTAAAAGAATGTTTCATTAAAGTTCTATTTAATGTCATTATTTTGTCATAGAGAATGTATTACTAGAGATCATGTTTGTAGTTTGCAGGTGTACATGATGAAATGGGCTCCTATAATGAATCATTGAATGAATAGAAGATCTCTTTCCACTGAAGTAATTTGGACTTCAGTTAGATTTCTCAAGTAGGAATGTCTGATTTGGGAAAGGACTAAGAGAGTTAAGATTTAATTATCAATCGGAATTACAGAGCTCTTAGCTTTCTGTTCTAGAGTTCAAACAAAATGCCATTTGAGATCTTTGGTAGTATAGGATGATTATTTTAAGAGAATCAAGAGGAAGCACTTGGTGTGTAAAATCATTCTTTACCAATAATTTATTTTGACAATCCATAGTCATAATGAGGCATTTGCAGACAAGTTTGTTATATGGAATCCTTCTTCATAATGGTATTGCTAATAATGAGATTTTTACCAGCGTCTGTAATGAAATTATGACAGAGTTAAAGGCCATATGAAACCTCAAAGCAGTTTTTTATAAATAAGAACAAGAAGCTTTGATGAAGGTTCAGAGCGCTGTAAAACCTAATAATCTTAATAATATAAGAGAAATTATTTACTCCTTCAAGCACAGGCAATTACAATACTTAAATACAGGATCGTGGGAAAATGACAGCTGCAATCTGAATGGTGCAGTGAATGGAAAATGTAGGATCAAGAACTGAGAAATGTTAAAAGTAGGAGACTTTCTTTTCAAAGTATTTTATTTTTAATGCTACATAAAACAAATTGGAAAAGGCAAATACGAATTGTGTTACCTCATACACTTTAAATATCCACTGATGGCCTTCACATACTCTCAGTAAAAAAAATATGCTCTGTAAATCCCTTATACAAATATTTTGTATGAATTTGTTAATGGCTTTGGTTTCCTGCTCTTTCAGTTTGGAAACATTTTCTACTCTAAATCATATTTTTCTCTGCTCTTTTTTTTCATGTTCTATATCTGGTTTAATTGCTATATGCTTTTTTTTTTTTTTTTGTACTACCCATTAGCTGATGTTTTATTACCAGCAATAAGAGGAGATTTAGAAAACATAACTTCTCTCTTAGTGTCTTAAAAATAAGCCCAGCAGAAGACTGTCTAGCTTTTATTCCCTTGAACTAGCATTCTAACTTTAGAAATTCTTATCCACAAATGATGGGCTCAAAGCAGTGAGCTAAATGGTATTATATGTGACCACAGATGTTGAATATCTAAGTTAAACAGGATAGTGTAATTCAAGAGCCTTTATAAATAAACAGCTGACTATTTTACTACTTGAATTTTTAATTTTTAATCAACTAACTGCTGTGAGGGACATTTATAATTTTTGTAATTTTCTCTCAAGTAAGAACAAATGGTTTTAAAGGGTATTTTATTTTCATAATGAGAAATGCTAACATTTTTAGTGTTGATCTCCTAATGTTTCAGATTCCTTTCTACCGTTCAGATTTTAACTTGCTTTTACATTCTCACATTTTCTGCTATTTTTCTCTCATTTCTTCACCTTCTAGAACTCCAGTTACATGTATGTTGATTCACTTTATGTTGTCCCACAGTCTCTGAGAGTTCATTTTTCTCAAATCTTTTTTTCTCTTTGTTTTTCCAATTGGTGATTTCTATTGATCTGAGATTAACTGTCTGTCCACTAACTAATACTGTGTTTCCCTTTAATTCTTTGAACATGATTATAAAAACCACTTTAAAGTACTTCCTAAATCCAACATCTGGGCCCATTTGCACTCAATTCCTATTCATTGACTTCTGAATATGATCACTTTTCTTCCCCCCTAATTAACAACTCTGTATTCTGTTGTGTTGAGGATTGAGTATTGTTGGGGTTTGGCGGGGTTGGCGGTTTTTTGTTTTGTTTCATTTTGTTTTGTTTTAGTTATGATTGTTGGTTTATTATTCTAGTAGGCTGTTAACTTTCCTGGACTCAACTACAAATTTGTCTCTTCTGTATTGTGCAATAGCTGATTATCTCTTTTCACTTTTTAGAGTTTCCACAGACTGTTTTTTCAGCCTGACTCTCTTGGGTCTTCCCTACACATTTATGATTTGACAGTCAGACAAGTGTTTGGGCAGAAATTGTGTTCAGATTTAGGGGCACAGTTTCCATGGTTCCCTTACATCTGGAGATTCTCCCTGAATTTCCAGCTGCTCTGAAAGCCTCAGCCTGTGTCCCTGGGTACCTTAAACCAGTAAAGCTTCGGCTTTCTGCTGCTTGAGCTGTGTACAATTGGGGAATCAACTAAGTTTTTAAAAAGCAGCAGAACTCATTCATTACTGCTCTGCTTTTCAACAGTAGATTTTTCTTTGGTCTCTGCCTACTTTTTTGTCAGGCTTCTTGGAGTCTTCCCATGAATGCAGAGTTTAGCAGTCAGACAGATATTTGGGTAGAATTTATTCTCAGATTTTGGGTCTCAACCCTTCTGCTGTTCATTCTTCTTCAGATTTCCCCCTTAAATTTCCTCTTAAACTCTGCTTTTTCATTCCTAGCCTGTACAGCTACTCCTCTCCTCTCACTCTTCCTCACTGTCACCATGGGAGTATTGGGGAAAGCCCTAATTTCACACTATATATTTTCTGGTTGCAGCTTTTCAAGAATAATCATGCTGCTGGATTATGTTTTCTTTAAGATATTTTCCATTGCCTATAAATAGTTATGTTTTATATTTTGTCCTGATTGTGTAATTGTTATCTGCATGAGGGTTCTCAAGACTTCTTTACTCCACCATTACTTGAGTTCCTGCATTTTTATAATTCTTAGGTATTTGTTATGGCTGTGGTATCTACAGTAATAGGAGAGAAACAGTGAAGGGCTGCAGCTCAAATTCCTCAGGTAGACAAGAGAGCTGTTAATGTTAGAAAATATATTTTAATAGATTCAGAGATAGGAATAGCTAGATCCTATTTAACATATGATTTGAATATTGGACATATTTAAAAATTGGTTGCATTTATTTCTTTAAAACTGCTGTTACTTGTTCTTGATTATCGTTTTTCTTTTCCCTCACCTGGATGCCATTCTTGGACTTGAAATATTTTCTAACAAAAATAGTACACAAATTTTATCCAATTAGAAGCAATTCTGGAAACTTTTTACAATTAACTAGGATTATTTCAATTAGAAAACACAACAGTAATACTTAAAAACATCTCCCACACACCTACCCCCACCCCTTTTTTTTGGCTTCATGTAATGACTTCGTCATCAAATAAATATTGTGGTTTCCAGTTATTTTTATTTTTTTTAGGTAGGAATTCATCTACCTTCTATTTTTCTCTAAAAAGCTAATAATAAAAATAAAAGTGGCTTCACAGTAAAAATAGTGATTCTAAGTCAAAATGAAAGGAGCTTGGTAACATTATTCACTATCATTTTGGCCTTCCAGTTATGTTGTAGTTTCTATTTTTTAAGGTATAAGAGCTTTTCCTTCATAAAGTACCTCTCTATTTTAAAAAGTTTTCTTTATTTTTTAATATAATATTTAACTTGGTAATTATTAATAAATAATAGTATATGATACTTTTAACATCTCATTCTTTTGATCAGACATGTCAAAAACTTTTTCATATACAGTTTTAATGCCTATTATATATTTAAATGATTACATTAATTTATTTTCATTTTGGTAGTAAAGAAAGACAAAAGAGGATGGAGAAAGCCAATTTAGCAAAATCTTAAGAACTGCCAAATATGGATGAAGTTTATGAGTACTCATTTTATTTTTCTACTTTTAAGTATTTTGCAGATTTTTATAATGAAATTTTAAGTACCCATCTAAATTAGCTTAAGGACATCCAAATAAAATTTTTAATTATAAACTTTAGTTAGTGTAATTTTCTTAATTATAAACTTTAAACTGAATCAACAATAAAATTTTTATGTTTTCTCTTCTCTTGGTTGTATTTTTAAAATTAATGTTTGAAGTATCAATAGATATTGTTGCTGTAAATATTACCATTTACTTTTTCTAAAACCTCAAAATCTTATTTTTTTTTTGATTACTGTATGTTTCAGATTGGAAATTGAATTTACTCTCAATCTAATGTCTAAAACCATTAAAAGCCCATTTTAAGAATGAAGATACTCTAGTCTGATAGGTATATAAAAAACTGAAGAACAGACATTTAGCATCTGCTAAAAAGTATTAAAGTATTTTTTTAAGTTTTATTGAGATATAGTTTACATACTGTAGTATTCTCCATTAAAATATTTTTTTGTTTGTTTGTTTTTCAATATTTTAACTCCAAGCTTATGTAGGGGAGGAAAATTTTTTCCTCATCCCTCTCAGAGTCCCTGGCTAAGTCTGAAAAATAAAACTACCAAAGACAGATTAATAGGAGAAAAACATACAAATTTATTAAATATAAGTTTTACATAGCATAGGTGCTTTGGCATAGTTACTATTTTAAGCAGAAGGAGCTTGAGGAAACAGAAGCAGGAAGGGCATTGACCTTCTTCCCTCTTCCTTCTGCTGTTTTCTCAAACTCCTTCAGCTTAAAATAGTCACTATGCCAATGTGTTATTTTTTGGGGTAGTGTGTCCTGAACCCCATCACATACTTCTCCTGCCCCCACCCACAGCCCTATTATTTACTCATTAAGTTGATCTAGAAAAGGCAGTGATCGCCTTTGCTATATGGCAACAAACCTATTATACCAAAGGTTGATTTTAGGAGCATGAAGAAAATAGGAACTTATGCTGGTCTTATTAGGAATAAAGAGATTCACTGAAGAGAGGGGTTTAAAAGAGAACTGGGGAAATGTAGGCTTATTTATTTTGCAGTTAGCTTTTAAACAACTCTGCTTGTTTATTTTGTAAGCACCTTAAATTCACTTTTCTTAATCAGCAGAACTATTCTTTCTAGGCTCATTCTCTCAGTGAGTGGTTCCATAGTCCAACTGATTGCTCAGTATAGAAGCCTGGGAGTCCTCAACTCCTCTCTCTCATTCTCTATATCACATCCACTTAGTCACCAAGTTCAGTCCTTTTCATTCTTGAAAAGGAGCTTCTTCTGGATTCTTTTCAGTTCCTCTCAGTACTTTGTCAGGACAGTGATTATCTCATCTGGATTATCACAAATCTCCCTTTAATTTTTCCTTTCCCATCTCCTCTCTCCCCCTCCCCCAACTTGTTCTTGACAGGGTAACCAACCAAAGCCATCTTCCTAAAATATAAATTGGATAATGTTGGTCACTAGCTTAAAACCCTAATGGCTCCTATTCCTTAGGTTAATGTCCAAGTTTCTAATAAGACTTACAGTTATGACTTGGTCCTTATTTACTTCTCCAACATTTTGACTTATCACCTCTTCCTGCCCCTCATCCTTCTCACCCAACCAGGCTCTACCTGTTGGCCAGTTTTTCTCAGTCCTGGTCCTAAAAGTCTCTGAATCACACATGCTATTTCCTCTGTCTAGTACATTCTTATACCTCTCTTTCTCATGGCTAATCCATTCTCATCCTTCAGGTCTTATAGTCATTTCCTTCTGGAAACCTTCTCTGCCGTCCTTTCTCCCTTTATTAGGTCAAGAGCTCTTGTGTATTTCCAAAGTGCTCTATAGCCCTCTGTCATTCATTTGTCTTCTCTTTTATACTCTAAGCTCTAAGAGCAGGGATCTGTTTGGCTTGCTCACTATCACATTTTCATTGCTTATAAATAATGGCTAATTAAATATTTGTTAAGTTAATTGATTGAGACTTGATTGCCTTTCCCTGTAGATCTGCTCTTTTGAGTTTTTTTTCACACTCAGCTACTGTTAATATTGTAATTTCTAAAAGTATACAAAAGACTACTTATCTCAATAAAATTTTTCACTTTTCTCAAAAAGCTCTGAGAATTTTGTTTTTATTTCTTAATGGTGAATTATGTCATGTTTAAATTTATATTTTAAGATTTTAAGATATTTTTGTATTGTCAACCATTGGCTAATTTAATAAAGATACTGTTTTATTTAAATTATAATTATGGAAGAGTTATTTATACTATTTATTTATACTGTAAATTTATACTATTTATTACATGTAATCTCTACAGCCTTAGTAATGACCATCTTGCTCAGTTGTCTTGGGTGAAAATGAGGGCTTAGGTTGGTTAAGTAAAAGATCAAATTTTGTTAATATCATTAATATTACTGGTTGAAACTTTGTGTATTATAAGGGATTATTTGCATATATGAAATCATTTTAATTTAAAAAATAATTTTTGGTGAGAAAAGGAAGGAACTGGTTATAAAATTTACTAACTGACGTAAAAAATAGCATGAGTAATTGGAGTTTACAGACAATTTCTAAATCTCGTTTTAGTTAAGAATTTCATCATCTTCACCCATAGCTTTTAGTTGTGCTGCTACTATAAAAGAATAATTTATTTGTGTGTCATTGCCGTTCTTGCACTCAGCCTTTAATGGAATATTTGAGTGATGCCATAGTAAAGAATCAAGAGCCGTTGGTTTAAGTCATTGGTTTCTGAAATAATTAAATAATATGCCATACATCGGTTAAGAGACTAGTAAATTTATTCTTTGACTATGTATTTTCTACATTGTAATCTGCTCTAGTAGGTCATCAAACTGTACCAGTAACCATTCTAAAATCCAAATGTGATCCCCATCTTAGCTTGTGTTCTCACATTTTGAGCTCTTTTATGTATACAGTATTTAAGATAAAGATAAATCTTTCTTTTTATGTCCTAAGACTTAGACTATTATAATGAATGTTTCTTTGTTATATATTTTGTCATCCTTGTGCACTATAGTTTTCCTGTTTGAATGTAATAGATTTTATTTGGTGAATATTTTTAATTAGGTATTCCAAAGTCATTTTAGTTTATTTACATACTAATTGCCATTGCTTTGTTTCTGTAGCAACAATAACCCACTCCTTTAATGGTAGTTAGCTTGAATTATTCTATACTAATGCCCAGTCTAAATCAGCTATGTTGAGTAAAAGGAGCAAAGAATACTTATAAAAAATGTCATTTATTATATTGAAATGCATTTTAGATGCTTGACTAAGTCTATGAAAGTAAAAATATTTAAAAATTATTTCATAAAAAGTTTTATATTACATATAAAAAGGTTTATGAGTTTTAAAATAGACTTTGGGTTTGTGGTTTTAAAATATATTAATGTTTTTTAGATTTTGTATATTCTATATGTGAAATGCTAAGTTAAATGATAAATGGTCCAGATATTTGAACCATTTTTAGAATAGAAGAATCAAATTCATGTCTAAATGAATTCATTACTTTCATAATTCTTTTGATGTGTGTTAGAACTGTGTATTTTGTATGACTTTAGGTATGTTTGCCTAAATTAATAATGTAAATATATCAAATAATAGAATGTGAAAGACTCCATAATATTCTGCTACCTGTTTGTGTCAACTCTTTTAAAAATTGCCTTGTATCATATTAACTTGAATATTGAGTGATCAGATTCTGAAACAACTGAATGAAATAGTTCACTCTTTAGTGATGCCTTCATAACACCATGTAGAATTTTGCCTTTATTGAATATTGTTTTCAGTGTTAGATTATCTACTGTCTTTGAAGCGTAAACTTGGTAAGGTTAATGGTAACATTTTATCTCCAAAGCTTTTGCCAAATGGGAGATTAATAGTTGAGAATAATAAAGATGGGAGGTACTTTGATTATCCAAAGCCAGCCTTTGGTCTACCAGTAATATCCGTTAAGTAAAAACCTAGTATCTTTCTTTATGAACACTTGGCCATTGATTTTCATTAATCTAGCTGGCTGTAGTGAAGAGCAGTACTCTGAGTAAAAGGTATTTGAGTATTTTTAATGTATATATTTTAAAGTCTCTTATTCTTTGAGGACTATTTTTTCTTTTTTGTCCTTATGTTGGAAATTATTATGAAGAGATTTTTATTTTACTTAACACAATTGAGACTGAGTATTTTTCTAAGAAGTGCAGATTATGTCTCTAGTGGAAAATATGGTGACTTTCAGTAATGATATAAGACCTCTGGATAATAAAAACTGAGCATTAAATAGACGTTACAATATGGTATTTATTACTTCTGGAATATTTGAGCATGAAGATATTTTAAGTAAATTATTTTTATAAAAATGGTTTGGGGCATTGAATAGAAATATGTTTACTTTTCACAAGTCATGAGTATACACTTGTGTGTATGTTTGTGTGTTTATCACTAATCTTTATCAATTGAAGCAGAAAAGAATGTATGGTTAATCTTTAAGGAAGACCTCTCAAGAACATAAAACCCTTAAAGTACTAATGAATAGCGAAACTCATTGAAAAGTAAATCTTTATCAATAACTTCAACTATTTTTATGGTTTTATTTCTCAAGTCTTTTCCTTTATGGTAGAGAGTAAGTGTTCTTAAATGTTGCAAGAAAGCTATATCAAGTAAATGTTATGTCTTAAGTTTTGGCCGCCACAAACAGCTTTATAAGGTTGCTGAATTATTGTTTCTCATACCTCAGTTAATTGCTAGCTTGCCTTATATCCACTTTATTGTATTTATAATTAGTACTTATTGATGATGATAATCCTTTTTAAGTACGGACTTTCTGTCATGTAGTATATTTGTCACTAATGAAAATGTATTTGAGTTTCACTAATATGTGCATTTCTAGTTTTACTCAAAATCTTAATGTGAATACTGAGAAAGTTCTTCTTGATACTGTTAATTCTGTAGTAGAATAACAAAGAAAACTACCTGCACTTACATTGTATGTTACCATTTACAAAGTGCTTTGATTTTTATAACAACCCTGTAAAGTAGGCAGGGCAGCTTTTTATAAAACTCATTTGACAGATGAGAAAAGTGAGGCTCAGAAGTCAAGTAATTTTCCTCAAGGTAACAGAGAAGTACAGTCAAAATTTGATCCTAGGTTTTGTGTCTTCAAGTTCCTCTCCACTATATTGTATCCTTCTCTGTATATTTATCTTCCTTACCATCTTATTGCCTACAACATTAATGTTGGAATCAGAAACCTAAGACCGAATCGCACACTTCAAAAAGATCTCATCTACGTGCCTACTGCTGTGCGAATAAGTATTATAAAGTTAAAAAGATAATTTATGTCTCTCATTTATTTTCAGTCATGTATGCATCAGAGAAACTGTACATTACTGCCTATCACAAGGGCATGACATCTTTTTACACTATTTCTACTCTTTTTTTTTTTTAATGTGGAAAACTTGGCTGCATGTTGATATAGAAAGTAATACACAAAGAAGAAAAAGACTCACTATATTTTATGACATTTTAAAAAATTTATTGTGGTAGAAAGAGTTGAGTCAGTGTTAGCTTTATTTATCCTTAAATAAAATGGGCTTATTACTTTTTGTCCAAACTGTTCTACTGGTTCAGATTTGTCATTTTCACTTTACAGCAGTTAGAAGAAAAGAGTGAAGATCAAGAAGACAAGGAATGTTTGAAACAAGCAATAACAGCTTTGCTTAATGTTCAAAGTGGTATGGAAAAAATATGTTCTAAAAGTCTTGCAAAACGAAGACTGAGGTGAATAATTTTGCTTTTTTTATAATCCTCTTTTTCACCTTGAATATTATGGTATAAATTCAGGGATCTCAGTTTCCTTCTCAAGTAAACAATGAAGAAAATAGTTTTAGTGACAAGCTTGGTCTTTCAGAGGAAGTGACATCAAAGCCAAGAGAATTTGTTATTGTTTGAAAAACCTTTCATATTGTGCATTTTCCTTGCATACTCCCAGACAAGACCTCCTGAGAGTCAACTGGTAAGCTGAAGGAGAGATAGAGTAAAATATATTGGGTAGATTTATGTCAACATCATTGTTCTGTCAAAGTAAAATTACTAGTATCCTTTATTTTAGGGATTATATAACTTGAGGCATTAATTCAGATAATATTGCTTCCAGTTTCCTAATTATAATATGTGCATGTTTTTAGCTTTGGGTCTTGTCCACTTAAGCATTTCTAAATAATTTTTTTAAACTTCTTAAATTACTTTTTTTTACTGTATTGGCCTACTTTTTAATATTTGTCATTCTAAATTTTTATATGCCAAGGTAGAAATAATATTTCTGTAGCTGAATTTGTAGGATAGAATTTTGTCATTCTTCTTTTTAGAGCACTAAAAAAATGTGTCTAATGTGTTTCAGTTTCCAAAGTTGTGCAATTTTGTAACACTAATATATTCAGAGAATTAGTGAAAACCTTCTCAATGTAACTTTTTAAAATATATTTTTATACTGTCCTTTATTTACTCGAATTCTAGGTTCTCTGTCATCTGTGTACTAATAATGTTTTTTCCTTTATCCCAGTGAATCTGCATGTCGATTTTATAGTCAGCAAATGAAGGGGAAACAACTAGCAATCAAGAAAATGAATGAGATTCAGAAGAATATTGATGGTTGGGAGGGAAAAGACATTGGACAGTGTTGCAATGAATTTATAATGGAAGGAACTCTTACACGTGTAGGAGCCAAACATGAGAGACACATATTTCTCTTTGATGGCTTAATGATTTGCTGTAAATCAAATCATGGGCAGCCAAGACTTCCTGGTGCTAGTAATGCAGAATATCGTCTTAAAGAAAAGTTTTTTATGAGAAAGGTACAAATTAATGACAAAGATGACACCAGTGAGTACAAGCATGCTTTTGAAATAATTTTAAAAGATGAAAATAGTGTTATATTTTCTGCCAAGTCAGCTGAAGAGAAAAACAATTGGATGGCAGCATTGATATCTTTACAGTACCGAAGTACACTGGAAAGAATGCTTGATGTGACAATGCTACAGGAAGAGAAGGAGGAGCAGATGAGGCTCCCTAGTGCTGATGTTTATAGATTTGCAGAGCCTGACTCTGAAGAGAACATAATATTTGAAGAAAACATGCAGCCCAAGGCTGGAATTCCAATTATCAAAGCAGGAACTGTTATTAAACTGATAGAGAGGCTCACATACCATATGTACGCAGGTAAGAAATACGAAGTTGCCTGTCACTTTTATTTTCCTGCTTCAAGCCTATTTTCTTCCCTACGCTGGTCATTGTGCCTAAAATAGAAAGCAAACTAACAACAAAAGACCTCTGCATTATCAGAGTTCATTTTCCTTTAACAAAAAGACTGCCACTTTATATTTCTTTGAAATTTTATACTTTTTCGTACCACATTTACATATATTATTTTTGACTTTACAACCAGAGTTATAAGTGAGAAAATAAAGTTACTTGGCTAAATCTACCCAGTTAGAAAGTGGCAGTAACAAGACTTAAAAGTAGTGAAAAATCATCATTAGGATCTAAAAAACTATTTTACACCTTTACCTTTTTTTTACTATCATTATAATTAAGATCAAGAGTTTTAATGTACATCCATCACTAAAATTGTGCTGATAGTACAGATATACACAGCATTGCTTATTCTGAATTTCGTTTTCTAAAACTAATTAAATTTAGCAATCTTGGAAGTCATTTAAGTTTTCAATATGTTTCGCTTTTTACAACTGATGCTGTTTAAGAAAACATTTTCGCCTTAGGGCAATTTTAAAAGAAACATGTCCAAACCATGTAGGAATATTGCTCTAGGCTGAATCAAATATAATGTTTGAGAGGTAAGAAACACATAATGATTCATTTTTAAAGTAAATTTATTTCTTCTAATAAGTAACAGTGGTAATCCAATGTTCTTCAACCTTCAACTTCCCTACATAGTAGGAAGTTTAATAATTGTAAAATACTATAGAGTGTGGTATAGTAGAAAGCACTGAGTTTGGGTTTATACCCTCTATCATACATAGTTCCTTAAGGTCTCAGAACCTTAGTTTTTCATCTCAAAAATCAACATCACAACAGCTACCTTAAAATGTTTTGGGAACAATAAGTGAAATACTATACATGAAAGCTCTTTGTAAATATAGATGCTTTTTCTGAGAATGTTTTTATCACAAAAACATATAAAATCAAATGTAATTTTTATAAATACTATTCTTACATAGTTGAATATGAAAGTTAACCTTCATCTCCACATTTCTTGCTTAAATATATTCCTGTCTCTAAGAGATGTATGTTTCTGGGGAAATTTTTCTTTAATTTTTAAAGTCCTATAAATGGGTTCTCACTTCTCTCTGGAAACTATTCTGGTACCAGTTGAATTAAACTTTTAAATATATTTATTAATCCACTGTAATAAAGATGAGTACCATTTGATAATGTTAATTTGTTCAATTTATTAAATGTCCAATCAGAAATACTTATATGGCCTTATCAAGGCCACCTTGCAAAAAAGTAAAATTAAGTTTGAATATTTTTATTACTCATATTAAAGCATTTTATAAATATGATGTTTCATTATCACCACATGTCTCTGTGATAAATAAGCCAATGTTCTGTTTTTAGTTTTTATTCAACCTCTAATTGGCAATTCTTTTCCCAGCTTTTCTATAGAAAAATAATAGTGTTTTCCATAGGCTAATTTTAAAAGCAGTTTAAGTTCTCTAAGCACATACCATTTAGTAATAACAGGCAGCAGCTGAAATGTGATGAATATAATGAAAGAAGACCAGTCTGGGATTCCAATTTTAGTGTTGATTTTTCACCTAGAAACTTTGATAGCCAGTGTATTTATTTTACTGCTTCTGAAATGAAAAAGTAAATCAAGGCACAGGAAATTTAAATAAGTTGCCTAGGATATTACATGAAAAAGAATTAGAGTATTCTTATTTAGATATAAAACTTTTTGAGATATATAATTTTCAGTAATTAGTATATCATCTACCTATTTAATTGATCTTCATCAACTTCTGTATACTCTCTAAGATCTAGAATACAATTACAAAAATGTTTTATTGAATTACCCAAAATTCATGGTTGCAAAATACATACTTCTTTGCTACTTTTAAGGAACTTTTAAGGTTATAAAAGTACAAATGTCTCTTCTTGCCACATCATGCTCATTTTAAGTGTCTTAGAAGACTCACAGGATTTTTTGGCATAAGCTTTTTAAACTGTCCACTATTTACTTTAAATACCTTTGTTTTGAGTTCTTAGACTGTTTAAGGTAAAATTAATCCTTACATTAAATAGTAAAAGTCCTAAGACAGAAGTTTTACTATTTTTTCCTGTAGATAAATATAAGTGGCAAAGTGCTGAAGAAGACTTACTAGTCTTTACTATCACAAGTTAGTGGTATTTGAGTTTGAAGACATTGTCAGATCCCAAAATTTGTAATACAGTTGTTTCTGTAAAACTCGATTGTTAATGATAAAAATTTTCTTTAAACTGCTTGCTGTATTTCACAGAACTTATCATTGTTAATCGTACAGATTTTCCTCAAACTGCTGTATTTCACAGACCTTATGATTATTAATAAGCAGTTGCAGAACTACATTTAAATATTTCTTTTCTGGGGAACTGTATTTTTGATTATTTTTTGAACAAGGACACTTAAAAAAATAAAACGTGAGCAAACATAGCTGATAGTTTTGCTATAACTTTGGCAGTCTTCGTCTTCTCTCCTTAATGTACACAATGCTAGCCAAGTCTCTGGACACAATATTTTTGCCATGGTGTTTTATTAGTTACTTTTGATAGTTGCTCCATTTATATTAATTTTTAGCTTTCAAGAATATATTTTAAATGGCCGTACTTCTAGTTAATATAAAACAGTTAAATTTATAGTTTTATAAAACTTTGCAAAGTTAAGTATATTTAAATTTAAATTGATAAGATTGCATTACTTTTTTTAATGGTTAGTTTTAAAAAAATTTCTTTCATTAATTTCATGTGGAATAAAATTCCAGTGTTGGTTTTAAAAGATTTGTGGCTAAGTTTTTTGACATTTTCCTTTTCTTTCCTCTTTTGAAGCTTAATTGAATATTTTAATTTACATCATAAGTATATTACTTATGTAACTAAAATCCACAAGCAGCTTTCATAAGTTATGGTTTGTACTACACACAAATTAATATTAGTTTGGGCTCTTTTGTAAGGTCTATCATTGAACATATTACTGGCAATAAAGAATGTATTTTTAATAGACCATTAATAACTTGTAAAACATGAAGGCAGTTATTTTTTTAGGTCTCTTCCAGCTCAGATGGACTCTGAGCCCCCACTACAATGATAACAGATCAAGTTACCATATGTTTTAAGAAATATTAGTCTGTTTTGTTGTTGTTGTCGTTGTTGTGGTTCAATTAGTTGGTTGGTGGGTATTTTTATTGGAGAACATACAGTGTAATTTGTGGCTTAAATTGAAACAAAAGCTAATATTTAACTTGTACATTTTTATTGTATTGAATCATAAAACATTGAATATAATACAGTGAGAAGCTTTAATAACTTATAAGCACTACTTACACTTATTTTTTATATTATAGATTGGTCAGATGTCAAAAAAAAAAAACTAGTTTAACTTAATTCTGACTTCAATGTGGCTTCAGCCACCTCAATCTCTCAAGTGTTTGAACAGTAATTTATGAATAAAGCTATAGATTTCTAGCATTAAATAAGGTGACCAATCCCTCACTTAATAGACGAAAACCAAAGACCCCTGAAGGTTATGTGATTTGCCAGAAATCATATCATCAGGTAATTGCAGAATGAGGACTAGAAATTGGGTTTCATGACTCTTAATGGAATACATTTTCCACCATGTTACACTAACTCATACAAGGTGAAGTTTTTTCATTCAGATATAATTTTTCTTTTGTGTATTGAATAATAAAAATAAGAAATTGCTTGCTTGGTTGAATAGCCAGTAATATAAATGGCTTGTTCATTTCTGGGCAAACACAGGACTACCATGAAGGTATAGTCAGAGTAATTTTTTTTTCTTATTGAAATAGGTAATAAGTTCTACCTACAGATAAAGTTTCATTTTAATGCATACATTTTACTATATAGTTAGATACTGGTCATCATAATTTAAGTTTTTAACAAAACCCAGTCATTAATCTATTGGTGTTTGCTCTATAAAGGAAAACTTTCTGGGAGAAAAGTTTAAAAGATTGCAACAGGATCTTACGTAGAATATAATTTATAGCTGGTCTCTCAGATCCAATGTTTCTGGACATACAGTAATTCACTAACTACATCAGAACTTTGGAATTCATCCCAAATGCTGGGGGGTAATTACCTAGTTAGATGGATCATTCTGAATCTGGCAAGGATATGGAGAGATTTTCCTTACCTACATTAAGAAAGCAGAAAGCAATATGTATAAATGAGAGGAGATGGGAGTAGGAATTTCATTTTGGTTAGTTATAGAAAATAAAGTACAAATTAATACTGAGACTTAAAACAACATGGGTAAAGAAATGTTTGGTGATGGTATGTCTGTCTGGTTTATTTTAGAGAAATAAGGTAACCTCAAGGTGCAGGGGTAATAATTCAGAACTGACATTATATGGAAATAAAAGTTTTTCATATTGAAGTGTGGGGAAAAGGTGTTTCCCATGCATAGTAAACTTCTCTTTTATGGAAAATGATACCGAAAAAACTTAGGCCAGTTGATATTTTTCTTTAAAGTGTTTATGGCTATTTTATGCCCTCATAGAGAAAATCTTCAAAAACCTGCCTCAGATTTCTTTTGGCTTTGTGTCCTATATAAGCTCAGTTTGGGTGTTTTAACTTCTAAAAAATCTTTTGAATAGTTTTTGATCTATAGGGCAGCGCTTTTCTATTTTTAAACTCCGATTTTTTTAAGTGTTTGTGCGTCAGCATAGCGTGTTTCCTTTTTTAAGGAATTCAGGAGTGATTGTTTATAAATCCTTGCTGAGAAGCTTATTGTTCCTTGTAGCTTTTTACATGGCTGTATTAAAGGGAGAATTGTCACATGAACAGACATCCTGATTAACAGTGTTTCACTGTGGTAGTTGGGGGAGGGGTGTTCTTTACATAAATAACTCTCTATGTAATAAATGTTTCATAAATTTCATTGATCCTGCTAAATAAAATGTCAAGTGTTGGTCAAAATAAGTATGTAAGAAGAAAAGGGTTGACTTTATCACCTCAAATCTAGTTTACTATATTCTGACATTAAGTATATTCTGAGTTCCTCAGATTTAGAAGAATTGTGCGATAAAACACTATGGAAGAATGGTTTTCGAGTGAGGGAGACAGGCAGCTAGAAAACCAGCAGAAAATAGTAACTACAACTTATGTTCAAAATAACCTGAGTCTAGACCAGGGACTTGATGGCAGAGTTGGCAGGTATTTGTACAAAGAGGTTTTTAGAGAGAGGGATGCTGAGAGGTAGTGAGCACGGTGGAAATCTTAGTGCAGGAATTTGAAAGTCAGAAGAGAAAAAGCACAGTGTTTGTTATTACTTATATTGAAATTCATTAGGGTTTAGTTGGAGAAAAGTTTGTGGAGTTACATACACAAACAAAGGATAAACAGAGAAGGAGAATATCAAAATAGTTGACTTTTATTTTCTCCACAAATATTTGTTTGTGCTTATATTTTAAAACCAAACCAGCCTGGATTTTGTATTTTTATGCATTTGTCTTCCATCCATCTCTGAAACATTTTATAAAATAGCTAGATAACTGCTACTCCACAACCAACAGAGGCAATAACTTAATTTTTATCATTGCCTGATAAATCTAAGTAGGTACTTTGTTTTCTTAGAAAATTATATAACCTGTCTTTATTAATGGATATTTTTAAAATACCAAATTATCTCAGTCCTTTACATCATCAATAAGATAAAAGCCTCCAGTAGTTAGTGTGACATAGCATACCATATGTTACAATTACTGAAATGGAGAAATCAATAGAAATAAAAATAGCTTCTAGAATATGTACTTTTTTGTATAAAATTTCAAATACAGTTGTATGTCTTCTCTTAATATGTTTTTTATTCATTTGCAGTTTTCCACTGCATTAGACTAAAAATAAAGTCAAAATTGATACAAGCCTGGGCATATATGCAGCCTTTAAGATATTTTTTGAAAGTACTTAAACTTTTGCTAAATTTTCTTTGTTTATTTTTAGTTTCTGCTGGTTTTTTGGCAAGACTGCTCTGATTGCTAATCAAGCTAAAAACAACTTAAACTTGAGTCACTTTGGAACTTAGTCCAACTGATGATTGTAGGCATGTTTATTTCACCTCCAGCCTCAACAACTCCTCTTCTGAATACAGTATACAGGAAGGTGCAGCTGATAGATACTTCCTAAAATCTGGAAGGCTTAACAAAAATTATAGAATCACAATTAGATTGCTAATTTTTCAATGAATTTCTCTTGTCTTTATTCAAGATTAGCAGTTCATAGCTACATTCTGAATTATTTATGTAAAGTTCTGTAGTGATTATATAATTCATGGGTTCATTATATTTAGATCTCACTGCTGTGGAAACCTTAAGTAATCCTTTAATCCTGGAGGTTATGTGATACAGTAGGAAAAAGCTCCAAATCAGGAATCACACAATCTAGATTATGGTTCCATCTCTGTTGTTCTCCTGTGACCCTAGATAAGTCTTAGTTACTTCTCTTATATGTAGAAAAGGAAAAACATCACTGGCCTACCACCCACTTCACAAAAATCATATGGAATAAATTATGAGAATACTCCTTGAGAACCTTATATAACAGACGTGAGGAATTGATGTGATCCCCATTTGGCTGATGTGGCACTGAGGCACGGCATGACTTTCCCAGCATTGTCATCAGTTACTAAAATACTGAAGTGGCCAGAAATTTTGGTTTAAGATGAAAAGACTCTTTTAAAATAGTATGCCTTTAAAAACAGCATGCCTTTAAAAATAGCCACTTTTTTAGAAGCATGTTTTAATTCTCTTATAACTTTTATTCTGTTTTCAACTTAAAAGTATCTTTGCTACTCCACAACTTTTTAGCTTGACTTAAGTGATATTTGAGAAGAAATCAATCAGGATATCTATTTTAGACATTTAGACTGAAATAAACCTTTCTCTTAAAAAAAAACCAGTCACCCTAAAGTTGGAACAGTGCTCAAGGATACTTGGAGCACTTTGTACTAAAGGTCTGCAATCTCTCCAACAGTGACAGTTCAGTATCACTGCAGTGGCCGCTGCTTTTGCTTCCTAAACACATGATGTTTTGAGTAGCCTCACCTTACAAATATTTGCAGAACAGGAAGAAGATTCTTGAAAGGGAGGATTGTGATGAAACCGATCTAAATCTCTGTTTTAAAATCTTGTACAGCCTTCTGTTTTAAAATCTTTTCTTCTGGATGAGACATTAGTCTTTAACGTTTGAGGAACTCTGTAACTGAAGACAAACAATAAAATACCAACAGAGAGGAAATTACTAAAGGATTGTATGTATTTAAATTACTTTTATCAGTAATCCACTCTAGCCTCAGAAGGTATCAAGCTAAAGGAGAAGAGGAGCATTTAAAACCAATGTATTTTTGTTATTAAATATTTAACTTAAAAAAGTATTAAATTTAAGGTTGTCTGATATTTGAATCAACTCATTATCTTGATGACCACATAGATTGGAAATAGATTTCTATTTTATGATAAACCCATGAATTGGCTTTTTTGGGGGAAAAAAGTTAATATAATTATTTTAAAGCTAAATTTAGTGTTCTTAATCAGAGTTAGTGTAAATAGAAAATTTCCAAATTAATTCTGATTCTTGCTAAATCCTATGCTAATAAAAGACATTGTACTTCTTATAAAAGAACCCCAGGTCTATAGGCTAACAAAAATAAAGGTATTTGCTACTCTCAAGTTTATCATTAAATTAGAGCTTACCTAATGTAAATAGGAAAAGAATGTTTCCAGTAAAAAAAACAACTTAATGAACTCTTCCCTCCTTTTTTAACGACTCTTAACAACTAAATATGGACCTTGATGAAATATGAGTTACAGAAGTTATTTTTTTTTTTCCGTTGTGGGAAGGTGTTTCTCCCCCTCTTTATACAGAATATGACAGCCAGGTCCCTTGTGCTGATGACAGCAGCCTTTCTCCACAATTTGGGAGACTACTGTCAGGGAGAGACTGGAGTAGGCCAGGCCTGGGGAAGTGATCACACTCAGTCAACCACCTGTTTGACTTCATGGAGATGTGAATGAAAAGTAGGTCCTCTCATGGAAGGGGTTGGAGACATCTGCTCTTATGATTGAATTCTCATTGTGACTACTTGAAATAAAAGGAATTAAAAACTATAAATACAACCAAATCAGCATGTTCTTGCATATTTAATAGTTTTCATAACTTACAGGTATTTGTAAGCATCTTTTAGCAGTTTTAATTAAGAAAGACTTTAGTAAATAAAGTAATTTAGAAACTATTTAACAATCTACAATATTATAAGATCCAATTTCTAGTTGTATGCTCTGTTAACATGATTGAAAGAAATCTAGATAACTGATCCTAGCTAAACTAGTCTGGGGGTCAGGAAAAGTAATGGATTATTGCTGTGGCTTTTCTCTTTACGAGCAAGATAAACCAACTGGTGATACTCTGAGATCCAGGCTGCAGGTAGGAGCTTGCTTCCGTGCTCTGCCTTTGCCTTTGCCTTTCTTCTCATCACATTCCTGTGGCTGATGATAAGTTTAAGGTCAGCTAGTCAGAGTTGTGTAGAGGTCAAGAAAATAGTTGATGTAAAATTTTGGTAGCCATATTTTTGACACTAATTAAAGAAGCACTAGAACTAGTAGTTCATTACAAAGTCCAAAGCATTCTATGTGGGCAAAACATTTGGAGACTTTTAAAATTATTTGATCTCTTTTGAAAATGTAAATAATAATTTTAATCATTATGAAGCAAATATTTTAGTAATATATTTTTTTCTTTTTCTTCTTAGATCCCAATTTTGTTCGGACATTTCTTACAACATATAGATCCTTTTGTAAACCTCAAGAACTACTGAGTCTTATAATAGAAAGGTCTGTCGATTTAATTTTAAATTCTTTATTCTTTTTAAAAGAAATTGAGCTAAGATTTTATGTTTCTTGGAAATATATTGGATGAGCTTTAAATTATAGTTCATGGGCACTTTTTAGGAAGTGAAATCTTATTTAATTTTTTATTTTTAATAAAATCTTTTTAGATGACTTTTATAATATGTTAGTTTTGATTAAATACAAAAATAGCCATTCTTTTTTTATACAGAAACTCAGTATGTGAAATTTCAAATTTATAAATTAATCAGGTTAAAGAACTATATAAAATATATAATTTAGATCAAGAAATTCAAATTTTGATGATTTAGATGTTCTAAACAGAGTTTTTCAAAAATATACCATGTGTTGAGAAAAACAGCTTGTCAGTGAACAAATACTATAATCAGAATGTTTCATCCACCCAAAGAGCAGTCAGCTTTTCAAGCATTACTCTTAAAAAGTATTATTTTGGCTGATTTAGAGTAAATACACAAGCCAAAAATGTACATCAGTCCCATAACTTTATAATCATATTCGTTTTGAGACTTTACATGTATTCTTTATTGTGTATCTAGTTGAATCTATATTGGCAAGTATTAATTTATTTTTAAAAGTAAAATAAGATCATTAACCTTTACATTATAGAAGCCTTTCTTGTTTGACTGATATGTATACCCTTAGTAATTTTTACAGTGCTCTCTTGATTGTGTGACTAGTAAAAAGGTTTGTACTTTTCTATTTGTATAATTTGATATAATTAGTATTTTCTTTAATTTGTTCTGTTTTATGTTAGGTTTGAAATTCCAGAGCCTGAGCCAACAGAAGCTGATCGCATTGCTATAGAGAATGGAGATCAACCCTTGAGTGCAGAACTAAAAAGATTTAGAAAAGAATATATACAGCCTGTACAACTACGGTAAGCATTAAATAAATAACTGAAGTAAATACATCTTCATTGAAGTGTTGTTCAGAGTTGAAATAAATAAGGATCTTTCCTAAGCAAGGAGGAGGTAAAATGAATGAAAAGCAATTATCAGAAATTATTGTACAAGTCTTAATTAACATAGAATTTTGAAAATGGTAAACCACTTTTAAGTATTAATTAGGCGAGAGTTACTGTTTTCATTTATACCATTCATTATAAGAAATATTTATACCTGAGTTCCCATGTGATTCAGTTACTCTTCTGTGTTAATGTCATAGAGTATTAAATGTATGTCGGCACTGGGTTGAGCATCACTTCTACGATTTTGAAAGAGATGCAGATCTTTTGCAGCGAATGGAGGAATTTATTGGGACAGTAAGAGGTATGGTTTTTTTTTAAGTGCATAGTTTTATGTGTGATAAAAGTACCTACATGGTGACTGTTAGTTGATGTCATTACTGCTCATTGTTGTTAAGAGGTGTTTATAATAGTGCCAGCATAACAATTTGAAAAAATTTTTAATTTTCATCAAACAACATTTTTGACCTACAAATTGCTCAATAATTACCCTGTTGACCCAATGTAGTTTTGTTTAGTAAATCAACTTACTGGTTATTTTGAAATTGAATTTTAAAGTCTCAATTTATGCTGTCTTTACATGTATCTGAAAGTGCATGTAACGGGACAGTTAGGAACTGTAGTGCCATTATAACACCACTGATGGAAGTTGACTTGGCTACAGTAAGGTGAATAATGCACAAATCAGGGAAGCAGCAATGTTTAGTGAACTGAGAACAGAGAAACGAGAGTTCTGTTCCCAACACTGCCACACATCAGATACATGACTTTGCGCAAAATTTTTGCTTTGGCTCTTTATACTTCATTTTCCTCATCAGTAATATGAGGAGCTAGGCTTGATGATCTCCCAAGTTTCCCTTCTAGTTTTAAAGATTATATGATTGTATAGGTCTAAGGACGCCCTAGACAAACTTGTTTCCATTTCTTTTGTATACTCCAAATGAGAATCAGACAATAAAAGATTAAATAATAGTACTTTCATGCATAGTATAAAATAAAGCCACATCAAAAACTCACACTGAAATGAAAGACTCAGTCCTCTGGCACTGTTTTGTTTATAAAAATGCAATGTTAATTAGATTAACAGCGATGTGTATAATCCTTATAAATCTCATTAGTGTAAGATAAATCTTTTTTTGGAGGGCTCAAAAATAATATTTTGAAATGAAGTACAGAATAATAGAAGTGAAAAATCTCTACAAATAAATTATTTTCTAATTTTATTTAGAAAGGATATGGAAGAATATATACCAAATTATTAACAGTGATTACCCATATGAAGAAGAGTGTGACTGATATAGGGAACAGGGAGAGGGTAAAGGGGAACTTCCATTTTTTAAATTTTGATCATTTGAAATTTTTATAGCAAAAATATAGTCAAGTATGGCTTGTATGATTTTAAACTATTTAAAAAAATAAAATATTGAGTGAAAAATATTTAAATGTTATTCAAAATGTAATGTATTTCAGGTAAAGCAATGAAAAAATGGGTCGAATCCATCACTAAAATAATCCAAAGGAAAAAAATTGCAAGAGACAATGGACCAGGTCATAATATTACATTTCAGAGTTCACCTCCCACAGTTGAGTGGCATATAAGCAGACCTGGGCACATAGAGACCTTTGACCTGCTCACCTTACACCCAATAGAAATTGCTCGACAACTCACTTTACTTGAATCAGATCTATATCGGTATGTAATTTGTCATTCAAGCTGAAAAATCACTTCAAAGGAGTGATTTTGTTTTAACTTTTAAAATAAAATACTGGTTTCTGCCTTACAGGATTGTTGTAAGACATAAATGAGATAGTACATGAAGTGTCTAGTAATAAGGCCTTATGTATAGAAGGCTCCTCTTTCACTCCTTGATCACCCTTGCTCCGTCTGGATTTACCTCTTCTCTCTATCTGCAGTCACCCCTCGTTGGTAAAGCTAGGTTCAAATCCTGCCTTTACCAATTGCTGGCTTAGTATTCTTGGGCAACTTTAACCTTCTTGTGTAACTTTAATCCCTCAGCCTCTTAGTTTTCTCGAGAGTAAAATGGACCTAATGATCATACTTACTCCTGGGGCTGTTGTGAAATTTAAAATAGTCAACATATGTATAGTGCTTAGCACAAAGTAAGGGCTCAGTAAGTTAGCTTCTGCCGTTGCAATTGTGAATTTAAGCCATGGTAAATTACAGCAGTCTCCTCCCACCAAAGATCATTGCTATTCTCAAAAATCAGTGTTAGAATCTATTTTATTTCCCAGGATCCTTTTGTGGTTGGGTTCTCCCCCTTTCCTTCAGAGGAAAAAAAAAGATTTATAAATTGCAGTGATTACCATATATCATTGGGCTGATTATTGTAACAGATATCATTTAAAAGAACTATCCCAAACTACTTTGTCACCCTAATTTGTTCAATATTTGTTACGTGCTCGGAGAGATATGAAGAAATCTCAGCCTTGCCCAAAGCAAAATGCTAGTGTAAAACAATAATAAAAGTACACAAGTTCATGCATAAAAATATTTTTAATATATAGAAAAATATGCATAATTATAATTTTTTGTTAGACCTTGTCATAAACCTTTCTGTTGGTATAAGAGGAAAGTTTTATATGGGAGTTTAGTTATCTCATTTACTTAATAAAACAATATACTGGAGGGGAAAAGTATCATGTAGAATTATATCTTGCTGATTTTAGAGCTGTACAGCCATCAGAATTAGTTGGAAGTGTGTGGACAAAAGAAGACAAAGAAATTAATTCTCCTAATCTTCTGAAAATGATCCGGCACACCACTAATCTCACTCTGTGGTTTGAGAAGTAAGTATTATTGACATTCTTACATTTAATGGCAAATATGTTATAAAATTTCATTGCAATTCTATTTCTATATGTCTCACATCTTTTTTTGTTCCTCTTTTTCCTTTCTTTTGCACCGAGTGAACAGTTTTCTAATGTAGCATTTTCATTTAGTTAATGATTTTTCATTATATTTTGAGGGTTTTTTAGTGTTGCTTTAAAGTTTATCATACACATTAATCAAAATCAGCTTCATATTCGTACTAACTTAATTCCAGTGAACAAAGAAATGTTACTTTTATAGCTCTATTTCCTTTTCCCTATTTTTGTGATATTAATGTAATATAGCATTACATATAATTAACAGTGCTAATCTAACAGTTCACTATTATCATTACTGCTTTACCATTGCAGGTGACTTTCACCCAGCTCCTTTGTGTAATTATTGGCAATATAGCACACATATATTACATTTCTATTGATTATAGAACCAACAATACATTACATACACGTATATAGTTGCTTTTTAAATCGCTTAAGCAGTGAGGAAAAAATATGCATTTATAGTGTCTTGTAGTCACACAATTACCTTTACTGGTGCTCTTTGTGTGGATTCATATTACTGTGTGGGGTCACTTGCTTTCAGCCTAAAGAACTTCCTTTAGTAATTCTTGTACAGTGGGTCTACCAGCAACAAACTCTCTCTGTTTTTGTTTATCCAGGAAAGTTTTTATTTTGCCTTCACTTTTGAACAATAGTTCTATCTTCAAGTTAACTAATTATTTCTTCTACCAGTTCAAATCTACTGTTGAGCCCATGTGGGAAATTTTTTATTTTAATTATTGTACTTTTCAATTCCAGAGTTACCATTTGTTTCCTTTTATAATTTCTATGTCTTTTGTAATATTCTGCATTTGATACACATTGTCATCATACCTTCCTTTACTTTTTAAGTCATGCTTTCCTTTAGTTCTGTGAACATATTCATAATGGCTACCTTGAAATCTTTTTCTGTTAAACCTGACATCTGGTCTGTCACACACACAGTTTCTGTTCCCTGCTTTTTTCCCCAGTGAATGGGTCATACTTTCCTGTTTCTTTGCATGCCTCAAGTTTTGTTGGAAACTTAACATTTAAAATAATATGTTGTAGCAACTTGTGAGTACTTTCCCACCTACCTCCTAGGGCTTGTTATTGTTATTGCTTGTTTATTTGGTTAGTGACTAGCTGGATTATTTCAGTGAAGCCTATTCCCCCTACCTGCCCCCCACGCTGAGATGTTAAACTGAGATATTCCTCTTCTGGGAGGTACAGGTTAGGGTACGCCCATAGTCACCTTGAAAGGCAGTGGTATAGGTAGGGCTTTCTTTCACTCCTTCCTTGAGGCACCCAGCCCTTAAACTCCAGGAATTGCCAGCTGATTTCTCTGCTGTTTCCAACAATTCCCTGGTGATGAAAGTCACTCTGCAAACTAATCCAATCAGATTGTGACTCCTCTGAAGGAATGGTTGGTTTATGAAGTCTCTGTTTAGATACTTGTTCAAGCCTCAGGAGGGCTCCTCTTGCTGTTTTATTCCCTGGTTCTCTCCTACAAACTAGTCAGCCAACTGTCTAGGCTATATCTTTATTAGATCTGCAAATCTCTCAGTTGCTCTTCACCACAGTCTTCACTGTTCTTGAGAGCACCCTTAGGTTTAAACTTTCGACACTTCGTGGCAAATGAGGGGAGATTCAGAGTTGTTTGAGTCTGAACTCTGGACCTGGGGACAACAACAGGCTTCTCTCTGAGTGATATTTCTGCACTAGGAGCTGAGTGCTTGGTGGTGGGTGTGTGTGTGGGTGCACGCGTGTGTGCATGTTATGTGTGTGTGTGTACACGCGCACACACACAGTAGCCTGAGGTCTTCTTGGCTTGCTTCTTCTGGCATGGAACCACTGCCTCAGGAACCAGGGAAGGGCTATCATCCCAGTATTTTCAGTATGCCACACTCAAGGTAGAGCCTCTCTTCCACATTGGAGTTACACAGAAGAAGGGAGTCCCCACTTCTCAGCTGCATGCACTTGAGACTTAGCCTCAGCAACCGGTATTTTGGGGCAAGATGAGTGGGAAATGTGAAATCTTGCTCCTCCAGAGAAGAATGCTGGGTAGACAGAAAGCCCTTTGTCCTTAGCAGCAGCAGGTCTGCAATAGACACCCCCCACACCCAGAAGGAGGGAGCAGTCCTGTTTCAAATACCACAAACTCTTGCCTGTCTTACTGAATTGTGGATTTTCCTGAATCGATGTTTCTTCATTTGCCATTTGCTCTTAGGGCCATTTCCAGAGACTTTAAATATTTATGTGTATGTATATATTTATAATTTTCTATAGATAATTATAGACAGATAATTATAAATATAGTATGTGTATAATTTTCACCAGTTTCACTGAGGAGTAGTGGGTAGACAGAATTCCTTACACTATCATGTCAGAAGTTTAGCATCGCAATGAAATAGTTGCAGCCAGAGATTGGAGTATGTATTGGCCTGATTTTTTTCTGAGTAAATATAATATGATTACTTGACTGATGTTTTATAAGAATGATATGAGGTTCCCACAGATCATATTGGAATTATTAGAACAAACCCAGTGACATAAGAGAATGACTGGAATCTGTGCTAGAATGTGTATAAAGACCTGAAAGCAGTTCCTAAAGAGAAATACGCACTCCAAGTAATCTGAAAGCTAGGACTTCCTTCTATTTATGTTATTACTTCTCAGCCTCTAAAAAGTAAAACTTTAGAATTTGCCCCCTAAGCGTTGCTTCCTGATTTCTTCATTATTAAGTAACTTCACTTCAGTGTCCAGAACCTTTTTTCCATCATAATGAAAACTTAGGTCTGTAAAGAGGAAAGATAACTGATAAGACATAGAAACCATTTCATCTCTGTCCTATTTTTAATAGATTACTGATAAGAAGGGCATTTCCTGCTCTTTTCCTTTTTAAAAATTGTGTTAAAAACACTTAACATGAGATTTACCCTATTAATAGATTTTTTCGGCATGCTATACAGTATTGTTATCTGTAGACATAATGTTATACAGCAGATCTCTAGAATTTATTCATCTTGCATAACTGAAATTTTGTACATGTTGATTAGCAACTTCCCATTTCCCACTCCTCCAGCCCCTGGCAACCACCTTTCTATTCTTTGCTTCTATGAGTTTGTCTATTTTAGATAACCTCATATATGTAGATTCATGCAATATTTGTCCTTCTGTGACTGGCTTATTTTACTTAGCCTAATGTCTTCAATGTTCATTCATGTTCTTGCATACTACAGGAGACCCTTAGTTTTTAAGGCTGAATAATATTCCCTTGTATGAATAATATTGTTGTATGTATATACCATGTTTTCTTTATCCATTTTTCCACTGATGGACATTGAGGTTGTTTCCACATCTTGGCTATTATAAATAACATTGCAATAAACATGGGAGTGCTAATATATCTTTGAGATCCTGATTTTAACACTGCTGGATAAATATGCAGAAATAGGATTGCCAAATCACATGACAGTTCTATTTTTAATATTTTGAGGAACCTCCATACTGTGTTCCTTAGTGGCTATATCATTTTACATTCTCACCATCAAGAGTGTACAAGGGGTCCAATTCCTGCCTTTTCAGTGTGAGAGGTTCTTGTTCATTTGCCACTGTGGTTCTTAGCCATGGATGTGCATTAGAATTGGGGTCACCTATGGGTAAATCACTCCAAACTTAACCTAGTTTTTATAAAAGCTTCACAGGTGATCTCAGTGTGTAGACCTAGTTAATATCAACTGAAATAGTTAATAAAAGATGTAAATATATTATGCTTATACCTTTTTAAATGTCCTGCTAACTAGTTAGGCAGAATATGATACCCTTGTAGAAATCTAGCTAATGCTTTACATGTAAACTTATTATGTTTAATTTGATAAGGCAAATTTATTTTGATAGTTTTGCCATGGTTTTTTTTCTTAGTGTCAGAGCAGGCTCATCAGATAATAATGTAATCTTCAACTTTACATTTTTAAAAATGTTTAATATTGGTTTATATTTATTTTTCCATTTATGAATTCTATTTTTTTAGATTACAAGCTGTTTAATATTACATTGTTGAAAACCAAGTTTAAAATGTTTTCTTCTTTACTGATAACTGATTAGTAAATAAAAAGTTCTCTGAAATATTAGAAATAGAGAGTAAATGTTCACCAAGGAATTTTTTTGAGCATAGTATACTTCCTTTTAGATATTTACCAGGACATATGTACTTTCCAAAGATTCTTGCTTTTTAAATGTAAAGTGCTTTTGTTTTCATTGACTTGTTTCCTTTCTAAGCAATTTAAAAAATTTTTATTTTTGATTATGGGAAAATATTTTCATCGACTTTTTAACCTTACAATGCTTATGTAAAGAGTCTTCCCAGAAATGTAGCTAATTTTTTCTTTATATCAAAGAAAGAAATTAAGCATTAATCACTAAAATCTTACAGTGAGATGAATAGAAGGTACAGAATTCTTGAATTCTAAAATAAATTCCCCTAGGACACACTCACATCCCCAAAACCAGCATTCTTTCAACAAGAACTTAGATTCATCAGTTAATTACAATAGGGAGAGAGAATGCACCAAATATAGTAGGAAAATGACTAGTTGATGGTATCAGTCTGAAAAACAGTGAAGAGCAGCATACTTGACTGTGAAGGTACTGCCTTATCTTCCAGTCTCCATTTATCTATCATTCTGAAAATATCTCTATAATTATACTGTAGTCACACCCAACTCTTCATTATTTACTAATTTTTTTATCACACTTTGTTAGGAAAACTCCAAATATTTTAATTCATTTTTTTGTCTTTGATTCCTAGATGTATTGTAGAAACTGAAAACTTAGAAGAAAGAGTAGCTGTGGTGAGTCGAATAATTGAAATTCTGCAAGTCTTTCAAGAGCTGAACAACTTCAATGGTGTCCTTGAGGTTGTCAGTGCTATGAACTCATCACCTGTTTACAGGCTAGACCACACGTTTGAGGTAGGTGTGTATAGGTTTGTTTGTTTTTTGTTTTTGTTTTTGTTTTTGTTTTAATGAACTTCTATTCCCCATCCTAAGAATCAGGATTTTAATAATTATAGTCTTGAATTTTTAAGTGCTTCACCTGTCTTTTTCAGTAACAGTTTAAAAGATGGAATTATCTAAAGTTTGAATTGAATTGGTTGCTCTTTTTAAATTAGGCATTCTCATTAAAATACATTCACGGATCCTAGCCTAAATTAAAAGAAAATGCTTTCAGCACTTAATTTGTAACATAATGTACAATCATGCTCACATAATTGTGTGAGGAATGGGAAGATAAACTAGATTTCAGACACATACCCCTTTAAGTTTATATTAGGGCCTATGAAGATAATCTCTTCGAGGCAGTATTATCATTCTTAGAAACAAACTGATACAGTTGTGTTTGTGCTTTACTCTTAACCTGACATTTTTGGGCAAAACTTTTGATTCCTTTTGTAAATTTATGCTCCCTAAATGTTATTTTTTTATTGTAGCAAATACCAAGTCGTCAAAAGAAAATTTTAGAAGAAGCTCATGAATTAAGCGAAGATCACTATAAGAAATATTTGGCAAAACTCAGGTCTATTAATCCACCATGTGTGCCTTTCTTTGGTGAGCATTTCTTCTTGAATTTTTATTATGTTTCTGGATAAAACAAGGCATTTATTTCCTTAAATGACTGAGTTTACACATGTGTGATATACCAGCAAAAAACACTTATTTAACAAATATTTAGCACCTGAATCCCCTTAGAATTTTTCTCTATTAGGACTTTGTAAGATCAAGCCCTATATATACATTTCACTTTTTATTTCTTGGGCAGCCATTTGATATTATATAATGCTTGCTTGTGTTTTTATATTTATAGAAATTTTTGTTGAATTTTAATAAACCAAATACAAAAGAGGCATGGCCATATTCATCCATATTTATAATAATGTTTCTTGTAAACAATTTCACATGCCTTAAAATCATAGTATATGTGCCTCTGGGCCCACACCTTCTGCACATCAAAATTTTACCAATCTTTTTTCTCTCCCTTATGCACCACAGGAAGGAAGTACCTTTTTCTTCCTTTTAAGACTGAAACATCTATCATCTGAATCTTCTCTCTTCCTGTAGGTTCCTCTTATTCTATCATTTATTTCCTGTATTTTATATTTTTACTATCTCTTTCACACCAGTTTCTTTTCTCTGCCTGTATATATGCTCTGATGATTCTTCCTCTGAACGCTTACAAAAATTATGATCTCTATTATATGTCTGGTATTTAGTCTTTTTAGTATGTGGGATATTTTCTTCTAGCCATTTCCTCATCTGTATCTATAAATTATATAGCTTTAAGTTATACTACATATAATATTATGTCTTGATTTTTTAATTAACATATTTTCCCACATTTTTTAGGCTTTATAGAACCAACCACTTTTGTATTTATTTCTAATCTTTTTGCTATGCACATTGTATAGCCATGATCATATCACATGTACACACTCTATTGTTTACTTGTTTCACTTACCATATCCTAAATATATTGTCAGGTTTTATACTTTTTATAATTATCATTTGTAGTGGCTGCATAATATTCCATAAAGTTGGTATGATAATTTAGTTTATTACCCTGTGATTGGACACATATATTATTTCCAGTTTTTTGGCTTTCATAAGTAATGCTATAATGAATATCTTCATATTTATACCTTTTTTCTATATTCGAGAATATTTTGTTGAGCTAGGTATTTCACCAATCTACCTTTTAGTTTTTACTCTTTGACATGCAGTGTTTTTAAATTCTATAATGTCCATCTCTCCCATTATGATTTCTATTTTTCTAACCTTAGAAAATTCTTCCAGTCTAGTAATTTAATATTCAGTCACATTTTTCCTATGATTTGACTTTTAAAATTATATTTAATTCTTTATTCAGATCGAAGTCTCTTTTGACATCATGTGAAATATTCAAATTTATTTCTTCACCATATTATATTTTTGTTGATGTGGTTTATTGAGTAAATCTTCTTTATCCTCATTTATGTTTCCTCCTTCTTTAATAAATAGTTTCCATTAAGTTCTTATAGTAGTACCCCAGTTTTAATAATTGGCACTTTATAATCAGTGATTCTCAACTGGGGACAATTTTTGCTCCCCAGAGAACATTTAGCAAATTCTGAGGACATTTTTTATTGTTCGAATTGGGAGGTGCTAGAGGCATCTATTGGGCAGAGGATAGGAATGTTGCTAATATCCTCCAATGCACAGGACAGCCCCATACAAAATTACCCAGTCCAAAAGGTCAACAGTGCCGAGGCTGAGAAACCCTGTTTATAGTATTTTCGTATATGATAAAGTTGGTTCTTCAATGTTTCTTCAGTATTCTTTGTCAATTTTGGTCTTTATTTTTTCAAATGAACTTTATAATATAGTTGAAACAATCTATCAATTAATTTGGAAAGAAAATTTATGATACTTAGCTTTTTACTAAACGTTTTTGGTTGTGAATGGTATTCATTTATTTAAGTCAATTACCCTTAATTCCAAGAATTTTTTATTTCATGGCCACCAATAATGATAGTCTCTTCCTTTGATCTTTTTTCTCTGTTATGCCTTATTACATTGGTTAATTGTTATTTAGGATTTTTGCATTCATCCTCAATAATAAGTTAACTTCTCAAATAAAGGTTAAACAATAATGATAAAAAATAAGTGGCTCTGGACATGGTTCCATAGTGTAGCAGTTAGCACATCTGCTTTACACACAGAAGGTCCTGGGTTCTTGCCCCAGTGGAGCCACGGTCCATGGTCTATAGCCATGCCACCCTGAATAAGCCCAATATCTGATCTCAGAAGCTAAGCAGGGTTGGGTCTGGTTAGTACTTGGATGGGAGACCACCTAGGAAGACCAGGTGCTGTAGGTATAAATAATAATAAATAATAAAAAAAATTTTTTTTAAAGTGGCTCTGTTTTAATCTCTGTTTCAGCATAAATAAGTATAATTTTGTTATTTGCTTGATTAGATATTTTTATGATGTTAAGAAAGTTTTATAGTTATCCTGTTTTTTGTTAGCAACATACATTTACTTTTATACTTTGCTATCTGAGAGAAAAATGATTTTTCTTGTTAAGTAAATTAAATTATAGATTTACTAATACAGAACCTTCCTACTTACTAACTTTAAACCCTATTTATTCATGGTAGGCTACTCTTTTAAATGTACAAATGAATTCTATTCATTATCATGTTATTTAGGATTTTTGCATTCATCCTCAATAATAAGATTGGTCTGTGGTTTTTCTTTTTGTACTATATTTATCAGCTTTTGTTATATGGTTATATTTACTTCGTAACATGAGTTAAGTAGCTTTCCATCTTATTTATTCTGTTCTGGAATATCATGAAATGGTCTAGATTTTAAATTTTAAAATATTCCAACAGAAAAACCATCGAGACCTGCAATCTTTTATAGACTATAATTCTTTAATAATGTTTTCATTTCTTTTTTAATTTTTCTAATTTCAGTTTTATGCTATACAGTTGTCTCATTATTTTAAAAATACTAGCATTTAGTTATATCTACAAAATATTATTTTTTTAATTGTTCCTATTGGCAATATATTGTTCCCATTTCTATTAATACTCATTTGTTTTACTTTAATTTGCTTTTTTCCTTAAAAGACAAAATCTTAAATTTACTTATTCTCTCTGATTTTGTTTTTTATGTTAGGTAATATTTTTTATCGTTATTAATTGATTATTTTCCTGATGACCTTTTTCCCAAAAAATTCTTGATAAAACCATTGAGCTCATTTATTTTCTCTTTCTGGTAAAACATTAAATTCTATGCATTTACTTTTAAGTAAGTGTGGTAACTATGGTGCCAGTTCATACAAGGGAGCCTGAGGAAGGACTTGGGTAGGTCTGATGTTTGTGCCATTCAGTCTGTCAACAAATATTTCTTGAGTACCTACAAATATCAGGGTGCTTAGAAAAAGTGAAAAATGCATAGCACTCAGTGGGCTTATAGTCACACTACTCATGATATCCTAAGGTCTCCAGTATACAGAGGTGAAAAACAAACTCATGATTTGGCCCCTGTTACCCCATTACCCTGACTGGCAGACATTTATTCACACAAACTGAGCTCTCCAAAGTACTCTCTCTCAAATGAACTAACATAACTAATTTTCATAACATGTTGTTATAAGAAAAAAGGACATTTCAGACCTGTATTTAGAGTATGGTTCATTTATGTTTTAAGGTGAGCTGTATGATTTAGTGAATGAATACAAACATATATATGTAGTTTGATAGGTACAGACAGCCTACCTGCCAGGCTTCCTACCCATTTCTCCTTATCTTCCTGGTTGTTGAGCCTCTGTTCTCTTAAGATAATATATCTGAACTGTCCCTGGTCAGTTCTACTCTAGGAAGATTTTTGCTATTCCAAAGCTAAAGGTTATCAGTGCTTGGAGTTAGGCAGCCTTCCGTAGTTCTGATCCAGTAAGTAGAGTCATGTGTTATTGCTGCTTCTTAATTCTATCTTGTCTATATGATAGTTCATAGAACTCCTTCTAGATTCCTTAATGCTGGATACTGTTCCCCCCCCCCATGGAAGGGTCAGGGGTAGTATCTGACACTTTTACTTTCTCTGTCATCTTACTGGAATTCTTATTCAGTTCTTTTGCTGGCACTGTACCGTTTACAGAAAAGTTAGGCAATTTCTCCTTCAAAGGCGATGCCAGACTACAGGTCTATATCTTAAATTTTCTCCAGACACTAAAATATTCTACTCATAGGTAAAATAGATATGTATAAGCAAACTAAAATCTCTTCTAAGGTAAAAGGATGTAGATTCCTCCTTCAACTAAGTGTCTCCTTTCTGCATAAACATACAAGTCTGTAGCATAGGCTTTGCTTTTACACAGCTCGAATTTTGTGTCTTCCTTCTGTTTCTTGTTATTTTGCTTCATCTTCACTCTTGTTTTCCTCTCCTTTTAGAATTGACTGTATGTATCTTGCACCTTGGTTTATTCTCCAAATGCTTTCTTTTCTATTCTGAAGTAATATACTTCATTCAGAAACATTTGTTGAATACCTCTATGTGCCAGGCCCAGGGCTAAGTGTTGAGAATAGAGAGGCAAATAAAACATAGTCTTACTCTCAGTAAGCCCCCTGGAAAGAGCAGAAAAATAAAGTACCATGTAGTAATATATAATACTGTACTGCAAATATGTGTAAATAGAAATATGAACAAACTGCTATGGGAACCTAGAATCCTGAGCAGCCACTTCTTCCAGGAAGGACTGGGAAAGGCATCAGCAGGAAAGTGAAGCCTTACCCTTCTTTATTATTTACGTCATAATGCTCTGCTTTCCCTCTCTCTAGAACAACTTTCTCCACTGGGTATGTAAAATGATTTGTTGAAATAAATTAAGCTTTAACAGTGTATAATATTCAGGTCTCTCTATATATTTATAGTGCATTTTTCATTTATAATTTTATATATATATTTATATGTATATATATGTCAAGGATGTATGCTTAATACATTTTTTTACTGATAGGTATATGATCAACAAAGTTTGGACACCACCTCTTTGATCATTTGTTCTCCTTTTAACTAGCCATTAATTTGTCATAAAATAATATCCAAATTTTATCCAAGCATTCTCAAAATGATATATATATGCATTTTCATCACTTCATTCACATATACTTTTAACACCTACAACATTCCATAACTTATTATTCCCCATGTTCCCAGTGTCAGTCATTATACCACCACCCATTCAGTCACTGAAGCACGAAGCTGAGTTTTCCCACAGCCCCCCCCCCCCGCCCAAATCAGTTAATCGGCTCTTGTGGCGCCTACATTTTAAATATTTATGTACTCCATTCTATCTCTGTAGACCCTCAGATAGCCCTCATTATCTCACCAGAACTACTTTTATCCTGCTAACTGATCTTGCTTCTAGGTTTAACTTCCTTCTAACCCATGTGGCTTCACAGTACAGCCAAATTAATCCTTCTGGAATGCAAAGATGCTAATAATTTCCTAATTACCTACTGGATAAAAGTTAAGCTCTTTGAAAAAAAAAAAAGCTTTCATGACCCAATCTAGGTGCTACTGCTCACAAACTCGTCACAGTTGGGCCATCAATTTGTGACCAGTATGGAAGGTTGATTTTGGCTGCTGTTAAATATGTATACTGTTATGGACATATTTGTTAGACTAAACATTGAGCTAAGTGGATCATGCAACTTAGTGTAGAGGAGGAGAATATAACTGGCAGCAAGTAGAAGAGCCACATCTCAGGCAGACATGGAAAATAAAAGAGCCTGTGCTTACTAGAACACTTGGAAATTTGTCTTTCAAATGTATAATCAAGAGGTGCCGAGAAATAACCACATAACTAATACATTTAATAACTAGATGCTTTTTAGAATCAAGCAGGCGTTGATGTTATGTTTCATTATTGCTGACTCGTTTACTATGAATTTTGAGTCATTTGATCTTTTCAGAAATGTGGCCATAAATTCTAGTATTTAAAAGTATGTCTATACTACAAAATCATTTAAAACTACTAATATATGATTAGAACTAAAGTGCTTGTTAAATTTTGTTCATTCTCCTTATCTAGTGCACAACCTGCAGTGATGCAGAAGGGATTAGAACTACTAATCCCTTGCCTATGTCTGTCCTCATATCCTGCCCCTCCTCCACCACCCCATATATCAAACCCCTGTGGCCTGGCCATACCAAATAACGTGTTATCTCTGTGTGTGCCTTCCAAGCTTCATCACACACCAGTGCCCTGTACATACTGCTACTTCGCTTAGAGTGCCTTTCTGTCTTATTTTACTTATTCTAACTTCTGTTCACTTCTTGAGACTTATTTGAAGCATCACTTCATCTGCAATGCTTTTACTACTCCCACCAGCTCAAAGGCAGAGTTAGGTACACTTCTGTGCTCTCATAGCATCTTATGTGTTAGTTAATATAGCACTTAACTATTGTACGATAGTGGCCCACATTCAAAGCTCTGAACTACTTGAGGTCACAGACTATGTCTTGTTCATCTTTGTATCTGTGGTACCTAATGCAGTGCTTGGCATACAGCAGAGACTCAGTACACGTGTACTGAGTGAATTAACTCAGATATTCACACATCCTCCTTTTTTCCCTAAAGCAACACAGTCAGTATTTGAGGGGAAAAGGCATAAGAAGAGAATAGGGCAAGAATAGCAACAACAGCATCAACAATCACAGCCACAGCTAATTAAATATTTACTTCTGTCAGGCCCTATTCTAAACCTATATATAAATTTACTCCTTTCTCAAAACAACCCTGCTACCCTCATTTTACAGATTAGAAAACCAAGGCACAGAGAGGCTAAGCAGCTTGCACAAGATCACATAAGTTGAAAGCAGCAAAGATAGCTCCAGAACCTTTATGACAGAACAGAAAGGAACTAAAATGTTCCTGGCTTTGTAAAATACTAAAGTGCTTGTTATTTTGCTCATTCTCCTCCTCATCCAGTGCACAACCCACAGTGATTTGGAAATGAGCTCAATTAACAGGTTGCCACTAATTCTAGAAGTACTAAAAATCAGAATGTACATAAATGATATGCAGTCCTGTGTTTGATAAGCTTGCACATCCTTCCACGTTTCCATGAGTAAGCCTATGCAAACAGTACTACATCTGAATTACAAATCCTGACAACTCTTGGTGAGCCTCAAGAGCTGAGTAGGCAGAAAATACAATCCTTTGAATTTAACATTTTCCCCTTTTACCAAAAATATGTGTTATTAATGACAGGTTATTCTTAAAGTTTCTTTTATAAAACCATGACTTATGTCAAATAACGTGGTTTGGCAGGTATGGAAAATTGGTTATTCCTCCTGAAAAACCTATTAATTCTGTTAAACTTGGTATCCCTTTTTCTTGGGTATTCATAGAACTTTAGTTTGTCAAAGAGGAATTTGAAAATTATAAAATCTTTCTTGATATTTACTTAGCTTGTTTTTTATGGAATGGAAATTTGTGCCTTGATTCTTTGATTTATGGTGATTGAGATGGAACAGTGTCAAATGCCTTAATTACTAAGAAAGAAAAAAACTAGCTTTTCCCTTCTTTACCCTTCAAATAATTTATCTCTTCTAGGAATTTATCTAACTAATATCTTGAAAACAGAAGAAGGCAACCCTGAGGTTCTAAAAAGGCATGGAAAAGAGCTTATAAACTTTAGTAAAAGGAGGAAAGTAGCAGAAATAACAGGAGAGATCCAGCAGTACCAAAATCAGCCTTATTGTTTACGAGTGGAATCAGATATCAAAGTAAGTTGAATTATTTGATTATACATATTTTTGATTTATAAACCTCCTGATGAAAGGCAGGTTTATTTTGTAGAGAAGGAAAGGGAAAATAAAACAAATAATTTAAATTTTCTTATATTAAATGTTTTCTTAAATTATTTTCATGAATTCAAACTGAATTTTAAATATTTAATATTAATAATTGTTTATTTCTTTGCATTTATTTTAGAGGTTCTTTGAAAACTTGAATCCAATGGGAAATAGCATGGAAAAAGAATTTACAGATTATCTTTTCAACAAATCCCTAGAAATAGAACCACGAAACCCTAAGCCTCTCCCAAGATTTGTAAGCATTCATATATTTATATTTGTTTTACATTTATATATCTTTTGCAGTTGTCATCTATGTCTGGTGATGCCATCACTACCATATGTACAGATCAGTTTTCTATAAAAGAATGCAGGGATGAAGTGCACATGTGATGGATAGAAGTAATGAATAAGTGCTTAATAAATATGCTCAGGAATATCCCACTTAGTTCCAAATAAATAAGCATTACTATTAATCTGAATAAATCTTGATACAATAGATGAAGAAATTGGACAAATTTAAAAGCTTTTATTTTCAACAAAATTATTCAAGATTTTAAGGGCAGGAAATTTGATAAATTTACACTAGTTATAATAAATATATGTACTTATGTCTTTTTTAAAGTAATGATTTTTGAGAGCTCTTAACTGTGATTCATTAGCCATAAAATAACAGGTTTGGCTAAAGATACTTTTTTGGGGAAAATTAAGTTTCCATGGTTTTTTATTACTTGTCAGTCAGTGCCCAGCCAAAGTTACATACAGTATCATCACCTCACTGAACTAAGTATAATCTCTCTTATTTTTAAGACAGTCAAGAATCAAGAAGTTAACATAAATGGCTTCTAAGTAACCAAGATAAATCTCATAATGTCTTGGAATTAAAGTTTATGCAATTATCTCACAAGAATATTTCTCAAGGCCTAGAATAGTTTTTTAAAAAGTGGATTGAAAAACACAAATTGGAAATAGTTCTATGGTCTGCCCCATTGAGTCATGGTGATATCACTGAGAAATGATCACTGTGTAAGAAAATTCCGTAAAACTAACATAAATATAGAGATGAAAACCCAGGCAATTTAATGCGTTTGTGAATAGCTCAGATGATCCTGATAGCATTATTATATTATAGCATAGTAAGGTGTCATAATTCTTAATAATGATGCTGTCTTTTCCAGCAAGGTTAAATTAGTTCTTCAACCAAGTCTGTTTAAAAAGTCAGAGAAATATACAACATATCCTAGAAAAATTTCCATTCAAAAAATATTAAAATAACAAATACTCTGGCATTTATAGGACTAAGACAATTATTTAAAGAAATTCATTCCCTAATAATTTAGATAGCTAAGACTTAATGGAAATGGGACGTTAAATGCTTTAACTTGAACACTTTAATTTGAATCATTATGTAACTTCTTTATTAGTGGTTTATGGTTTTCCTAGGTATTAGTTGAATTTTACAAAGCATAAAAATAGATAAACCTTCCTTTCTATTATGGTGTTATAAGTATTGTGTTTCTTTTGATGTGTCTACAGCCAAAAAAATATAGCTATCCCTTAAAATCTCCTGGTGTTCGTCCATCAAACCCAAGACCAGGTACCATGAGACATCCCACACCTCTGCAGCAGGAGCCAAGGAAAATTAGTTACAGTCGGATACCTGAAAGTGAGACAGAAAGTACAGCATCTGCACCAAATTCTCCAAGAACACCGTTAACACCTCCTCCTGCTTCTGGTGCTTCTAGTACTACAGATGTTTGCAGTGTATTTGATTCTGATCATTCGAGCCCTTTTCACTCAAGTAAGTGCTAAAATTTTAAGTGCCTTAACGTAGTTGTTAATATTGTATGCTAGACATCAAAAAGAATATAGTTTTATTTTTTGTAAATTTGTAGGGAAATACTATTTCAAAAGATAATCATAAAAGTGTAAAACAAACTCTCAACAACTTAAAAAATTTTAATGATTTGAACAGCCCTCTTTATATTGAAAGGCATGTGATGAAATTGGTAATTTAAACTTCATTTGAGTGTTTGTTTTTAATTGGTGATTTAAAATGCATTCCTCATATCCAGAGGAAACAAAGATAACTCCTAAAATCTGCAAGTAATGTCATTCCAGTGCTTTAAATGCTGCCTCCAAAATTATTATATTTGAATACTACTCAGTACATCATTTCCTTCCCACCAAACTCTATAGTTGACAGTTTTGAAGTTTATCAAATTCAAACTCCTATTTAACTTTTCTCAGTCTATACCATCCAGCAGATGGTATGTATAAAGCCTGCTAATACCTTATCTGTGCTTTCAAGCCCAGCCATACAAATCTCACAGACTGCATACTATTGCTCATCCCTTTCTTATTTCCAGATCAATACTATACAATAAAATTTAATGTAAGCCACATGTATAACTTTGAATATTCTCTAGTCACATTAAAAAATTAGGCAAAATTAATTTTAATGTTTTATTTAGCCCAGTATCTGTAAAATATTGTTTTTTCAACATGAAATCAATATAAAAATTTATTAATGAGATATAGTACATTCTCATTTTGTTGTAAATCTTCAAAATCCAGTATGCATTTTACATAGCACTTCTCAATGTGGACTAGCCACATTCAGATGTGTAATAACCATATGTGGCTAGTGGCTACCAAACTATAGCTCAGCTCTAGCCCTTTGAAAAGGTTACCTTTTATGTATACATCGCTCTAATCAATTTCATATAGGGCTTTAAAGCTCTACTAAGAACAAACTACCTTTTTTCATTCATTATTAAATCAAAACTTGAATCTAATCAACTTTAACCCTCTCACAACCACTTCCACATGCTCTCCCCATTGGCTCTCTTAGCACAATGTACAGATCAAATTTTTCCCTAGTATTTGACAACAGAATCAATTTTCAGAGGCAGCATGACATTATTATGGGGGAAGAGGTTGAGACCTAGGAGTTAAGAATCCTGGTTTGTCATTCCATTCTGCTAGTGAGCATTCTGATTTTACGTAAAATTCGTTTTCTAAGCCTTCTGGGAATCAAACTAGATTTCTAAGGTTTCTTTCAACTCAGAGAATCTAACTTCTTAACAAATTCTACTTAAAATTGTTCTTTGGAGGTATATTGTTTTGAGATTTTGTCCAGAATCCTATTTATTTATTCCTGTGTTATACATTTGTAGTTACCCAGCAGTTTGTATTATCTTTATACCACCTAAAGTGTGTTTGTTTTAATAATTACTACATCTCCACTACTGAAAACAATGGAGTTATATTATACACTATCAGATATTTTTGATAAGTTCAAATAAACACCAGGTAAAAAAATTCCCATTAATTGTCCCAAACTCGCCAACCTCCTAAATTAAGTAGTAAAATAAAAACCAGTACTTTTTGCAATGCCTGACTGAAAATCATTATTCATTTTGATCCATTTAACTCTTTGCAGGGTTTTTCCTCTAGAGCAGATGACTAAGGTCTATATTATAAAGATTCCCATAGAAGTAAATTATTCAAATCACATAAAAGCCATCAATTGCAAATTTTACTTCTCTAGTTTAAGAAGTAACTAAAAGTGGAAGAGGTGAAAAAACAGGACATAAGCACATTATGTTGCCTATTAGTACTAAATATGTAAATGATTAGTCCAAAAGGGAAGAAGGAGTCATTTTGGAATGCAGAGCTCTGGATTAGTGCCTTGTCATATGTGGCAGTGGAACAATATTAAGTTAAATAACTGGACAAGTGGAGAAACCATTGTTCCAGGAATTAGGCTTTGTAATCTTAGCCTTGAGGGTTTTCTCAATTTCTCTTTCTTTGTGATAAAGAAAACCTGTATTACTGTTCCCTTTGCTCTTAGTAAAAATTGAAAATAACTGGTTTTGAAATCAAATAAACCAGCATAATATAAATCTGTATGTTTAGTTAGTTCCTTACTTAAAACTTATCAGTGGCCTGTGTGTATTAAAGGTCTTCATCTGCTGTTGACCCCGCTCCTGCTTAAGAGATCTGCTAGTACTGTGGGTAGGGAATAGGAGGGCAGGGAGGGGAGGTGACCAGAATGCCCAACTTTGCTACCCACTGTGTTGCCACCAGAGTAAATACCTATTTCCTTATTTCTCTAGGGCCTAGCAGGTAAGAGCTGCTGTGCTGACATTTTTATGTCATTTGAACATATTCCACTCAGTTCAGAGTCGTAGGAAGTTCCACTGCTTATGTATTTCAAAAGGCAAAGTTTGACTAAAATGTTTGATTAGTTGTAATAGTACTTCTTTGCTTCTTATAGTTTTTTCCCAAAAACAATTTACTTTAAACCCAATAATTAAAAAAAATAAAAATAAAAAATATAAAGCCAATAATTAATTTATTCAGCTAGTATCTGTTGTATATTTCACTCCTTGCCAAGCAATTAAACATCTTCTCTGGTAAAGCTTACAGTCTTACTGAAGGATGAAAAACAGTCATAGTACAAAGAAAAGTCATAGTTAAATGTTTAACCATTATTAAACGCTGTGATTCTCTTTGTAATATATTTTTCACCTCTCAGTAATATTGTAAGCTTTACCAGAAATGTGTTAGTGCTTATTTAGCAAATGCTAAATGAGTGATGAAGACATAAATGCTATAAGAAATTTACATAAAGATAACTACAGAATGGGCAAGAATGGTCATGGAATGCTTTGTGGTGAAGACAGGGAAGGAAATTGGCTCCCTAGTTAGTGCTGCTCCCTGCTCTGCACCTTGCCCTGGCCAGGTCTACCTCTGAAGAGCGGTGAAGGCGACAGTGATAAGAAAAGGGAAAAGACCACCTGAATCACTGTTTCTGCTGCGATAGCAAGGGGAGGAGGATGAAGTGCTCTGGGTATCTCCTTGTTTGAAGGCTGCCTGGCCATAACAGGGAGCCAGATGTCTGACCTGGTCTGTGTGCTGCAGATGAGCTCTAGCTCCATGCCTTATAGGGGAAGCTTTGCCAAGAAAGAAAGTATTTATTTCAAGCATTTTAAGCTGGAATGCAAGGATTTTCTTCTTAGAGGATTGTTGTAAATTATTAGTTTCAAATCTCAAATACATTTTCATTTAATAGGCTTTTGTCAATTGAAGAAGTTATCTATGATTCATATAAATTTTTTCAATAGGGAAATGCTTGTTCCTATTTCAAGAATGACTCATTTATAAATTGGAGAGTGTCTTCAACAGTGGTTTCAACTCTAACTATGTATTACAATACCCTGAGAAGCTATTTAAAAAAACCTGTATTCCTAGCCCATGCTTGAATTAGACTAGCATTGGCACCTGGGCATCAGTATTTTTTAAAAGCTTCCCAGGGGATTCTAATACACAGCCAAGATTGAGGACCACTTATCTATTGTTTGGGATTTGTACTTTATAAATGAATACTACCTTTTTAATTAATTAGATTTCACCCCTAAGTCACTATCAATAAATTTGTTCAGTATCCAGCTGACAGGCATTTCCAGTATATTTTTTTTGATTACCACATGTATAATTCTGAAAGAGATTTTTTATAGCATTTTCCCAGCTGTAAGACCAAGTACTTAGTTTAAGGTGACAAATCAGAAAAGTGCCCCAAATTTACCAAACGCATGATTCTGAGCCTGTGCTGATTATAAATATGATCAAAGCCAGGTCTGCCTTGTGTGCACAAGTATGTGTGCATAAGTATAATTATTCTTTCTAAAAGCCTTCAGTTTGTAGCTGTCATGAGCTTTGTGCTTTGATTTTATTCCTATTTTGTACTAAGTGTACTACCATGTTCGTGAGGCTTATCTCCAGGAGGCATATTTATTTCCTTTCCAAGTGGAAAATATAGAAGTAAGTAAACACTAGAGCTGGATACTCTCTTTACCTCCCTTATGTCATAGGTGCCTAGCAAGTAGTGAAGAGAATCATTAACAAAGCAACAGTTTCATTTATTATCAAGGTATAAAAGTGAATTTTAATTGTCTGAGAGATAACTTCCTAGAATTAGCTAGATGCAACTCTAGTAACTATGACCTCCAAATAAATACCAGTACAAATGGAAAGGAGATAATCAGATCAATTATTTGAAATTGGCACTATCTGGGAAATAAGACCACTTGTATCTATATAAGCATCAAATTAATAGTATTGCCAGCTGAACCTGGAACATAAAATTATCCTTGTTCTGACCAATGAAGTTGGAAAAAACAATGGTCTAAATTATTTGAGTGACTCTCTATTATGCAAAAACGAGAGAGAGGCCTGAATTTTTAAAAATTAGCTTAGTCTAGTGTTATAGGAATTATTTTAGTCTCTTGGATATTATCTATGAGTAATATGAGGTAGTGTAACATAATAAACAATTCTATTTGCCTAAAACCAGTATAGATGAGCCTTTTGTCTTAGTTTTTCTACTTTAATGCTCTTGAGGCTTTGGCTTTTATGATTTTCATATCTTTTTCTTAAAAGAATTAACATTGCTGAAATTAGACATTCTAAATTTACCAGTGAGTTGCCTATATAAAATGTGTCAAAGCACCAAATGTTTACTGATTTTTTTTAAAAAAACAATGTCAAGAATATAGAAGGAAAATAGGTACATCAGTTTCAAGCTTGTTTAGTAATATCCAAAGCTCTAGTTATTTTATGAAGAGAATATATGCCTCAAGAATATTTTCAAAAGTATACAATAATAAAATTAGTTAGAAATTCCTTATTTTTCAATTTATATATTATTTTCTTATTTTACAAATTTGAGTTTTCAAAATAACTTTACCACATGACATATTTATGTCCAGCTACATTCTTTGCTCAAATTGGGTTTATACATTTTTTAAGTCTTCTACTAATATAGGATATTTTAGTTTCTCATGAATGCTTTTCATTTAATTATTATGACATCAAATAGTGAATCTAAAAGGAATATTCAAAATTCCTAATATATTAACTCAGTTCTTTATTTTTCTCAAAATAAGTAGTAATGAGCTTTTACTAAACTAGAATGACAAAAATAACATTTTTATCATAAATAAATTTTTACAAATAAGTTGACTATATCATTGAAAGAAAAAAAATCTACTTTTTCTTGTTTCCTTTCACAGGCAGCGATACCGTCTTTATCCAAGTTACACAGTCCCATGGCCCAAGTTAGTATATTTGGTTTAAGACTCATAATTCTCGCTTTGGCTTTAAAAATTAAACCAAGTGTAACCTTTCCTGCTAAAATTCTTCTTGGGCCTGACAGCATTGGTACCTTGCTTGCAGCATCTTAGAAGTGAGGCCTTCACTTGTACTATCTTTTGATCATAAATGATTTGCTTAAACTTACATACTTTTCGTGCTTTTTGTAAAACTTTTTTTCTCTTTTAAAAGATCATTATTGTATGGGTGGCTTCCACATTTAACCATTTCTCTTTTCCAACTATAGAGTTCTAAATATGTTTTACTGCTCAACTTTAAAAAAAAAAAGCAAGAGCATGCATGCGCATATGGGAATGCTGGCAGCTATATGCAGTGTCTAAACCACAAAATATACTGGCAACAGCGCAGATTATAGGCAAATAACTTATTTGACTTTAGAACTATCTTATAATTGCAACTACTTAAATTATATGGCCTAAATATTCATCACCATTAAGCAAAATGAAGTTCCACTGTAGACATTTGCTTTTAATTTTAAAGTAAACAATTCACCAAATTATTCCATCAGCTTTAAGCTAATATGGTTAATGTTTTTTGCTGTTCTTTATACAAATGATTTAAAAATGCGTACAACAGAAAATATTAGTTATAAGCTAAATTAACTTACATAGTCTCTTAAAAAAAAGGTAGGTGATCAAATGTTGTTCATTTAAATTTCAGTACACAAGTACTCTTTTAAGTTCTATATTGCTATAACATTTAATTGACAAAATAAAAACTATCAATGCTTAAAGGAAAAAAAGAACCTTCCAGGTATGATTTTGAATGATTATTTAAGTATTTTTCATAACTTTTTTATAGTACTCATAAACTAGCTAACAACTTATGTAAATAATGTATTTTAAAGTGTAATTATTTACATGCCTATATTATGCCCTCATCATAAATGTCTGTAAGATAGGTTTCAGTTAGAAGCATTACTTACCTTTTTGTGCCAGTTCATCAGCTTATTCTTAAATCAGGTTTATTAGATTCTAGAATAATTTCTGTTATTATCAGGGCTTCTTCAGTCATCTTGAATAGTTCTATTACAATTAAAATTTTTGGATTAGAGTATGATGAACCTGATTTTACTTACCCAGTAAAGAGATCCTATACCTAAGCAAAATGAGAGGCCTTTCTCACAGACACTAGATTTTCTCCCTGGCATCCTTGGAGATAATTGCTGGGAGAAACATTGGGGAGAGTGGTTAAGATCAAAACTAATCCCAAGGACTATCCAGTAGCGACAGGGGAATTCTATACTAATACGGGCAGAGGGGAAAAAAAGCCCATCCAAAAGCTTAACAAGAGTTACCATTCCAAACAAAGGTTTTAATAATTTGCTGTCTCTCCCAGATATCTGAGAATCAGACCCAAATTAAAATTTTCAATTATAGATTAACAGCGGAGATACTATTTTGTTCAAGAAGCAAAATAACAGTATATGTTAGGCAGCTTCTTTCTGAAAATTCTGCTAAAAATTTCTGCATGCTTTTATAGCAGTTTGCTTTAATAAAGGAAATAATATTGGATATTGGTTTATTGAACTGCTTTTGATAATTCTGTACATTTCCTTTAATAAGTGTAAGCAGTTTCCAATTAAGCCTTTCAGGACTAATAGATGAAATAAAATTCCTGTGAACTTTTTTTAAAATTTAACATCCTACAGGATCTGCTTCAGTATCATCTATAAGTTTAACCAAGGGCACTGATGAAGTGCCTGTCCCCCCTCCTGTTCCTCCACGAAGACGACCAGAATCTGCCCCAGCGGAATCGTCGCCATCTAAGGTAAAGTAGAAAATCTTGTTATCTGAAAACTGGAATCATTACAGTTACATTATACTCAATTGCTGTGTGTAGTTTAGTTCTTACTAGATTAGGTTAACACTTGCAGTGAAGTTTGTTTTCTTCTGAAGTTCGTTTTTTTGGTATATTTTCAAAACTCTTATAAATTTAAATCATAGGTACTGTCAAGGAAAAAACAAGTAACCTATAAAGTAAGAGTAATACAGTCTCAAGCATTTCTTCGAAAAACATGCACAGAGAAAGAGAGAAGGAAAAGAGGCCTGAAGCTTTATATGAAAGCACACTTTAAGTGAAATTGTATCTTATACCTTATACATGCTAAACATTACCTATCTGAGCCCTTAATCGTGAGTCTGACATGCTTTTAAATGGGATGTCATGAATTCTGGGTTGGAAGAAATCTTAAATGCACATAATAGCTGTTTTCCACCTATTTAAACTTCTTTCTTTGCCAACCCTTAATTTGATTCAGTGGGCCTCAAAGTGTCGAGAGGGCAGAGCACCTGGACAAATCAATACACTCTTTGCAGAACATCCTGAAATGTTAATATAGTAAGTTTAATATTGTAAAATTAACAGGTAACTGATGTTAAATCAGAAACAATCTTAAATTAAGTGATAGGTAAACAGTAGCAAACAAAATTTTGAGAAAAGTAAAGTAAAAATTTAACATTGAGGAAAAAAATTTCTTTTTAATGAATCGCCATAACCTCCCATTTAAAACATAGCAAAACTACCAGAAAAACACCTAGGGTTCTTCCAATGGCACGTTTGAAAACCCCAACTTAATTCTTAATATAGTCATGGTACTACATAAATAAAATTATTAATAAATGTGTTGTATTTTTTCATTTGTCTTAGATTATGTCTAAGCATTTGGACAGCCCCCCAGCAATTCCTCCTAGGCAACCCACATCTAAAGCCTATTCACCACGATACTCAATATCAGACCGGACCTCTGTATCAGACGCTCCTGAAAGCCCTCCCTTGTTACCACCACGAGAACCTGTGAGGACACCTGATGTTTTCTCAAGCTCACCACTACATCTCCAACCTCCCCCTTTGGGCAAAAAAAGTGATCATGGCAATGCCTTCTTCCCAAACAGCCCTTCCCCCTTCACGCCACCTCCTCCTCAAACACCTTCCCCTCATGGCACAAGAAGGCATCTGCCATCACCACCGTTGACACAAGAAGTGGACCTTCATTCCATTGCTGGGCCACCTGTTCCTCCACGACAAAGCACTTCTCAACATATTCCTAAACTCCCTCCAAAAACTTACAAAAGGGAGCACACACACCCATCCATGCACAGAGATGGACCACCACTGTTGGAGAATGCCCATTCTTCCTGAGATCCTCTGTACCAGGATGTACATTTTCCTGCCCCCAAATCCATTGCTGGCAATGGATGCACTGAATGTGCCAGCACTGAGGAGTTAAAAATGAGAACTCCAAACACTAACGACTCTACTTCAAAATGCAGTATAAGACAATGAATTTTAACCTAGATGTAATGATAAAATGAAAATGATATTCATTTAGCATACGAAAAGACTAATCTAGAGGAATTGGACAACTGATTGCACCTGAAACTCAAAGGGACTTTTTCCAGCCAATGAGCTGGAGTCCTGTTTTTGTGAAATGATCTTTATCATTAAAGGGATGGAAAACACAGTCTAGTGTCCAGCAGGCCCACATGATGACAGTTTTTGTAATTCAAAATATTATGCACTTTTTAAAAAATCTCAAACAGGGATCTTCATATCCTCTTTTGTTTTCCTTTGCTTTTACTTAACTGACTTTAGAATATTTTCTTGAAAATCATTCAAAGGACTGTGAGGAAAGGCTGTGGTACCTGACCTTGTTGGAACCAAGGCCCGGCACTGTACTACAGTCCTGTTTACAGATTATTACAGTGAATTGAATGAAATGAATGGGTACCGAGGCTTCACCAAAGAGGTACTTTTTTTTTTTTTTAAAGAATAATTATACCAATTTTAAGAGCATTCCCCCCACCCACCCTCCTTATACAAACAAAATGTGGTGGTGTTGCCTTCAAATGAGAATTTTTGTGTCATTAAGATGACAGAAGAACTTTTTAAAAAATGTCAAGTATGTGATTTACATTTAGGAGACTGTTAATCTACGCTAGATTGTCATTTGCCCCTTCCCCCATAAAAGTTTACTGGTAATCCATGTCATGGCTCGTAGCTGTCTTTCTAACAATACTATGGAAATGCAATCACCCAGTGTGAAAAGGAGCACTTAGTACTTGCTGGGCATCACTGACACCGTTCATGTTTTACTAATAGTTGAGTAATCAGCATATCTAGAATTACCTTGCATTGCCTAAATCATGTGTATATAGTGAATGTTATATAATAAATCTGGCAGGTCTGTTTTAATTTAATTGAATAAAGATACAAATACTTTGTTTGGCTGGCATATATTAAATTATTATATGGAGAAAATGGTTGATTCTTATTTCTTTCAGTTGAAACACATACACAAACACTAAGCATAACAGCACGTATTGTGGTACGCCTTGGTTTCTAGTTCTGGATGTATGTATTCATCTTAAAGAATGATCTAAAGTTGCAGTTTGGCATGTAGGAAAATATTCGGTTAGAATAGGATGGGTATCTTTTAAGCAGAACTTTGAAAGTTTTTAATTTCCTAGGCAACATGTACACAGCTTGTTAAAGTTTATATTAAACATTCTACCTTGCTTGAGGTCTTTGCTCTATCAAAACTGTTCATAATAGAATGTCTATCTACATCATTAATATCATATGGATTATTCATTAAGCCTATGTACTGACCTTCTGAGTCTAACAAATACTGTGACTGAAATGCATGCAACTTGTTGAAGATAAAAAATTTTATTAATCTCCACTATAATGTCTGAATTGTGCAGTATTCCATCCTTAGGGAGTCATCAGTTCATCAATATGTGCATGTGTCCTCCGAATAATGAAGCAACATTTCAGCATTTCTGTTAACCATGTCATTAGAAACATTAGAAGTGCTGCATCATGGTAACCTAATACTTTATTAATTTCCTGTAACATTTATTAGAGCATTAAATGTACATTACAATAGTACAATGTATAGTCCTTTAAGACCAGAACATTGATTGCATCACCATTAAGCAATCCATCCTATCATAACCTTATTTATTTGTTAGAGTTGAATCTTTGTTTCATATCTGTACCATTCCTACCTATTATGATAGCTATTTTTCTCTTTGTAAAATGTGTCCTTTTAAAAGTCTCCCCAAAAAATTAATTTCAAATCCAGTCTTGTATGCGAAGTGTCCATAAGACCATTCATTCAATAAGTATTAATCTAAGCCTACTTACTAGTGCTGCTATAAGTAATCATAATACACATTCCAGAATCTCCTATGCCTTTCTATTAGACCAGCTTCATTGTCCTTAGGATTTCCCTTTAAATGTCTTACTGATCACTTCTCTTTTTAATAACCCCACTCCCACTCCAAATGAGAACCTGAGAAAAGTCACATTGGAGCCTGTTCAATATCTCTCTGGCCAGTGTGTTCGCCTTCAATAAGGGTTTTCAACCTGCCTGATCGTATAAAAAGGAAAAACTCAAGATTTGGCTTTCTATCATGTTTCTCCACAAAGGGAACCATTCTTCTACCCTGGTGGTTCTAGGAGACCACTTCACTGTGTATCAGCTTGGTATGCATTGTGGATAGAGGATATTTTTATTTTGAAGTGTGACATCTGGGTAAAAATACTTTCTAAAGTGGTAACTAATTAGAAAAATTCCAATTGGGTGCCCTTAAATGGAGGTGAAAAAAACTATTCTTGCCTTCACATGTGTAACATTAACTAGCTGACAAATTTATCCTTTGTAGTACGTAAAATATACTTAATCAGGGACAAGAAGTGGCTGAGAAGATAAATGCATCACCACAAAATTCTGCTTTTGAATCTGGGACAAGACAGTCAATGCAGCATGACTTTTTCTAAACCAGATCCCAAAATATGGAACATTTCTTTTAGAAACAAATGTCCCTAGATGTTTTATTATCTTTGGATCACACAATGAAAATATTTCTAGGTTAAATTTACTTAAGTGAGTTAAAAACTAATATAATAGAAAGGGAGCCTTTTTTTCTAAGCACTTAAAAGCAGGAACAGATAAACATGTTTCTAAATTTATTGAAGAACAAGTTATTTACTCTTCCAAATTCTCTAATGTATTTTAAGAGTACAAATTATCAAGAAATATACAAACATAAAAAGTTTCTTTAATTAAAGGTTGTTGGGTATCAAATTATGTGGTTGTTACTAGGCTCCCAATTCAAGAATGTTTTACTGAATCCAAATTTAGCAAAGAGCACGCCATGTTAATTATATTACAATCAAGAGAACAATCTAGCAAACGTACTATTTCAGTTGGAACTGTATTATGGTTCTAAATTCTTCCTTAATGGATTTTTTCATAAATCAAAAATTACGCAAGCCCAAAATTAGTTGGTATCTATCACCATGCTCTTCAAGTTTAGCTTACTTTAGTCATGTATTTAATCGTTTGTCTTTCAATGACAGCTTAAATTCAGTTTTAAGTGGCTCAGCAAACCAATAATGGATGTGGAGGGAAGAGTGTCCCAATTTATTAGTGTTGTATATATTGAGAAAGACCTTTTTTTTTCCTCCAGGTTTAGAAAGAAACAAGATTTAACCATTTATTTCTTGGTATTCTGCTGCTATGGGTAGGTCACTTATTCTTTTAACCTATATTGTTTGTTATACAAGTGCAGGTCCTGTTGTATTGCACATTAATCTTTACCAGTAAAATAAACATCACAAGGTTAAAACCAGTTTGGCTGAAAGAATTATGCAGTAAAATTATAAGGGAAAGTGATGACTTAGTTTATTCAATATTTTTCTTTTGAAACATCTCATTACTAACTTTGAAAATCATTTCATAATCCCTTATACATGAGCCAATAAAATATTTTGAGCTCTAGTTAAGAAAAGCATGAAGTCTATATGATAAATCTAAACAAAAGCACTTGTAACTTGTTTTGTAAATTTCATGCCTTATTTTCCATTTTTGACACCGTAAAGTGCATTTTCTGTCAACTGTGAGTAAATTTCCCTTTTGCCTTTAATGAAAATAGTGCATTAAGTAGCCAACTGCTGCAAAATTATAAAGCAAGTTAGCTAAAGGTGGATCACATTGGACTACCACTCAAAGATACATAACAGATGGAAGTCACATGTGTGGCTTTAGGGAAAGCGCACTTGTGCCAGATGCATGCCACTTTCAGTAGCTGCCAAATGTGCCTTTTATTAAAACATCTCTAATTTTTTTCTTCAGATCAAGTCAGCATTTGGGGGCGGGATCAGGGCAGGGGTCTTTGGGGTGCAAATATCTGGTGAAACCCATCAGAGAAGAAGCCTTTGTCAAAGTGACATGTAAAACTTTAGTTGAAACATGTTTGTGTGTGTATATATATATATGTGTATTTGCCTTTGTTTAGTAGCACGATATTTGCTAAAATGTCAAAAAATTGCTCTGTCTTACTTTGATGTAAAAACAAAGTGTGGTCTATACATCTAATATGGCCTTTGTACCTAACTATGTTCGTAGATAATCTGTATTCTATGTGCAGCAGTATTTGGTTTGCATTTAAAGTGAAAATAATGGCTGTTATTTTTCTGGCATTACTAAGATAAACTGAAAAATAATAAAGAAAAATGCCTTACATAGCCCACGAGTGTATTATTTTTGCATGTATTTATTTTAGAGGACAATATTTTTGTCATTAGTGATTTTCATTTTAGCTCATACTTTACATATAGAAAGTTTGTTCTTTTTCGTGGTCTTGTTTTAGAGGAATTTATTCCCGTATCACAATATTATAAAAGAAGTTCAGTATTTCCTTCTGTATCAAGCCTTATCATTGTAATAAGTGGAAGGCCTTTGGGATGAAAATTAGTACTTTAGTGACCTTGGATTTCACCTGGATAAAGTTTCGAGAGCTGAGGTATCTGTATTCCATAAAAGAAGTTGTATGATATAGTTCCTTCACAGGCAAGTTTTGCTGAGACCTACTGGAACATGGCAGGCTGATATTTAGCAGTTCTTTCTAGGCTTGGCATGAAAAAGTAGAGTTTATGGTTTGCACACTGGAAAGAATTATGCAAATGTGAGGTTATTCATGGTGAACTATAGAATGTAAAAATTAATGAATCCTTAGCCAATACCTTATTTAAAAATTTAGAGTCTACGGCCATGCGACCCTGAACAAGCCCGATCCCATCTAATCTCGTAAGCTAAGCAGGGTCGGGCCTGGTTAGTATTGGATGGGAGCCCACCTAGGAAGACTAGGTGCTATAGGCATAAAAAAAATTTAAAAAATAAGAGATTTTGAGCTGACAAGGTCCTCATTATCTGTGAAGTCAAACAAGGGTTGCCCCAACTAAAAAAAAAAAAAAAAAAAAAAATTAAAAATTTAGGCAAGTGAGGCCTGCAGCAGACGATTTAGCCAACATGTAGCAGTTAGTGATTGAGAACATTGACTCAACTTCAATTCCTGATATTCAGAGGACTGCTTTCAGGAAAAGCTAAAATTTATTCGTGGTTTTTTCCCCCTAGTTTAAAGACATGAAATCAATTTGTATAAATTCCATTTGTAGGCCACTGTGAAATCCAAGTATGTATTACTGAGTATATTCTAGGTAATCAATTGAATAGCTATAGAAAACATTAGTACTGATTCTGAATTTGCTCTTGAAACATCACTTCCTTTGAATTTTAGCCAGGTGGTTTGCTTTTCTTCTTATTTTAATCATGCTAGCTCATCACAGATTCAGGGCACTTTAAGTCTCTAGGGTACAGCCCACAACTGAGCCTGCCTCTTTGCAGACAGATGCTCATGACTTCGAGAAGCAAGGAAGGTTTTGATAAGAGTACAATTCCAAAAACAGTTTATGCCCATTCTAACATTTTAAGACTTTTGATTGTCATTGGAGGCAAGAAAAAAACTCCAGCCCATTTTTAGAAGTTAGTTTCTCTACCTTCATGACTCATCAAGAAAAGAATCATCATGTTACAGGAGTACAGCAAGCAAGTACTTTGAAATTACACATATCTATGTTCATATTCTGTTTCTATTATTTACTAGATGTGTGACTTTGGAGAATTTATTCAAATGAGTCTCCGTTCCTCATCAATACATAAGGTTAATAAATATACTATTTGGGACTTCTGAGATTTAAAGGTATAGTATGTCCTCACTATCATCAATAGGTTCTGCAACTTTAAGTGAAACAATGTATAATGAAACATTGAACAAAACATCAGTCTGGGACCTGCTGTAATATGTGTAAAGCCCAATGCCTTTTACAAAGTAGTTACTTAATAAGTGGTAACTAAAATTATGAGGGATATGTTTTCAAAATTTGCCTGCTATTAGATGTCTTTTAAGAGGTTGATGGTTCATCCTGAAGTCCCCATACTTTGATTCTTTATAGCTTCCTTTAATGTTTATTATAGTCACTTAAATTGGTTTTGAATTACCTTAGTTATAAGCATTTGATAAGGGCCCATCTATTCAACTTTCAACAAGTATTTATTGTTTCAGGTACAGTTCTGATGTTAGGACTATAGCAATGAACAAAATAGACAAAAATCCATATCATCATGGGATTAATAATGTAATGAGATATATACAACAGGTAATAATAAATAGGTATAGTACACATTAGAATGTTGTAACTGCTATGAACAAGGACAAGGTGCCTAAGAATTTCATGGACGGGGAGGTGAAATTTAAATGTGATGGTCAGAGTCAGCCTCATGGAGAAGGTGACAAATGATTTAAAGACTTGAAGGAGGTAAAGGAATGAGACATGCAAGTATCTGGGGAAAGAATATGTCAAGTCACAGTGGATAGCCAATTCAAAAACCCAAAGGCAGAGCATACTTGTATATCCGAAGAATAGTAAGGCTACTGGTGTCTCGAGAGGAATGAATGTGGGTAGACTAGGAGATGCCATCAGAGGTTTAATGGGTTCCAAATCACTTGTAATGGCTTTGGCTTCAGTCTGAGAGAAATAGAACCCAGAGGAGTCACACGATCTGATTTACATTTTAACAAGGTCACACTGGCTGCCATGTTGAGAATAATTAGGGGTTAAGAGTGGAAATAAAGAGCCTAGCCCAATAGAAGGCTGCTTGGCCAGTGTGACAGCAGTGGAGGTGGTGAGAAAAGGTCAGAGTCTGGATATGTTTGGAAGATAGCCAATTTGCTTATAGACTAGATGTGGGGTGTAAGAAATAGAATTGTCAAATGTAACTTCAAGGTTTGGGGGCTTAGAAGGACAAAGTTACTATTAAGGTGAGGAAAATGTGGTTGAAGAAGGCTTGGACATGTTAAGTTCAATAACTATATCAGACAACTGAGAGGTGCCGAGAAGGCAGCTGGAGATGTAAGTCTGGAGTTCAGGAGAGAGTTGTGAGCTGAAGATATAAAATTGTGAATAATCACTGTCAAAAAGATCATATTTTAAAGCCAATAGACTGAAAGAAGAAAAGAGCTAAGCAAAGGAGATCCCAGGACACTCTAACATTAAGAGAGGGAGAAGAAAGGAGGAACCAGCCAATAGACTAAGAAGGAACCGCCAATGAAAGAAGATGAAAACTATGAGTATGCTGTGTCCTTGGGGTCTACTAAAGAAATTACTTCAGAAGGAGGAAGTGGTCAGCACGTCAAATGATATTGGATAGGAAGAATAAGATGACTGAGAATGGATCATTTGTTTAGCAAGGCAAAAGTCACAGATGATCTTGACAAGTAGTTCAGTACAGTAGTATGGACCTAGTGAGTTTAATAAAGAATGGAAGAAGAGAAACTGGAGCAGTTTCCTCTGTCAAGTTTTACTGTAAAAGAAAGCACAGAACTGAGGCATAGCTAGAACAGTCGAGATTTCTTTTGCTTAAAAAAAAAAAAATGAAAGAAATAAGAGAATGTTTATATGTTGAAGGGTTTGTCCCAGATGAAAAGGAAAATGTGATAATGGAAGAGGGGATGCATTCTAGTGATAAATGGAAACAACCCATATAGATAGAAACAGAGATGGTACCCAGCCATTGCCCTTTACCATAGACCCTACTATCTTTAGATAAATAGGTTTATATATATGAGAAATACAACACATTCAGTTTTCCTGCTGAGAATTAAGAGCATTTAATGCTGCTGTCTCTGAAAAGAATGAGGCGAGAAGGAATAAGAATCTCTATAGATAAAAAATTTAGATGATTATCAAAGGATATACACTAAGCTCTTCAAAAACAATAAATTTTGAGAAACAAGTTATTTGGTTTACATACAAAAATCTTGAGTACTTTGAATGTCTGATAGTTTCCCAAAACAGTATTTTCAGTATTGCCTAAATCACATCCTTATGTTCTTATAATGATTAAAACTTAGGTCTAGTGTCACACATCAATTTCTATTTTTTTCCTTAAAATACAGGTCTCCATCAAGCAATGCCCCCAAAACTTCTTTGGCCATTTAATAGAAAGAAATCTAATTTCAAAAGAGTTCATTAATTTCAGGAAAATGAAAAGCTTGACTTAAACTTAAATACTGAAAACTTCAAAAACTTGGCAGCAATCTTTTAAGTGTTTCTGACCACTTATTGTCCAAAATGCTAATGGATGAGTTCCTAAATAGTCAACAGACAAGTAGAAGAAAACTTGTAACACTTAGAAGTGAAACTTCCTCTATTTTATCAAACAACTGCATTATTAGAGGAAAAGTCTCTGGAATAATCAGTTTGGGTGCCAAGATTCTGAAAGAACAGTAACCAAATGCCCCGAATTTATTATAAATAACTGCCAAGGGATAGAGACAAATTGTTTAAACCTAATTTTTTTCTGTTATGATTGTGATGATTGTGATATGTCAAGGATGTCGACCATCTTGGACATATCCATGTAGAAATAGAGCACATTTTATTACCCCATAGTCAGGCAAGCGTCATTGCAATGATTCCTCTGTCTGCACTGTAAGAACTTTGTTTCTTTACAACTTACTTCTAGAAAACAGAATAAGGTACTGCCAGTCCTCAGTTTTCATTCCAACCTGGTGTTTGTAGCAACCATTATGGGTGAACTACTAAAGCACTAATGTTGTAGCCACCTTCTTTCTAGACTGAAGAAAGTCTCTCAAGAGGATGTGGCTAAATCGGTGCTTTTTTCTCCAGTCCATCTGGTCATGAGTGTGTGTGACACTCAGGATCACTAGTGGATCTCTGAATCCTGAGTGCTCAGTAAAACATGTAGCCTCTGAACTGTTACCTGCAGCACAACCCACATAAGGAAAAATGTTTCTTTGGCCTCCCAGTTTCTAAAGAAATCACTGTTCCCTGTACTGGTTTTCATAACCATAAAACAAAAGAAATACTGCTCTTGAGGTTCTCTGTCTGGAGATCAATGTGGTTTCAAGCTTTGAACCGTCTGTATCATGGTTTAAGCATAAATTCTCCACAACTCAAGATTTGCAACATGTAAAATACAATTCTTTTAATTGATTCTTTGCCTTAAAGGGTCTAGGTATTGCCTTGGAGGTTTTAGAAGACATATGGCAAGACAGAACTGGCCCCTAACATAGTGTATCTATTAGTCTAAGAACACGGGGATGAATTATAAGTTAAATGGCTTAGAAGCAAAAATTAATATCCATGTTAAATATGAACATGCTCAATGTTATACTGGGAGAATGACTTCAAGGTGGAAGTTTATGTTCTTACAAATGTTTATTTTCCTCCAAATTTGTGTTTTTCTGTAATATTGTGAGAAGTCTTCCATTTCCCTTTTCTCCAATGTTGAGGATCAAAAAGCCAGCTCTCAACCATAAACTAATCTTCATCTCTTCAATGTCTTGTTTGTATATTGATTTAGTTTCATATTTAAGTATTTATATTAGTTTTCCTCAGGGATTTATACATCAATATATATATATATATATTCCTACACAGATATATACAAGCTTTTTATCCTCATCTTACCACTTGACAATACAACTTTAAGTATGTTTTACACAGCTGTTCCTTGGTCAAGGTCATTTGCAAGAGCAAGTCGGTTTCTGAAGAAATCTTGTTTGGTGGGTGAAGGATCCATTGAGGGATTCTCATTACTTTTTTCCCTGTATTCTGATCCACTGGACCTAAAATCTCAGCACACAGATAAAGTACAGGTTGATTTGGTTTTAATTGTTTTCAAATATTTTATCCAAATCGTTTTGCATTTGTAAAACAGTTACCTCCTAGATCTGGAATAATTTTTACATCCCCTGAATTTCAAGATTCAGAACATGTGTAACTAAGATTTGCAGCAAACATAAAAAGAATATCTTTCTAATGCTTTATGGGGACAATTGTAATAACTGTGTATGTCAGTGTAAGATATTGTGTAATTACACTGTAAAAGGGGAATATAAGCTCAGAAAATTCAAGAAATCCTATTTTTGATTCAACCAAGTAACTACTTCACAAATTACCAACGCTCTTTAAATTAAAATGGATGGAATTCATTGTTCTCAACAAAGGTTTCCAAGGGCCTTTACTGAATGTGGGCATTACATTACAAACTCTTACTTTTGCTTGTTTTCATTTTTAAATTATAGATTTATTGAAGCCAACCACACAGATATGCTACATTTTGTAGAATGCAGAAATCAGTACAGTAATCAGATTGAGGAAATTCTGTAATCTCAACCACCACAAAGGAGACCAAGCCCAATCAATAGTCAACAACTCAAATCAGTCCAATTCAGTCCCCAGTCCAGGGCGCATTCTTCCTTTATCTTGGTTAAGCCGGTACAGTAATCCATTCCAGCTCTGCACCTTCTCCAGTTTGTTCATGTCAGAAGTCCCTGGAGAGAGGAGGCTTTCTGGAAATAACCTCTGATACACTAGGCTGGGGCCATTTGACTAGCTTAAACTCTGAGCTAGAATGGGTAAAACTAGCCCAATGACTAAGAACCAATATCAAAAGACCTCATGCAAGATGTATGAAAGCGATGTTAGACATGAAGTTCTTTGTCCAAAGCTCCTATATAACTGAGCATGTTCTCTGTACGCAGAGGCAGAGTCAGGCACGCCTCTGCCATCCGCAAGAGAAGGCTAAGTTCTTGCACTGTCATTGGTATGCTGAGTCCTCACTGTGGTTATTAAATAAGTTAATTACGACTGTCATTTGCTGAATTAATTGGGGAGAATTCAAACATTCCTTTACATTATGCAAGGAAAGAAGTTGGATCTACACAAAGACTAAAAGTCCTAATGTCTGGAAACCTGATGACTGACCAGAATTTTTTTTTTTTTTTTTTACTTTTCACCCTGATATTTGGTATCACAGATGAAGCCGTAGCCGCCCAGCCTACTTTCTACTTTGGGTCCACAAGGAGCACTTTTCTACTACGTTCTAGCGCATAGAAGAAAAAACTGTTCTCTCTCTCAAGCCCAGTATATCTGGGTACTCATCAGGTAAGATGAGGTCTGGGTGGGTGAAAGTCCTCTTCCTTTCCATAAGACCTTGGAATTCTCCCTTGAAACAGCCCCCACACACCCACCCTGAACTCCAGGCCTTTCCCCAAATCCCAGAACTCTCATCTACCTCCAATTCAAATTGAGTACTGTTGTGCCCAAAATGTTAGGGACATATATTTTTGACTGTTTCATTCTTTCCCCATATCGTCTGTTATCCAGAAGACTAAAAACACCCATCTGGGGGGCAGGTGGAAATTGGAAGCAAGATTTGAATGTGGCTGGTGTTTCTTCTGAACTGTTCCCCCACATGGCAGTTTCTTATCAAAGAGTCATTAGTCCGAACTTAAAATCTTTACCTCGCATTTCTTTCCCCTCTCAGCTACATCTGATCTCTCCAAGACACATGTTATACTTTGATGGTTCCAACATGCAACTGTTTAGTGTTTACCTGGAAATGGGAAAGCTTTGATGTCACCACCAGCCCCAAGGACCACAGAAATCTTCACCAGTTGCGTTCCCATTTCTGAAACAAATGCCAAAATCGCCCTGTCTAGTTTTCAAAGTCCACAAACTCAGCTTAGTATTTTTCTTTTTTAACTCTTCTTCTCATAAACAAACTTCTGTGTCTCCAGGTGTGTGAATTTCTCTGTGTTTGATATTAACTATTAATTAACTAATGGCTGTCTTGCTAATCCTTTTCAAGTTCCAGTAACCACTACAGCCATGACTAAAAGCTCATTTTTGTCCTTTAAAAGGTAATTTTAACTGACCTCTTTATATGCTTACATGGTATATGGCCACTTTGACACTTGGACTCTCCCAAAGGTGTAGCTGTTAGGCTCTGAAGTAATGTATACCTAAGTTACTAGGAAATCACCCACAGAATCGAGGCAAAAGAGCCAGAGTATTTGCTTTTATTCACTTTCTCTATAAAATAGAAATGGCTTTTGAGCTTCTGGGGCCATTGTGGCTAACTGCAGGGCAGATCTGAGCAGATGCTAAAGGGACAGGCAGGCAAACACTGGATGAGTACCATGCTGCCAGTATATTCTGACACATAGCCATCCAAGTGTATGATGGAAAGAGAACAGACCTGTTACTAACTTTCTTTCTACTAGATTGACAGAGACAAAGAAAGTAACAAGTTGGAAGGGTCATACAAGTATAGATTTGCTACAAATAAGCTTGAAAGTTTTTTTGGAGCTGGGGAAGGGAGGAGGAGTGGAATCCAGTGCCACAGAACCCTCTGACCTACATTTGTAATCAGGTTTGAGTAATCTAAAATGTTATCCCTTCAACCATCTCCTTCAATCATAGTTATATAGGGAAACGAAATGGGAAATGAGAAAGAACCCCAAAGTAAGTAAGAATGGGGAGAGGATTTGAGATATACTTTAGGATGTAAAGAAGAAGGCGAAGGTAAAATTATCAATTGATTCTTTAGTAGTCCTGCTTTCTATTACCTGCTCTATTCCACAGACAATGCTTGGCATATGCAAAAACAGCTGATAAGACACCAAAAGAAGAGGATTCACTGACATTCAATTTTATGGGACCCTGCAGAAGTACTCTGTGTGTGTATGATTAAGAAAATAGATCTTGATATGATTGGTGGAGGGAAGGAGACATTCTGAGGCATGTAAGTTATAAAGGGCTAAAGAGGAAGAGAATGGGTGAGGAAGTAGAATTAATCATTTGGAAGCCATATTCTTTATCTTAGAGTCCCCCCAAATTTGACGATAAAAAGGGAGAGCATTTACATTCCCTACCCCTAAACTGTCTTACAAAATCCTCTTTCCCTATGCCACACACCCCCAACAAAGAATGTTAATTAACTTAAGTGTAAGATTTATATATAAAGATGAAGTAGCATTTGCCTTACACTTCAGAATACTCTACATTTAAGTCTTTGACAGCCTCCATTTAGAGCCTTCTAGAATGGAATAGTTTGCCTTCCATTCTGCTCCAAGACAGGGGGAATAAAAGGATTCAGTCCAGCATCAGCCTATCACATTAGGTCTATTCCTGGGTTCTAAAAATTCTCATTAAAAATTTTTAAAGTCACTTAACATTTTCAAACTTTAAGATATGTAATCTTTATTCTGATCGATTCTAGGCAGCTTTCAGAGACATCTGACCTGGTATTTACCCAGGACAAATGTGCCTGAGATCAAAACAATCAGAGCGTCATCCTTTGCCCCAAACATCTTGGGTATTTTTCAGGATTTTTTTTTTTTTTGATGCCAACTTGACTTTCCCTTTTGAATCCTTGTGGGTATGAGCATTCGGCCCTCCCAGCCTCAGAGGGAAGAGAACCCTTTCTCAGGTTTTCTGTTGCATCTGGCTCCATGCCTAGCTTCATCCCGAAGCAGCATTCTGGGTGTGTGGGGCCACCAGCCAAACAAGCCCCTATGGATACAAAAAGTGTGTCAGTGTAGACAGGAATGAGCCTCCAGAGGGCTGTGGGGTAGGCAGGCAGTGAGCCTCAGATGTGACATAGGCACTGGTCCATTTTGGACCTCTGAGGCCAGGCTCTGGCATGGTTTCAGTACCCAGGATTAACCACTTCTTAAAGTCACAGGGCTTGCTGCCAGCCTGACCTCCCAACAACATGGGAGGTAAATGAGCTGAATGTCTCTTTCTGGTTCCTCCCTGTACCTGCCCACATTCCTGACTTTGGAGTCCCCCATAAAAAACATAAAGTTCCTACATAATAGCTAGGACTATGTCATTCACGATTCCTATACAAGTGTCTCACAAAGTACATGCATATAAGAAAGAATACTTAATTAATGAAAAGAACAGTATGTTCTCGCTTGAGTGAAGAGCCACTGATCTTTCTGTGCTATGCTGGGGCCTCCCTGCTCTTCTTTACCTTAGCATAATGAAGCAAACTTTCCATGGTTTTTGAAAGAAAATAGGAAAAGTTATTCAAGCTGCTTCTTGATCCCATGCCAAGTCCTCAAGGCACCCACCACAGCACCCTGGACACAAGGTGATAAGCAAGCATCACCTGATGGTGCTGATAGTCTTACACCAGGTATAAAAAGCCAGGAAAGTTTGTCAGAGGGAGTAGCCATCTGTGTGGCCATCCACATCACACTTCAGATTTTAAATACATGTGATTGATGCAGCAGGAACTGATCTATGAAAAAAGATAAGAGGACTAAGGGGATCCACTTGACCCTCTAAGAAGGATCCCAAAAAAGCTGCAAGAGGACTGGAAGCAATTAGCCAACATGAATTTGGAGAGTCCACACAAGTCCTCAGCATTGTACCAAGGGCTGTACAGGGCTATAAAAAAATAAACTCTGGTGAGTCTTTAAAATTACAGGCCTCAAGACCACATTAATATCTGGTTTCGGATGTTAAAAAGATGTGATTACTGAGATTGATCTACAAAGTCAAACTACAGATAAAGCAAATCTCAGGACTAGAAAAGACTCAGGTGATTATGCTGGGCAATCTCTCACCCAGTGCAGGAATCTCTGCCACAGCGTCCCTGACCAGGGGCATCTAGCTTCTACTAAAGAGAACCCACTCCCTTATGAGGCAGTCAGCTCCAGTTCCAGGCAGCTGTATTTTTAGAAAGTTCTTCCTCTTGCCCATTGTCACTAGCTCTGACCCCTGGACACAGAGAGGCCAAGTCCACCCCCTCTGCCTTAGGTAACCAGCAGAGCATTTTCCTACATCTCTTTGAAAAGTGGGAATTTGTATACACAAAACAAAACTGGTGGATCCATGGCTCATTGCTTTCTGACAGACAGTATCCAGTCATTATAAATGGCGGTGGGAAAAATATGGCTGTTTTTTTAGGAATACTGTGGTTAAAAAAAAAAAAAAAAAAAAGGCTCGAGCAGTGCCTTTAAGAATTTGGAGTCTTTAGAAGAATTTAGGAAGCTACATCCCAAGGTCAGACTAGAGAGTTGTCTGCTGTCGGGTCTTTCCACTCCCGCCAAATTTTAAAGAAGTAAGCACTGGGCCAGGAAAGATCTGAGTCTCTGATCCTAGAGAGAGGGTTACAATTCTTAACTCCTCACCCTAAATAAAGGAGATCTAGCACCAGTCATGCCTGCATGCATGGGAATACCTTGGCAAAACTGAAAGGGGACTTTGTAGAGTTGGGCTATGTCTAATTACAGTTATATTGCTGTCCCTTCCTCTTTCCCCATTTCCAGTAATAGCAGGCGAGGACCAACAATTAGCAACCCATAATCTCAGTGCCACCTTCTCATGGAAGAATTAGACAAACCATCAAAAAAGTCCTCACTCCAGGCCTGCCCCCACTTCTTCCATCAAGATCATTATATAAATCAGCCAGGAACCTCTACCCTCAAGGAGAAAGTGATTTCCCTCACTTATCAGCAGCTCTCCAAAGGTGGCAATAGTGTCTTTAACTTTTCCATCCACTAAAATATGCACTTACTGTTTAAGACTGACTGCAAGAACTGTTTACCAAGAAAAACTAAGTAGCAGGGAAAATCTGTCCAGGGAGAGGGAAGTAGGCCTGAGGACCAGGGCAGATAGAAACAGCAATCCCTCAGGCGGGCAATGGCTAGACTGGAGAATCCCTCTATGGTCAAATGCTTAATGCCCAATTCTCTGTTCCTCACATTTCACACTGGCCTTAGGCCACTGTCTCCCAGTCTGTAAGACAATGCTGGTAAATGCTGGCCAAAATGCCGGGGGCATTATTTCATACGTAACAAGGGCTTAGAATTTTAGAAGGACCGCAGAACGGAAATGTCTTGTTCTTGCCTCCTAAGAGTATGGAAACTTCATTAAAGTGATTTTTTTTTTTTTTTTTTAACTAGGGCCCAAGCCAAATCCATCCAATCGTTTCTACTAGACAAGACTCTAGTAGAAGTCCCAATAAACATGTACCAACATCCAGGATAACAATAAACCCCTATAGACAGAAGTGCTGAAATGCCTTAGAAAACTTTCCACATGTGGGGAGATTCTGACGAAACACCCATAACTCCCAACTCCAACAGTGGATCCCACTCCTCCCAGTCTCAAAGGAATTTGATTGTTACCAGCTCATTTCCCAGGGTAACTCCTCTGCTCACTCCTCTCAGGACACATGACTTTGGGAACAAGGAAGTAGGGCAAAAAGATAGAAGAGGCAAAGGACTGAGCTGAATTTGCTTTTACTCTAGGATGTTACAATAAGAAACATCTTCACCTGGCAGGAATCATGGCTACTGAGAGCAGGCACTGAAGCAGTTGTGTGAAATCAGCTACTTGGTACTTATTACTGTTAAAAGCTCAAGACTTAGCCCAAAGGGAAATGAGTTACAAATGCTGTCTTGTCTAAGGGCTACTCACTTCTTTTTAAAGAGCTTGCGGAAGGAGCTGCGAAAGCCCCCTTTCTGGTCTTGCCTGGGGTTTTGATCGCTGAAAGACGTTTGTTCACTTTCTCTTTCTTCCTTTGGACAGAATCTGGTGGTGTCTTCTAAATGCATCTCCTGGAAACACAAAAGAGGAATGTTTTTTTCATTCTTTTCCAAATTTAATATCTATCCTAACTGTTGGACAATTTTTTCATTTTGTCATTTTCCTCTCTCACCCCAAAAGACTAAATGATGGTGGCAATCCTAATCCAACTAAAGTAACACCAGGCTAATTAAGAAATAAGTAGTTGAAAAGAGAATAATTTCTGCTGAGTATAGAAAAATTTTGTGTATCAAGGAAAATAGTCTAGAATAAGATTAAGGTAAATAGTTAAAGACCAAGAAATAAAGGAAGTAGGTAAATGTTTAAAGAGTACAGAGATTAACTTCTTATTCTGGCATCAGTACTGTCTTGCTGGAAAATCAGTAGTAGTCCCTTCGTAACTCTGGGTATGTTTCTCTTTCTACAAAATAAGAAAGTTCCTTGATTGCAGTACTAGTTTTAAACTCATGTTCTTAACTCTCCATTTTAGGCATAAATGAGGGAGGGAGTTTTTGAGAGGTTAGATCTGTTTAGAAGTAAATGTCAACTATGATTATGCACACTTAGATTTTGAAAACCAGTCATTTAAGGTATGCTCCTGCCCACCTGCACTTAATGTTTATTTAAGTCATCTGGGAATCTTGCTAAAATGCAGATTCTGATCGGGTAGGTCAGGCCGGGGTCTCAATTCTGTATTTAAAACAAGCTCCCTGGCAAAACATTGACTACTAGCCCAAGGGCCACATTTTGAGAAGTGGGCTGTTAGAGTCTATATAAAAAGTAAATCTATTAATAGTTTAAGAAAAATCTGTCTGTAGAATCACGACCTTGATAATAACTTGCCTTTGTAGCGCATTCTATACTTTACAAAGCATATTCACAGACTTTACCTTACTTGGCCTGATTCTCACAACAACCCTGTGAGGTAGGTAAGATATATATTGTGTTGTTTTTACAGATGAGAAAAACTGGAGGCACAGAGAAGCCAAGTGATTGGTCCAAAAGCACACGGCTATTTGGCAGCAGAGCCAGGACTAGAACCTAGATCTCCTGACACCTAGTCAGGTGCTCTTTGCAATAAAGTATACTGTCTTTCTTAGAGATAGACACTAAAGGCTAGGGTTCGACATCGTTAAATGTCCCAAGACTTGCGGACCCCAAGATTAGACATCAAAGTACTAAACATTGACATGGAGGCCAAAGAAGGTGTTTATGAATCAATGCTTGACTATTTTGTATTTTCCCAGTCCCACTGGAGTCTGCAAAGTAACGTGACACCATTTTCCAGTGAAAAGGAAAATAGGAAGTGAACTTAGCTTTGCAATGAACTTTGCAGGAAGTCAACAGTGAGACAGGGCAACTTGCCTCTTCCCTAGCTACGAACGAGGCTGGTGTGGGTCGAGGAGCAGAGTAAGCTGGTACATAGTGTTGGATATTTTGAACATTTAAACAAGGAGGCGTGCCTAACAAGAAAAGGGAGACACAGGCCTGGGACTTGCGTGCAGTGCTTTGAAGGTGAAGAGTAACCCTGAGGTACTACCGGTTTCACTGGGTGTGGGGATGCTAGTGTAAGCAGGTCTAAGAAGAGTCAAAGTCTCTTCTATCTCTTTGCCGTGGTACATATGAATGTGTGACATGCTTTTGTGTCCTGGTGCAAACTGCAGAACGGGCGCTAACACTCGCCTTCGAGGGCAGCTGAGCTCTGCACAAGCCTTTACCCCAGCATCTGCCATAACTGGGCCCGGGGCCTCGCCCGGCCGGACCCCTCTCCCCTGCCGGCAAGCCTGCTTCCCCTCAACGCCAGGTGAACCCAGGCTGCTCCCTGGAGATCTAGGCCCGAGGCTGCCAGCGGTGCGGGTTGGGTTCGGTTTTACTTTACCCTCCTTACTTCCAAATAGGTCTGCTTTTCGCTTTGGGACCTCTGTTGGGGAAAGTAGGTCCGGGGCGCGCCGCGGGTAGCGGCCGCGGCCGCGCCATGGGGCTGCGCGGCGCGCTCGGCTTTGAGCGGCGCGCGGCCGCCGCTGCTGCTGCGCGTGCTGTAGAGACGCGGGGCCACGCCCTCGGCGGGCGGCGCGCGCGGGAACTCCTTGAGCGAGCGGCTCAGCGGCTTGGCCTTGCCGTGCGCCTGCGCCGCCGCCTCCAGCTTGTAGGCGCCGCTGCTGCTCGCTGGCGACGTGGCGCTCTTGGGCAGCGGCTGCAGCGGGTGCTCGGGTCGCTCGGCCTCCATGGCGAAGCTGACGGGCCGCAGGAAGCAGATGTCTAGGCTGGACTCGGAGGAGGCGGGAGAGCAGTTTTCGAAGAGGGCCGGGGCCTGGAAGGGCTCCTCGTCGTAGGGCGCGGGCAGCGCGAAGATCTCGCCGCCATATTCATACTCCTCGTAGGCCGCGGGCACGAAGCCGCGGGCGTCGGGCAGGAGCTCGGCAGGGGCGCGCAGGGTGCGCTCCACGTTGCCCAGCGGCTCGGCGGGCGAGGGCTCGAAGTCCATCTCCGGGATGGCCTGCAGGGGCCCGGCGAGCGCCTTCACGTCTTGCTCGGCGGCACAGAACTGCGCCGGTGCCAGGAGGCTGTCGGGCCTCTCATGCTTCCTGCCCTCGATCTCCCAGTCACTGGGCTTTCCTGGCTGCATGCTCTCCATCAAGCTTTGCTGTTGTTGGCTTTTCTTCATTGGGGGCATCAAATGTCTTTAAAGGGGAAACAATACAAAAGAGGTGTGCTTACAGTTTGTTAGTGCAGGCCTCTGACCGAGCAGCGCAAGGCCGGGAGCTACACACTTCCTGCCCGATAGTGCTGAGCCCAGAACTGCCAGTTCCTCTCGCCTCTGCCCCTCCCAAGCACCTACGTGGGTTACCTACCAAGCTCCACAGGCCTCTCCGATTAAGGAGTTCCCACGAGCCCTGGTCTCCCAAGTGGGAGAGTGAAAATAGCCGTCTGTAAAGTGGATGCCCGAAGTATCCGTCTGAGCAAGGAGGCACTGCATAGAGATGGCTGGTGGGCCAAGGAGGGTCATCACTCCCCACGTGGAAGCTCTGACCCTCCCCACCACGTGTCAGGGCTCCCAAGGTACCTCTTTTCTATCTTTAATCCTTTTCTTGCCCTAGCAGAGTCATACAAAAATGGAAACAACTCTTGTTCGACTCATGGATCTTAACGCTTAAGAATAATTCTTAGAAGTAAATGTGTTAGGATCTTGATAACTGTTGAATCTGGATGATGGTATGGGTTCACTGTGAACTTTTACGTGTATTTGAAAATTTCAAAATAAAAAACATTCCTCGTGGCTATAAAGAATGCTATATAGGTTGTCTCAAACCTCCACCCACAAAAATGCTACCAAATGAAAAGGCTGTCACTCTATGCCCAATTTTTTGTTTAATCATGGATAACAAATAATTTACATGAGCTACTAGGATAGCATACCCATCAGATTGGGTGTGATTTGCCAATTCCGCTGGAATTCATTTGCCAGACAGACGTGAGTGGACTACTACACACTGACCCAAACTGGTTATTCTTCTAGTTTATTTATTCATATTTAATTCTACCACGAGAAAATACATAATGCAGATGTAAATGGTAACACTGAATATCTTTCTCTGCTGATGTTAAGATGAAAATTAGGTCTTACACTTACAGAAATGAAAAGAAATAGTAAAATGCAATATCGACCTGACTCGAATTCTCTTTTAACTGAGAAGATTGTTGTTAACTGAGAAGGCTTTGGGGGCCATTTTCCTAAACACAGTGTAGTGGCAGCCAGCTTGTTCAGTCTGGGTATAGTCCCTGGGGATTTCATTTTTTGGCTCTATTTGTTACACCTCAAAGAGAATAGTTTTATCATTGTCTTAAGAGCTGAAGTGAACCACAAAGTAAATATCCACTTCCTGCCTATCTCCCACTCTCCACACAGGAAAGGTATTTTTTCTGTGTGGCATTCTTTACCTATAGGACTTCTAGGATTTTCTCTATAGGAAGAAAATCATCCTGGGCTCTATTTATAGAAAAGTTAATGTCTCATAGGTTTCAAAATGACTGGAAGTTTTCCCTCCTGCCTATCCACATTTCCACTTCTATCTCTCACTGAAAATGTTCTCAGTGTTAAGAGATGAGGGCAAAAAGAGGAAACAATTTATTCTGCATTATTAATCAGGTGCTTCTTCCCATGATTGTCACTGGCATTCTAAAAACTGCAATGATTAAAAATTGAAATAATGAAGTAATTTTGAAGAAAATTACTTCATTTCAGTGAAGGAAAGAAAAGTAGCTTTTTGTACGACCTGTAAATTTTCCTTAAGATAATAAAACCCAAAGCAGAAATTATAGTGTAAGGAATTAGTTTTATGAGAATTGTCTATATGTGGTAAAGTGGGAATTTGGAATTTTGAGTTTTGGTTTATCTTATCTTTCCAGAATTCCTGGTTCCTAAAGGAGCTAATTTGATTTTATCCTTATCTTTTAGATGTAAAATGAGTTCCAGATATGTACATGGTCCATTCATACCCTAAAGATCATCAAGAAGTTTGCCGAATGAGAATTCAGTCTAGTGTACTAGAGGATTGTATGCCAAGACTTTAAAAGCCTTACAAACCCATCCACTGCCCAGAACAGCTTTCAGGGAAGCTGACATAAGTGAAGAACAGAGATTATATGAAGTTCCTTTATGAGGAAGCTTCAAGGAGAATTGGGAAGGGCTAAACAACATTCTTGATCACCTCAGACCTCTTTCTAATCCTCGGAGCCCAGACTTACACTGACCTCTGACTGGGATTCCCTTTCCTTCCACTCTGTCTTTTGGAGAGCTTAAGTGGGTTCCCACCCTTCTGAGGGCTTATAAAATGCCTTCCTATCTTCTTATGGCACTCTTCCACTCTATCATTCTTCAAACCCAAAAAGACTCATGCTGTAGGTGGAGGGTGGTTCCATGTGGTAAAGTTTTTGGGAGTAACTTCCAGCCTCTAGGCCTGCCCCTTAACATTAGTGCCTTCCTCTGGGATCCAAGCATTGGGTCAGCTGCTTGCTTGCCACGCAGAGGCCTGATAGGACAAGAAGGAGGGAGGAGTCCTGTTGGTCATACTTTTAATCCAGCCTGGCCTCCTACCCCACACAGCCTGTGACATAAGGGCATTGCCTTTAACCTTTCCACAGCAACAGGTGCTTACGTGACAGCAGAGCCAGAACTTGGAGCAGAAGGGTAGGGTTGCAGCATCTCTTCTGTGTGGATCCCACTGTCACGGACAACCTCGGGGCCTGCAGTGGGAGAAGCATCTTGCCCGGCATTTGCACACTGGGAAGCCAGCCCTTTGTACAGTTTTGCCATGGATGACCTAACGGAATGGGAGTAATAATTCTCAGAGTGTACAGTGGGAAATCGGCTCTCTGAACACACAGATTCTGCCTAAAAATATAGGGAGACAACGTTTCTCAGATGAAGTTCAGCTGTGAAGTTTCTTTCTCCTCTACAAGCCAGGTTGCTTACATAATAGGGTACAAGCTGGATGTTGGGCAGGCGTAAGGATGCTGATTAATTGGCTGAACTGAGTTTAGGTGAAAGGGGTGGTATGGGGAGATGTCCACCATTAGAGGAGCCCCGGCTGGGGAGATAACACATTTTTCTGTTCTGAAGCACCACCCACAGAAATGATTCTGTTCTTCCTCATCAGTATGGGATGGGGTTGAAGGAAATCCAGGTCATTAGGAAGCTCTGCCTTTGATTGCTTCTGTTCTCTCTGAAACTCAGATTCTCACTAATCAGCCCTTCCTGTTTCTTCTTAGCATGAATGAAATCTGCTCAACCACCATCCCCTCTCTTACTTGTTTTATTTTTATCCATAGCACTTATCACCATCTAATTTATTAACTAGCTGTCCAGCCCTAGAAACTAAGCTCCATGTGGCAAAGATTTTTATCTGTATTGTTCATTGCAGTATATTCAGTGCATAGAGCAGTACCTGATACACAATAGGTGCTCAATAAATATTTGTTGAATTAATGAAAGAGACCACATTCTGGCTTTTAAACTGCATTTTTAAACCTGGCAAGTTTTGGGAAACAAGTATTTCTGAGGTAGTTAGCAATGTGGGACAAGAGGGGGCCTGTATAGACATTAGAGTGAAAGTGCTTCTTTTTCTAAAGTAATTTCCACCAGATGGTAGGTGTAGCTAGCTAGCCTGGCCACCTCTCTTCCCTTCCCTTCTCTCTTCTACCTCCTGCCACTGCATTTCAGCCACTTAACATATATGTGGTTACTTGTGATGGCTACCCACATTGACTGTATCTCTAGTCTCAGAAATCTTTAATCAGCCCTCTAGACTGCACCATCAGAACCTTACTTCTTGAGCTTTTTCCGTTTCTGAATAAGCAATTCCTCATTGCATTGAAACAGCAGGGTGTAGTGTGAGATAAATACTCGAAGGCGCTGAACACACACCAGAAGTAGATAATAGTCAGGGTGTTCCTGCTCTGTGAACTTCAGGACATTCTGAATGAAGGAAAAAAGAAAGTAGGATTGCATAATTAGAATGAAACGTTTCGTCTTTTCCGCACCTTGAGTTGATCTGTTATGAGAGTTTGGTAGCCATTTAATCAAAACAACAATACATGTGTCCAATCTAATTATAAGCTGAAAGGTCAATATTCTCTTTGTCCATCACACCAAGGGAAAATCATAGTCACTATTGCTCCCATTTGAGTTGGGTGTAAAAATATGATAATTCCATTTGAAAAATTAGAAGGTCATGGAGGTAATGGAGCCATTCTAACAATTATTGTTTCGGGGAATGCTTATAACCCAAATGAGTCAGACTGATGGTAAACCCATCAGGCATCAAAGTAGGCTGGAAGAGGGTGGGTGTTTGTGATCACACCCGGACTAGTCCCTCCTAGTGCATTGGCTGCTGTGCTATAGTGGGACATACTTGCAAGTTGCATTTGGGAAAGCTAACATTTATTGAGTGCTTCCTATTGCCAAGTATTAAGCCCTTTACATATATTTTCTCTCTTAATTTTTACCACAGCCTATTAGATGGGTAACATTATTACCTTCATTTAACAAGAAATCGAGGTATACAGCAAAGTTAAGTAATCTTCATTAGGTTACCCAACTAGTTAGTAGCAGAGCCAGGATTTAAACTCAAATCAGGTAGTAGAACCAGGGCTCTTATTTACCATACTGCTTGCAAGACCTGGGTTTTAGTCTTAGATTTTTTCACCTACTAAGTGTATTAATATGGGCAAATTACTTGACTCCTTTGGCTCTGCATTTCTTTATCTTGAAAATGGTAATAATGATACCTATTTTATGGGATTGTTGAAAAGATTAAATAAGTATTGTAAAAAAATTATTTTGAGATCTAAAGCCACATACAATTGAAAGCCTCTATAATGTTGATCCTGGGCTACTTCTACCTGAAATAAATCCCAAACATTTCTCAGATGCTTTCACTGAATTACTTAGAAAGATCAGTCAACAAATAAATCAGGACAGGTGGATGATGGAAAGAGGGGTTGATAAGAGTGTTGGTGAGCCTTTCTCTCAAATCGGCTTCCTCCAAGTGGACAAGCCCTATGGAAAATGGTGTGAAGAAGTCAGCTCATCAGCTTCATGTTTCTTCCATGACACAAGACAAAAGCAATATATGGCAGACCCTTGGACTCAAGCCAAAAGAAAGCAATTAGGATAGCAGTTAAGTGGGCAGGTTACCTAGCTATTTCTTAGATACTGGGGGATAGGAGTTGCGGGATGCGGGAAGTTAGAGGGTACTTTTAGATGGCTGTGGAATCAAGGTCGAGGGACTGGGTAGGTGCTGAGAGACTGAGTCTAGCAGGAGCTGCTATGGAAAGATCCTGGATCAGCTGAGGTGGAGATTGCTAGTAAATGAAGATAGAACTTCAAAGGCAGGCATCATGAGCCAAACATTTTTAGTTCATTTTTGATTTTAATTCATACCACAAGATGGGGAGAGGGTAATCATAACAATCTAAATTATTTAAATACTTATTAGAAGTATTAATTATTCCTTCCTTGACCCCTTACAGTGTTTCTTGGAAGCCCAAAACAATAGTTTAGCCTAAAAATTACTTTGGTGGCTTGCCCAGCCATGCCTACCTGCAGATGTATCAGATATTCAGGGATGCGCTGGACTATGTGAAAAAACAGTGTGTAGATATCAGATTTAATCTCTTCATCACCCTGAATGAAAGAAAGATAAAATCACTCTTCAGTGTCCCTCCAGCTCTGGCTGCAGAACCCCAGAGTCAGCCCCACCAGAGCATTTTCTTCCTCTAGAGTTTCATGAAGCATTGCTCTCTCATGAGATAGACCACTTGTTCAGGAACATGCTCAGGAAACAACTTCTCTAGTCTACAGCCATGCCACCCTGAACAAGCCTGATCCCATCTGATCTCAGAAGCTAAGTAGGGTCAGGCCTGGTTAGTATTTGGATGGGAGAGCACCTAGGAAGACCAGGTGCTGTAGGCATAAAAAATAAGAGATTGTAAGCTAACAAAGTCCTTACAATCTATGGGGTTAACCAAGGGTTGCCTCACCTAAAAAATAAAAAAATAAAAATAAAAGTATACATAAGGAAACTACTCCTCTAGCTGGAAGCACATCACATACTTCTTTTGAACCCACTCAGCTTACCAAACTGCCCTCTCTTGCCTCACCCCCAGATCTTAGCACAGTGTTATACAGAAGTGGGCATTCAGTAAATTATATTTAAGTTGTATAAATTAAGGTTCTCCAGCAAGCAATCATTACTGTGGCTTACTAACAGGCACAGAGGGTAGATTGGAGCCTCCTGACAGTGGGGAAAGGAATATGATTAGAAACTGGTCAGCTGGCCTGGCAGCAGGAAATCTGTTAGACTATCTCTATGGTCCTTCCCTTCTCTTCCTTTCTTGTTCTCATATTTTTGGAGTACTAACATATGGTACGCATTATACTCCATTGGTAGGCATTATACCTCACTTCTTATAAAACTTGATTAACTCTTAATTTTAGGGCTTTTGATGTGGTTTCTTCCTATTGATGCAAACTAACTAGAATTGTTATATATTTATATGTGCTTATTGAGCACGACAATAGCAGTACTTAAAGCTACATGACTAGTATCACTTTACAATCTTATAAACTAACAGATACAGGATGACTTGAGTCTAATATTCAGATTATATAAATTTAGTATTCAGATTAATATTGTCTAGGCTGGGGGGACAATATTGTCAGGCTGCAAGTGGCAGCCTGAAGATCTCTGCTTAGAGCACCTATTTACTTTGTCTAAACTTCCAATGGAAGGAAACAAGTAGGTCAAGGACCAAAGCAATGGTATTGATTCTTAGCGGGCTCCTTTAGCCCCAAGGAGGAGTGTCAGGGACTAAATTCAAGCCATTCTCCAGCCTGGAAGACAAGCTCAGAGTGAATGTGCTGTATTTCCTGGATAGATGAGCAACCTTATATAGATATACACGTAACCAAAGGGCAGTGCACAGATATAGTTAATTTACCTCCTTCAAAACAACAACATGAACCAAAGAAATGCATTCAGGCAGGTCCCTCAGGTAGGCAACATAATAATCCAAGAAATTATTCTTGAAAAGAAACACAGAAATGCATGGTAAGGACCTAGAAACAGGAATGATGAGAGCTAATATTTGATATATGTATAAATATCAAAAAGAAGTACTACTTTGCAGAGATTATCTTAATCATTTAATGTGTTCATTAATGTTTTTTTTAGTTCATCTTTTTTTTTTAATCTTTTTTGGTTTTCAGGTAAATATCCCTATGGACTTGGGAACCAAAACTCAATAGCCCTGCTTTTAATGAGAGAGAGTGAAATGATAAACCAAGGCAGGGGAGAGGAATTATGTAAATTGAAAAAGTTTTTTCAAATTGTTAAATGATAAAAATGCATATTTTGTTTTAAAATTGCCTCCAATTTCAAACATGTACATACAAATGAGGAACTTTGTTCGACCCACTTCATAGTGTGTAGATCAATGGTTCTCAACTTCTTGAGAACCAAATACAAATGAGTAAAAGTGATATTAGAAGGATAGTATCACATCTACTTTAATCTATATGAGTAGATATTTTGTAAACTTCATTTCATTATCCTCAGTTGAGAATCATTGATATACAGAGGTTGACTTCAGGCAAAATCTAGCTTGCAGAACAATTTTAATTAGTCCTCACAATATTTTTAAGATAAGAAAATTTCACAAAAAATTTTGGATTTTCCACCTGCTCTTAAAATATCAGATCTGGCATTCCAGGCCTTTTTTCCTGCAAAACAATTGCATAAAGCTGAGTAGCTATTCCTTGTATAAAAGCATATGTATTCTGCTTAAGCTCACTTCTCAATAGTCCATACTGTGTTAAATTCAGCTTACTTCCACTTATTTATATCACTCTCTGGCCCTGTAGGCATGTGAGTCTGCAACTTCTGACCTGGATCATATTTTCTTTATAGCACATCATAGAGATTTCAAAACTTAATGTCCTTTCTCCAAGGAAGTGAAAACAAAAACCATTCAAGACAAAGAGCTGCCTGTATCATAATTTTTAAAATCTCTAAGGACTGAAATTGGGTGTGAAAGTATATACACATATACAAACCCTCATGTATTTATTTTATACATTCATATGGATATATATGTACATGTATATATATTTATACACAAATACACATATATACATAAACATATCACATATTCAATGGTGGCAGTTATAGTACAGTATAAAGTGATGAAATGGAAGTTAGAATATTTGGGTTCTAGCCACAGATCTAGTCACAGCTATCTAGCTAGCTGGGTGATTTCAGCAAAGTCTTAGTATTTTTGAACTTTATTCTATTATCTGTAGAATAAGAAGGTTAGACTAGATCTCAGTGGTTCTTCTAACTCTGAAATTCACTGCTTCTAAATTCTCCATTAAGAGAAGTAGATGAGGGAGACAAAGATGCATATAACTCAAGGTTACCAAGGATTTAAAAAAAAAAAACCTTACCTCATCATTTGTTAATTTAAGGAATAAATCTCCAAGGACTCCTTGGCGTGGCCACTTCAGGACTCTTTCCTGCAGAGCATGAAGCAAATCCAGGTGCTGCTGGACAAGGTACCGTAAAGAACCAGGGAAGAGGCTTGAAACAGAATAGAGATAGGATCACGCAAACCAGATGCAGAGAAGAAAAGACCCTAAAGAATATGTGCAGTAGTCCCATTTTCTGCATCTAGGATTAAAACTTTTTAAGTTTGTCATTGTAGACCTGACAGCAGATATCCTCAGGATATAAAATGACCCCTTTATTGATGCTCCTATACAATTTTGTATTGAACCAACAAAGAGCAGTCACTTGAATGGCCTTCTGGACTGTCCCTGGGGTAATAGTTTGAGATTTAAAGCCATACTGGTCCACTCTCATTTATGTGAAGTGGAAATTCTAAGGGAAATCTTTTTCAATGTTTGAAAGTTATTCTCACTTGGTGTGCAGAATAGTCTAATTAGTGCTGTTGATGACAGCACTAAGGTAGCACTTGGTCATTCTTAGCTCCTGAGTAGGAAAATTTGTTTAAAGCTGGTAACTAAAAGCTCAGGGGATAGAGGTATGGAAGTGTTCCTTTTTCTTTTTCTTTCAGCTTCTAAGAGGCATACTGGGCAAAGACAGAGTCTGGCCTGGAGAAGCTACAGACCAGGCCTGGTTTGCCACTCCCTACAGCTTCACAGAGCCCCCTTCCTACTCACACCGCTCTGCTTCACTCTGAATATACCTCCCCTTTTTTTCCCCCAGCAGAAATTAATGGAGGAAGAAAGATGTCAGAGAAGGATGGGTTGGAGAGACCAAAGAATCACGGGAGGAAGAAGGGAGATTTGATGAAGCAGAGTCGGGTGATCAGGAACCTATAGGAATGAGGAAGGAAAACATCAAAGGAAATGAAGTTTTGCTGGGCTACAAAAGGATCTGAGCTCTAACTTGGTGACTTAGAGGAATGTAAAGTAGGTTCTCTTCTGCTTTTAAGACCTTAAGTTTAACAGAGATGAAAGTGACAGCCTGCTGGTTGAGAGCCCAAATCATTTGGCTATTTACCCATGGTCTAATAAGAGTAAATTAGTAGACAAATGGGATACTTTGCCAACCCTGAACAAGCAGACTTTTGTTGAGAAGGTAGGGAGGACACCAGTTCAGTAGGCGTTTTCAACTCAAAACAAAGACACAGAGAAGACACACAAACAGCAAAGACGCAGAGAAGACACACAAACAGCAAAGACGCAGAGAAGACACACAAACAGCAAAATAGTGATTCAAGAATTCCTTCCACTCCCTTCTGCCACTCCTCCACCTCTAGTGCCACTTAGTCTCCACATATGTGAAGCCAGCTGATTCATGAGCATAAGAGAAGAGGCCTCCTGATCTAAGATGTTACAGCTTGTGCAGTAGGCTCATAAGGTCTAAGTAATCCCTGTCCAGATCAGAGAGAATTCGGAGGAGTGTCTAGGAGACAGTCGGACTAAGAGAAAACCATAAAGTCGATGGAGAAAAACACAACTGACTGAACTGAAACACTGCACCAAAAGATCTAGATGTGAAAGATTTCTCCCTACCCAGAATCTATAAATGATTTGGGATAATACTCTTGCTGTGATACTAAAAAATGTTAAGGCACCATGGTGAGATTTGACTTTGGAAGGTGTTGTCCACTTAGGTTATGTAATATTTCTTGGATTATCTCTTTTCTTTTTCTCACCTTTCTTTCTTCTCCTCTCCTAACCTTTCCTCTCCCCTCCCACTCTTCCTTTCTTCTTCCCTGTTCCTTCCTTCCTTTTTCCCTCCCTCCCTTCTTTCTTCTCCCTTTCTTTCGAGAAAGCAAATTTCTGCTACACTGTGACCAGTGTACTTGCATAGTTCAAGAGCTGGTAACTTGGTTAGAGTCTAAGTACCTTCTGGACTGTCACTGGGATAAGAGTTTGAGGTTTCAGGGCAGGGTCACAGAAGCCTAATGCTCCCATCAAGTATCCTGAAAACATGTAAGTTACATGAAGAGCAATGATCCACAGTGAGTTTTATACCAAATATTGAAAACAGGCTTAAAAAACGTTTTTTTTAATTTAATGATATTATTTGAAATCCGGGAGAAGTCTGGAAGAGGCAAAGAAGAGAAAGGCAAGAAGTATAAACACACTTAACCTATTTCACTGTTTTAACTGGAGCTAAACCTGACTCCCTGAGGCTACTTTTTCATGAAAATGAAAGTATTAAGTGCTCGACTTCTTTCCTGTTCCTTATTAGGAGTAAAATTATGGCAACATGAGTAGTTTGCTCTTTTTAAAGCCTTTCAAGTTATCTCAGCTCCCACAATCCTGTACTTAAACAGTGAGGAAAATAACTAAAAGCAATCAAGAAAAATCCAGTTACAGTTTCAAATTAACAACTTAGCTTTTGCCAATCCAGTATTAGGCCAAAATAACTCCTGAACTTCAGCAGCAGGACATACCCAAATTTGATGGACATCGATAATGAAACATGCGCCACCTGGTGGTGATCTGCAGCGTACAGCTTGTTGAGTTCCTACTGGATATGGCTCTGGAACTCAGTTTAAAAGTCTAACTGGCAGTCCTGCCCAGCTGACTTTGCCCTGCCCCACAATGTTCATACAGGACTCTTTGGTCCTGAGGTTGTGGCTCTCTCTGGGTGACTCACACCAGAAAAAGCCAAGAACTCCAACTTCTGTGACCTTCCAATTAATGAGCAGCAACCCATAAGGTCTATTCAGGCTTCTGCCGGCAGCCTGTGTTTCTGCAGCTTCCAGCCCTTCCAGCCAAGGGCAGGGCTGCCTTGAAACAGACTGAGGTGGTTCTTGAGCACTACGGTTTTTTTTTTTTTTTGGAGGGAAAACCCTAAGTTTTACTTTATAGGTTTAAGAAGATGGAGAAACCTCAGGTTTGAGTGTCAGATTGTAGTTGTGGTGGGTGTTATTTTCACCCCCAGGTTACTTTCAACAGGGGTAGAAAGTACTAAAGGCTGTGGTTCATGATGGGAAAGATAGCATATGACAATAAATTTATTTTCACCTTTGCACAGGGAAAAATACCAATAGAGAAAGGGAATAATCTCATTCTGTTCTGTATTTCATTTAGCTGGTCTGTTTTAAGTACACATGGAGGCTTCAGAAAAAGCTTAGAAAACCAAGATTACTTTCTGTTACTTCCTATTCTCTTTCCAAAGACTATTTCTGGAACTCTTTACAGGTCCCAGAATTCCCAAAGTGGAAACAATAAACAACTTACCTTAAATCTTAATCAATCTGAAAGCAAAGGCAATGAATACATGGATACCTTCTCTCTTTGGAATTCCTCTTTCCATCTGACCCCTGGAATGTTGCCTTGATCTTCAGGATCAGAGAGATGTTAATGACATATTTTCTTTCTGATTCTAGAAGTTCCAGAGCCACAGTCTGTCTTTTAGCTTTAAAAACAAACCAAGTAGGGAATTTTTGTTAGCCAGTCCTCCCCAAAACTCTGTAAAATGATAGAAAGCAATAAAAAGATATTGAAAGCAATAAAAAGAGACATGAGCAAGTTTTTGGAAGATAATAAACAGAATGGAGGCATGACAATTAATTCAGCAAAGTAATGAGCACAAAACCTTGGTGTTCTCATTGGCAGATGGGAAATCTGCTAAGAAGCAAAAAGGCTCAACAATTGGAGGCACCAGGCACAACAAGAAAGTGCCAATAAAGAGCAATGTTGAAAACAAGAGACATAGTCTACGTAAAGTGTAATTGAACCTCTAGGTCCCCACCCCTATGCCAGACGGTTTCCTCATTTCCACCCTATGGGAAATGAGGAAAATTAAACTGGAAAAGTCCTCATCTTTGGTGTCTGGGCTGAAAACATCAGACATAGTAGAGGGCAAAGTTGAGATGCTAAAATAGAAACGGGGACTCAGAGAGGCTTGCATACTGAAGAGTGAGACTCTCTCAGCTTCTTCCTCTGTAGGTCCCCAAATACCAGCAGCCAGACATACTCTCCAGGCAAGGGACTGAAAAATATTCCTCTGGAGAATCCGAGCTGCCGAAAGATAAAAGATCTACTGACGTGGACATAATGAGGTCACCAATCGAAGTTAAGTTGCCACCTGATTAGCTGATAATGAAGCCTACTTATTAATAAGCTTGACCAATACAGAATTTTCAGGTTTTTAAAAATTTAGGGCCTCTCTCTTAGATATAAATAATTAGCTAAGTATCCTCAGACATTTGAGTCAATCTTATACCATAAAAGAGGAGAAAAAAAAAAAAAAAAAAATATATATATATATATATATATATATATATACACACATTTTTTTCTTTAAAAAAGGAGAGGGGGAACCCTGAAAAAACAAATAATGCAGGGAATATAATGTATAGCATGGCAACTACAGTTAATAATATCTTGTATATTTGAAAGTTGCTAAGAGAGTAAATATTTAAAGTTCTTATCACAAGAAAAAAGAATTTTGTAAGTATGTATGTTGATAGATGTTAACTAGACTTACCACAGTGATCATTTCACAACACATATCAAATTACCATGTTGTACATCTGAAGCTAATATAATGTTATATGTCAACTATACCTCAATTTAAAAAACACACAATGCCAATAGAATATACAGATGTCAAATGATAATGTACACCTAAAAATTATATAATTGTATTAACCAATGTTACCCCAATAAACTTAATTAAAAATTTTAAAAAATAAAATAATAAAAATAAAAAACAGACAATGCAGAAACAAAGCTTTTTAAAAATCTTATAATTAATATCCTCAAAGGAATATGAGAAAAATATTTTAGTCATTTAATAATTACAGGATACTACTTTTTTAAAAAAGAGAACAATCCAAAAAAGAAAAGAAGAAGCTTTTTGGCAGTTTTTTCAAGGGAAAAGAGTAGAAGATAAAGTCAAGGAAATCTGCCTACTGCCTCCCCCTTCCCCCACAAAAAAAGCAAGAAAGAGAGACACATATTGAAGAAAAATAGAAGAGTTTAAAAAGAGGTAGTGGAGAAAATTAATCCAAGAGATCCAACATCAAGTTAGTAGAAGTTCCAGAGAAAAGAATGAAAATGGATCAAAGGATCTTATCAAATTAATCATAGAAAAAAAATATGTCAGGATATTATTTCCAAATGAAAGGGTCGATTGTCCTCAGCATAATTAATAAAAAAGACTCTCACATCTTTGTAAGGCACAACATAGCACTGAGAAACTTTAGCATACCAAAGGTAAAGAAAAGATCCTAAAAGCTACCAGAGAGAAAAATCAGGCAATGTGCAAAAGACTGGGGGTTAGAATGGTATTGGACTTACCAATAGCAACATTAGAAGACAATGGAACATTTGCTTCAAAATTATGAGGGAAAATTATTTTATATTTAGCTAAATTATCAACAAAATTATGTGAAGGCTATTGGACAATAGGTTCCATCAAAACAAGGAGTAAACCAAGAAAGCAAGAACAGACAAAATTCAAACAAACAGAGTCTAACATAGGAGAATTATGAAGGGAATTCCAAGGAAGTTCCAGGATAGCAGCAATATAATGGGCCAGAATGGAGTACGATGGCAAAGGTCTCTAGGGCAAATGCTTTAAAAAAAAATAAAATAAAATAAAAATGAAAATATAATGTATATAGTAGATTTTTCTGTTACATTCTTTAAAAAATTAAAGAAGTCCTGTCTAAAGGGAGACATAAAACCACGTTCTTTGATTGGAAAGCTCAATACTGTCGAGATGTCAATTCTCTGCTAATTGGAATAAAAAGAATGGTCTAGAATTAGACCCACCCATATATGTTCACTTGACTTTCCCTATATAATTTAATGTGGAAAGAAAGGTATTTTCAATAAATGGTGCTAAAGCAATTGGATATCCACATATGGGGAAACAATGAACCTGGACTCCTTCACACCGCACATTAAAATTTATTCTAAATAAGTCATAGACCTAAATGTGAAAGCTGAAACTATAAAGATTTTAGAGGAAAACAAAGCAGAATATTTCACAAACTTAGGATAGGCAAAAATTACTTGGAAGTGCACATAAGTCACAATCTATTTTAAAAGTTTAAAAGTGATAAACATAAAATTAAAACATCTGTTCATCAAAAGACTATTAAATAAAAAGGCGAGGCACAGACTAGAATAAAATATTCTTGACACATATATATCTAACAAAGAACTCATATCCAAAATATATTAAGAAATCCTACTGATAGATAATAAAAAGATAAACGATCCAATTTAAAAGTAAGATAAAGGACTTAAACAGGCACTTCATAAAGGAAGATATACAAATAGCCAATAAACATATGAAGAGATGCTCGATATCAGCAGTCACCAGGAAAGTTCAGTTTAAAACTGCAATATACCAGTACACACTCTTGAGGATGGCTAAAATTAAAAAGACTGACAATACTAAATATTGGGAAGTGTGTTAAGCAAATGATACTCTCCTACATTGCTGGTAGGAGTATAAACTGTTCCAACCACTTTGGAAAACTGCTTGACATTTTCTTTTAAAGTTAAACATAATCCTATCCCATCACCTAGAGGTTTCACTTCTAGGTATACACCCAAGAGAGATAAGGGCATACATTAAAAAAAAAAAAAAAGACTTGTACAAAAATATTCTTAGCAGTTGTACTCATAATAGCCCTAAACCAGAAGCACTCCAAATGTCTATCAACAGGAGAATGGATAAACAAATTGTGGTAAATTTATTCAATGGGATTTTAAAGGGAATGTTCTACTGAATGAGTTACACATTACACATTATAGTGAGAGAAAGAAGCCAGACACAAAAGAGTACCTATAATCTTATTCTATTTATATGAAGTTCAAGAATAGACAGGACTAATTTATGGTGACAGAAGTCAGAACAGTGGGTGGCTATTGACTGGAAAGGTGCATGAGAGAACTTTCTGGGGTAATAGAAATATTGTGTATGTTCATCTGGGTAGCGATCACAGGAGTGTACATATATAAAAAGTCAATGAGCTTAAGCTTTGCGAATTTTACTCTATGTAAATTAACCCTCAATAAAGTACTGATAAAAAAAAAAGCATAAACCTTTTTTAAAAAGCATAGAAACAAGTACCAGAAGAAACTGACAAAAGACTTTAAAGTGGTTCCTGTTATTTTTCATAATAAACCTTTTAGTACTGTTTAATTTTTCATGTATTTGATAATTAATTTTAAAAATTTACTTCCCACAAAATAGTTGGAGGGAAATGCTATTTTCTGATACCTAGTAAGTATTCAGTAACAATTTATGATTTGAAGGAAAAGAAGGAGGGAAAAAAGGAGGAAAGAAAGGAGTACAGACCCTGTTGCAGTGTTTGATATTTGGTAGTAGATTACTGATACAAGATTCATACATTGAAAATTCTGTATCACTGACTAAATAGTGCACATCACAAAATTCTACCTCTCCTACACTAACCTTATGCTTTCCCCCACCTCCCCAAAGCACTACATCCAGAATCAAGGTGGTAGTCCCAGCTGGCCATGTGACCTCAGGTAAGTCCTTCTACCTCTATAGACTTTAGTTTGTTGATCTGAAAAGGAAATCAGACACTAGGCAGTCTCATATGTCCACTGATCTAAATTGCAAGGATTCTAGCCCTTAGGTTCATCTTGTTCTTCAAAATTTCAGCCTGCATTCCCCACTTGGCACTTACCAGCTAAAGAGGTTTCACATAAAACATTTTCCAAGGAGCTGTGTCTGCCCTGACCAACTTCCTTGAGTTTATCTGGATGGTCTTTCGTGACATATTCCTCGCCCCATTCTTTACTGTCCTTAGGCTGCCTCCACATCCCAGATGGCAGATGGCCCTTGGACTGGATATCAGCCGTGAGGCAAGACTTGAGATTTTCTTCTGTTTCTGGAGTTGTTGGGTTCATTCCTGAAAAACAACACTTGCCATCAATATCTGACTTTTTTAAAAAAAATTGTATTTCTTACCAATTCTTAAACATTATGCTCCTGTTTGGGTACAACTATCTCTTGAGGATGAAATATATCAACTAAGGATTAAGAGTTGCCATAGTTACAAAGAGCACCTCTCTCTATTTCTGGACTATATGTCTTCTACACTTTGCACATAGTATCTATTAAATAGAGGGCTTTTAAAAATAAATTTATAAAATAATAGTCAATTTATAGAGGTACATAATAACTCTTCATATTTGCTTCCTTTCAGTTGAGCACATCAAGTGCCTGTAGCACAACTCAGAAGAAAATACAGAAAGAAAAAGAAGAAGGTACCAAAGACAATGTCTTCTTTTAGAACTTGTCCTCCTCAGCCCTGATGATGGTAAGTTGCAGAGAGGAAGAAGTAAATGAGGAAGTGAAGGTCAAATTTACAAAATTCTGGCTAATTGTCTATTTAGTAAATAACTTTCAAATTAAATAAACTATAAAATTTGTGGTCCATAGAAAGCTTATGTCATGCTACATATACCTGTGAGTTCTCAGCAAATGTTAGTTTATTGGTCATTGAAAGGAACAAGAAAGAACTAAGAATACTGGTTTTTTCTTAAACTTCCCCACTGCTTCTCAGTTCTTGGGTTTAACTGAGTCACTGGCCTATTCCAGCACACACTTTGGAACATTAATAAACAACATGTTTTATCTTTCATGAGTTCTTTCATGACTGGTTTGGGACCAAAGGAATAGAAATAGGGAAGGTAAAAAAGGGAAAGGATGGAATTTATAGAAGAAAAGAAAATTCAAAGAAGAGCCACTTACCCGGACCCATCATTCCCTTCACATTACTGTCTCCTACATGCATGGATCTGGACTCCTGGGCTGCAGAGAAAAGAAAGCTTTCAATCAATATTCATTCCACTAACATGGACCAGGCACCTATGGGCTAGGCACTGGGACAGGCTAACAGATTTCACAGTTTACTGGGGCAGTAAAAAAAATTACACTATAGTGTGGCAAGTGCTATTTTCCCATTTGTTATATAATAGTGGTACTGACCTCTTGGATTGCCATCAGAATTAAATCAATTAATATTTGTAACCTGCTTAAAGTGGGACCTGGAACATATTAAGAACTAAATTATTTTTTAACTATGATGAGAAGAGCCAGAATGGTGCTATTAAAATATAACTCTTCTACTTAGCCCTTTGATGGCTTTCCATTTCAGTGTAAAAGCCAAAGATCTTATAATGATTATAAGACCCTAAAACATCTGCCTCTCTCTCCTGCCTGCTGATTACTTTCTTTTTTTAAACCGCATCTCCTGTTGTCTTCCTTGTTCACTCTGCTTTAGTGTCACTGGTCTGCTTGCAATTCCTTGAACATGTTAGTTATGTTCCCATCAGGACCTTTGGTACTAGCTGTTCCCTTTCTTCCCCTTTGTATCTGTAAATAAACTTTCACTTCCTTCAAGTCTTTACTTGGCACCCTCTCTAAAATTGCACCTGTGTTTCTTTAGTTTCTCCTTATCAATCACTATCTGACATACTACATGTTTTATTTATCTTGTTCATTGCTTCCTTCAGAACAAAAACTCCATGAGGGTAGGAATTATTGATGTTTTGTTCATTACTATATTCCACCACCTAAATCAGTGCCTGGAGTGGGTGGATGGATGGATGGGTAAATGGATGGATAGAAGGAAGGAAGAATGGACAGAAGGAAGTTAGAAGAAGGTAGTGGAATAGCCAAAACCTTCACTGCAACCTCATGAGAGACCTTGAGCCAGAGACACCCAACTAAGCTGTGCATAGATTCGTGACTCAGAGGAACTGGGACATAATGAACATTTGCTATTTTAAGAAACTAAATTTGGAGACATCATTTTATAATTAACAGTGGGTAAGTCAACCCTTTCTGAAAGTTTGGTCCTTTGATCCTGAGTTTTAACATCATCTACCACCAGTCATATCCTGAATGTCTTATTATATGGCACATTACTCCCTAATTTCTGCAACAACTCGGTAGGATAAACTGTTATATAAGACATTCCTAAATAACAGAGAAAGAAGGAGGAGTTACCACTAAACAGCTAATTTAAATCCATCTGGGCACTTTGTAAATATAATTTTTAATCTCTTTAAAATAATAAAATATGTTCAGTGAATATGTTCAGTTGCCCCTGACCAGGCATTGCTCTGACCTCTACTTTCCAATCCCATCCTGTATTCTTTCCTAACAATACCATCCTTTTTTGTCATGCTCTCCATAATACAGAGCAAAGAAAACAGGTCCACTTGCCGTGAACCCTCTCCCTTGGATCGATCAAGTGAGTTTTCCCAGGCTATACCTATCAGTCTCTAAAATAACTACTCAAACGGGTAAAAACTAAAAACTAAAAATAAAAAATAAAAGCAAATCTGTCCTTAGAAGTTAATACTGATTAAAAGCCATTTGATTTAGATTTTTAAATTCAGTTATTCAAAACACATTTATTATCTTGGAGTATATGAGCCAAATTGTTTGTTAAGCCATAAGGGTAGAAAACCACCAGTCCTGTCCTTGAGGATTTTACAATCAGTTGAGAAGTCATTGAGCCTCTTTTGGAGACTTTCTACATGTAACCATAAAAAAAGAGAAAAATTCATTTAACCACTGTTAATATCAACACCTCCTATGTAGATGATGCTTTGCTAGATGTTGTTGAGGATACAAAAAGGTAGCAATCATTTTTTGTTTTGTTTCTTTTCCTTGAGTTGAACTTAGGTCACTAGCGGACACTCGGATATGGATATCTCTTGGAAAGCTAGTTTCTTCAGCACTGCCCAGGTACAACTTTCTCATATCTGTTCTAACGTCCCTTGGACCTGGGATGTGGCTGGTGACTGTTTAGGCCACAGACAATACCAGCGTGGTTTTCCAGAGAAAGAGGAGTACAAAGTTAGGCTGCCAGTGACATCGCAGCTTGTCAGGGCAGATATGACTTTCTCATATCAGTGAAACCTTTGCTTAAAAAAAAGCACGCAATTTTATCTATGCTAAGAATACAGCTATTTTTAAAATGTCTATGCATAGAGACAAGGATTGAGAAGGTAATGTGAAAAATAAAACGATTTATTAGAGTGAATAGGTTTTTAAATGTTTTTCTCTTATGGTTGTGCAACAAATTATTTCTAATCCATTTAAAATTTAGAATACCCAGATTAGTATTTTCCCCAAAAAGGAAATATTTTAAAGTTGGGCAGACTCTTTTGGTCTCTCAGATCTTCTGGATTCTTCTAAATTCCAGATAAAGATGGAAAATTCTGAGATGTACATCGTTTTCCTCTAATAAGGATGGAGGAGTTAAGCCCATTCTTACTATTCAGTCCTGGGAACCAAGGAAAAATTACTTGGCTAATTCAGTACGATTTGTGAACTGTACCTTTTTCATAGGCCTGAGAAGGCAAAAGGTTCGTAAAGTCTTCACTTGGGAGAACAGGCTCGGGGATGTTGATTGAACGGAAAGGACTTCCTTGTGCTTGAGCAGGCCCAGGCTGTGCGCCATGTTCTTCTTTCTGAGTTTTCCTAGGGAAGGGAAGTAAAAGGTCTTAATACCTGGTGGGGTGGGAAGAGATTCAGTTCAGAATAATTCAAGAAAATTTCTGAATTATTAGGTCAAACCGTACAAAATTGCTATTTTTATCAATTAGATATGGTCAGATATTAGCAACTTAATTCATCACCAAAGCTGGAGAAAAAAATTTAAGTATCTATAAATCATCTTCTAATTATAATATCTACATTTTTATTTTTCTGTTACTGGCTTCCCTGTCATCAGGTCTTTACGGAGTTTGCAGTGATGATAATTTGCTTGGGATGATTTATATTCACTTAACAAAGTAGCACAAAGGTACCAGGAAGCAGCAGATCTTCAACTCAAAACAATAAGCATTCTCCAGGGTCACACAAATATTATTGCCATGTTTCTATTTTAAATCTGATAATATTAAAAAATATGACAATAAAGATTATATGTGTTTAGTGGTGAAACTTTACTTGAGTCAACCTTGTTGAGATACTGTTTAACATAACTTCATTTTCCATGAGGGAAGTGAAATAACAGTAGCATTAGAGAAGTTTTAGAAAACTAGTAAAAAAAGAAAATCACTGGTGACTACACTATCTTAACATAACAATCATTATTTTAAAAATACAGAAAGATATATATATAACATATAAATATATAATAATACATAAAAAACATATAGAAAGTTGTTATTTTACATATTTTTACAGTTGTAATCAAATTCTACATGCCATTTTATATCATTTTCATTTCACTATCTATTAAGTACATTTTCAATGTAATAGTTACTATTTATTTTTAGTAGTAACCAACTTTTATGACTCTGTAACCTCTATCATCACATGCTGATCTGTGGATTCCAGCAGCCAGCTATATACTCATAGTGAGGAAGGTGTTCTCTGTGCTTCTGTACAGGTCATTGTGTGTGGGTTTGCCTCTGGTCAATTTTTTTGTAAGAAACTCACTTGGCTTTCACTTTTCGAGATTCTCTTCGCTTCTCTTGTTGAAGCTGTTCAATTTTCTGTTGCATTTCTTCTTGTTTAGAAGTGATGGCCTGGATCATTGACATGGCATTGCTCAGCTCTTCCTAAAAAGTAACAATTGATATGTATTTAATCTGGTGTATGAGGTAAAAGTATATAACATAATATCTAGTACACAGTGAGCTTTTAATACATATTTGTTGAATGAATGAATGAATGAACAATGAAATTTTTACTTCCATTGTGGCCTCTAATTTTAATACAGAGATCCAAGAAAAAAACGAAATATTTTTCCATGATAATTAGTAAATAGGCCAGAGGGAAAATTCTAATATTTGACTGCTGTGCGAAAAGGCAAGTTTCCTACTTCTGTGACTAAAACCAAGAATCTTTCTTTAGCAGGAAAATAAAAGAAGGGACTACCTTGAAATAGTTTAATGAATTCTTCATCTCAGTAACTTTTTCTTCCATGGAACATTTGCAGCTCTTAACCTTCTCTTCCAAAGCATATTCTCCATGTTGGATTCTTGACAGTTCTTGCATTGCTTCTGTAAAGCCAGTTTTGAGTTCAGAGGCTAGGGCCTGCAACTAAATAATACACAAAGAGTTAATTCAATTTGCTATAAATAATTATAAATAGTACCATTGACCTCTCAAATTTTTCTTTTTGTTTGAGAAACCAAGCTCTTGAAAATTTACAGACTTCATTTCCTGGTAGACTAAAGTTTGGATAACTTAAGGTAACCTTGGCCTCATTCATCTAGGGAATAGAGGATCTTTTTTATACAGCACATGGTGAAGCTTGCTGTAAAAGCAAGTAATTAAATTTACAAGTACGCTGCAAGCTAATATTTATTTTAACACCATGAATTGATATGAGATTTACTTGAGAAGCAACATATATGCATGTAAAAGACAATCTTGATCCGGTAACTCTTCGAATTCCATGAAAGAAGGAATACTTATATTATACCTGGTTTTAAAAAGAAAATGAAGAAATTCTGTTATTTTTTCCTTACAAATTTAAATGATAAAAAGAGTAATAACTAAGCATATCTGAGAATTTCTTTGAAAGGGAAATTTTTTAAATTTTGTATTCTTGGATGATATCATGGAAAAAGAGATAATGGCATTTTCATTGGCAGTGTGCTTTCATCCGTAAGGAAGATACAGAAATATATACAATAGTGGGAGCTCAGGGTGTTGTTTATAGTGATATGAATCATCTTCAGCAGTCAACTTCCATACCATGAATAGGTGGTCAATTTGGGAATCAGATAGGGTACAATCCTAGGACTCTATCACAAGTACTAGGACCTTAGGCAAGTTAGCTAACCTCTTTGTAGCAGTTTCCTCATCAGTAAAATAACTCTAATAACACCTATTTCACAGGGCTGTTTTGAGAAAATAATGAATAAATGCAGGTAAGATGCCTGTTACAGTGTATGCTAGGTATATGGAAGGTACTCAAGAAATTTTAATTCTTTTCCCATTTAAGTGGCAAATCAAAAAATTAAGCACAAACAAAAATGTGAAGAAAATGGAGCACTTCTAAAGTTCAGTTTTATTTATTGAACAATTGAAAAAAAAAAAAAGCATTTTCAACAGACAGTAAGATAATACAATAAGATAATGACATTACTTTCTTGATATTTATGATATTACACTCTACTAGGTAGAGGAGGAACTCTTAGCTTCAGAACTCTCTTTAAAACAGAATTTTTAGAAGATTCATTCTATAATTAAAAGTATCCACCAAGTACTCTGATTTTAAAGGGATGGAAATTAAAATCCAGGTATGTTAACAAAATTCCATCAAGTATGTATTTCTAAACATTTTTGAAATCTGGTTGTTTAATGGTTCCAACCTGCAATGGCACCTGCCATTATAAAAATGACTCAGTCTTCTTTGGCATGTTTTTAAACTATAGGATTTTGTGGTTCACTGTGCTTCACAAAGGTTTCTCAAGAGGGCTGGGAGTAGGGAGAAATAAGAGGAACCGAAGAGATTCTGAGGAAGAATCAGGAGCTGCCAAGTGTTTGAGACTGGAAGACTAAGGAAACAATATGAGCAATATGTTTTTCATTTCATTCATTTTAAATTAATCTTTGCAATGGATTTCAGTACATGTCCTATTTAGTCTTCATGATGGGTTAAATCACCAGATCAACTACTTTTGACCTGGTAATTCTCATTATGTAAATTAATCTTCTGTGAGTAAAATAAACAAAATCCACAGCTTTATAATATCAAAGCAAGATTTGTGCAAGTTTTAAAATTGAAGGCAGGAAACCTGACATTCATTCAGGTGCTCTGAAATTTACTCAGGTTTCTTGCTTTAAAAAAAAGGGAACCAGTATCTGACAGAAATAGGTTTCATTATCACTGCTCCCTTACGTAGATATGTGGCGTTTTCCCCCAGAGCTAAAAGCAGTAAGCAGTGTCCTAAAGGAAAAGACTTTTCCTCACCCATAGAACATCACAACAAACTAAGAACTATCAAATATTTTTTCTGTAATGGCCAGGCTATTTATATAGGGACTTTGGGAATTTTGAAACCATTTTGAGCTGTTAGCTTATTTCCTTCATATACATTATTTTGAGCCCCTTGGGTACTTGCCGCTGAAGTAACACTACTGCTTTATTAAACATCTTCACGACCATTGATCAGCCAGGGAGCAGACACCATAGTGAGCACAATCACGCACCTGAGATGGCATGTCACTTTTAGGATGCTCGGGGCTCTAAACACCTGTAGTCGCTATAGACTGTGGTTTCCCAGTACCAACTAGCCGTTCCTTTGTGAATAAAAAAATACTCTGAAGACATGGACTTAAATCTTTTTTCTGCTCTCTCTTCAGCTTTCTCATTTGACAGCCCACAGCCCACCCCAAGGATTAGAAATGGGTGTCTACCTTGTTCTCCAGCGAGTTGAACACGTTCCTCATCTCGTTGATTTTTTCATGAAGCTGCTCTAGAGAGGTTATGATCCCTCCATTCTGCCGCTGGAGCCGGGCTCCCACTGGAGGCAGGTTCAGGGAAGACTTGTACTTCGAAGCCTAGGGTACCACAGAGGGCATCTTAGGCTTAAAAAATAGGGGATAAGAGTCCGATTTCTTTCTATTTCCTGCTCATTTCTGTTTCTCAATTTTCTTTACTTTCTTGGCTTCTTAACTCTTCTTAAGATGAATCTTAGTCAACATATTCCATTTTTTTTCCGTCAAAGATACCTCCAGCTAAATGTGCATAAAGTATGCACGTTGTTCCAACTTGTTTTTTACAAAAACATGTCCTTTTCTGTACCATTATTAAAGTCAGAAAGCTACAGTGAGGAACATTCAGGGGCCTGTGCCTTGAGAATTCTGCAAACTTATGAAAGTCAATATCTGAGAAACCTCCACAAGACATGCCAGATTCCTACAACACCTGACTAAATGCTCTATAAGAGCCCAGGTGTTTTGAAGAAGCACATGATGGCAAGGATGCCAAAGTAATCGTTTTGGCTTCCCCCTTAACCAGGATTGCTACAGGATACCTGTCAGCTTCCATCTCCCTAATTTTAGGCCTCTTTATTAGTCTCCAGAAATGCAATAATTTAAAACACAATGTGGAGAGCAAGTCATTTGAATAGTCAAGAGTAAATTTCCCAAATTTACTTCTCTATACTCCCTATAGAAGTTGACCCAACCCTTAAAGGCATTCTTACAGGGCACTATTGTAGCTGATATAAAGCCTGGTGTGCTGAAAATTGATCTTATTGATTGATCCCCAATGCACCACATGCTTAGGAGATTTCTTAGTTATTTTCTCTAGTGTTATAAGACATTCTTCAATGGTAAAAAGAGACTGAGGTTTAAATAGGACTTAAAATCCTAGAAAACTTTCAATGGCAGTTTTAATGATGAAACCTATTACTGTAGGACTGGTTCCCATAGTTTTTCAATTAGAGGTCCTTTTGGCACATAACTCATTTTCTTAAATTATTTTCATTACAGAGAAAAAGAAAAGGGAAAAAAAAAAAGAGAATCAACCCAGATCTCATTACTTTAAAATAACCATTAATGTTTAGGCATGTTTCCTTCTGTTTTGTTCTGTGCATATAAATGCAGATATTTATATGGTTGAAATCACACTACAAATATATTTTGATTCTGCCAGCCCCCTTTTTTTGCCTAACATTCTTATAAGCCTTTTCCCATATCCTTCAAAATTTTTTCTAAGCTTCTACATTTAATGACTACATAATATTCCATCCTATGGGTATGCCAGAGTTTAGCTCCCTATTCACTCTTGTTGGAAATTTATGTTATTTTTCAATATTATAAATTATACTGACATGTACTTTTCATTTAAAGCTTTGTATGTATTTCAGGTTATTTCCTTAAAATAAATTCATAAATATGAAATTATTGTGAGTTGAAGGATGTTAGGTAATATTTGGCTCAAAGGGAAATCTTTGTATTGAAAAGAAATAATATATTCAATTAATTAATAAATATGTATACAAAATGTATTTGATCAGAAGGTTTGGAAAGTTATAATAATATGTTTGTATATTCTTGGACACATACTGTGTGATGTGTAATGTCTTAAATTAGTGTACCTAGAAAAACACGTCTTGAACCAGATATATGAAACATAAGTAACATACATTAAGGAAGCTGCAGTGTTTACATTCCTAAGGCTCTAAGTCAGCCAAAAACAAGGTTGGAGTTCAAATCATTAGTGTGAAGGTTGAGCTAGGACTAAAGTATGTAGTTGTCACATGTGTTGTGTATTTGTGAGACGCCCTCCTACATATACTCCTCAGGTTAATGAAATTATATTTTAAAAATCTACAGGCAAAATGAAATAATTGAAGGTGAAGCAGCATAATCTGAAAAAGAGACTGGAGTGGACATTGATTGGGCTAAGTACAGTGGACAAAAGATAAGTGGAAAATGGAAAATAGACTTGTGTTTAAATAAAAGAAAATATACTGAGCTAAAGAGCAGTCAGTGTATGTACATTGATCACCTAATCTGGCAGTAATTCTACCTGGAATGAACTGGGAGATGGTAGTGTCATTCTCCTGTTGGCTTCTGTGACCTATATGGATCACTATATCTTACTCTTATTAAGGTCAAGTCCATCCAAAGAAGAGGGAGCCAATTCGGGGTATGAACATTTTAACACTTTTACTATGTTTTAACTAACAATTTTCATAAAAGGTTCTACCAATTTATACACACTCATCAAAACTAAATATTTTAAAATATTTTATTAATTGCTAGATAGTCAAAAATAATACTCCTTGTTTTAAATGAATCTTTTTTTTTTTTTTTTGAGCTAAAGATTTTCTTCTATTTATTAGCTATCAGTAATTTTACCTTGGTAACTTTTTTTGTGTTCTTTGCCCATATTCTACTGCAGTCTCAGGAGTTTCCTGTTTTATCGATTTACCTTTGCAATCTCTTTGTAAGGAATTTTTCAGTTTTGTTATTTGCCTTTAAATTTGTTGAAAATATATGTTTGTAAATTTTTTGATTGTGATGTGGATGAACTCTCCAATTCTTTCCATTGTGATTTCTTCCACTGTTTTTTTACTTAGACATTTCACATCCAAAATATTCACTAATTCTAAACTTTCATGGTTTTATTTAATGCTTTAATCCACTTTAGAGTTTATTTTGATTAGGATATGAAGTGAGGGTCTATTCTTTTTTTCCCAAAGGACCAGACAATTTCCAAACACCATATGGCAGACCGAATGACTGCATCAAAACCTCTTGGCTCAAAGCAATATACACACCTTGCAGATAGTCTTTCATTTATTCAACTAATATTTATTGAATATTTTTCATATTCCAGGTACTGTACTTCATGCTGAGAATACAATAGAGAGCAAAATAACTAAATCCCTGCCCTTGGAGCTTACATTCTAGAGAAAGAGACAGACAATAAAAATATAAACAAACAAGTTAATATTTACTGTAATGCCAGGTAGGAGTGGGGGTCTATCACAAAAATAAATAAGGAGATGGAGAGTAGTCGAAATGACATGTTTTGCTTCAAATTTCATATTTTGCTCTCCCTTTATAGTGTAGATTGTATTCTATTATAGTTAACCTCTCCCTGCTTCCTTCCTTTTTTTCTTCCTCTTCTTCTTTCTTTACTTCTCCATCTTCTCTTGGTTAAATGTTGCTTGGAGTAAACAAACTTGGGCTTAGAAAGTGTTCTTTTAAAGCAAAGATAAGGTTATAATCACAGCATCTCAGAGGTCATATAGACCAACTTCACTTCCACTGCTTCATTTGTTCCACTGTGAACAGATGTACTTGGATTTGTGATACAATAAGAGAATGAGGCCACCCCCACTGCAGCTATATTTAGCCAACATTCAGGGAGTGACCTACATAAGATTATAATAGACTTTAAATCATACCTGAATTTAAAGAGATACTCACACTCATTGAAATGCCATACACAGGCCAGACGTTAACATAGGGGAGGGAAGGCATTTGGAGGTCTTGGACAAGTGAAACATCAAATCATCACTGAAAAGACTCTCTCATGTTTCCAGGCTTTTATTTAAGCTAGTCCCTCTTCCTAAAATACCCTTCCCCATATTCACTTACCCAAATGATCAACTTGTCCTTAAAAGCCTGGTGCAAATCCTTCAGTCAATATTAATTCATTCTTCTCCTGTATCCCATAGAATTTTATCAATACTTCCTTTGTAATCCCTCCAGTAACCCTCGTTGTATGAGCTATTTATTGTATGTGCTTACGAGGACACTTAAAAATCAACAAGAATGTGTTTCATTTCCCATTAGACCATGTGGTAGACTTTGCTTATAGTAATTGTTCAATAAATAGGCATTAAGTTGAAATGAGGCTGTTTCCTCCACCGTCTCTCATTGCTGGTCTGGGTTTTGGAGCAACATGATTAAAATTGTTTACATAATCCTGTGCTGGCTTGCCCTAATTGAGTCTACACCAATGATCTTCTTCATGATATTTCTGGAAACTATTATTTTCACTTTACTGTCACTCGAACCCTTCAAATCTAAAAAACATTTCCACAAAGTTGTCTGCTCTTCTGAATTCCTCTACTTCTTTTGGGAGACCACTCTTTTTCCCAATTGCCAGGGCTTAACACCTTAGAGCCAACTTTGAAATTACCTTTCCTTTCAACACCCACCATGCCCTGTCAATTCTTTCTTCTTTCTCATGTATTCCAGATAACATCATCTTAACTCTGGAAAGAACCATGGGTTTCCCTAGCCCAAGCCGCTTTTACATCACAGATTATGTCGGAATAAATTTCCATAATTTTTAAGGACATAAATTTACTTTAAATTTACAGTTGGAAGATAGAAGCCAAATAAATACTGTTTCAAGAGCCAAAGTAGCCTGACAAGACCCTCATGGCAAACATATCACAAAATGTTTTCCAGAGATATAGATCTTGCTCTCTCTTTCTCTCTGATGGAAATGTTATTGCACAGTGTAAGGCCATAGTGATGATGGCTATAGGCAAGAAAAGCAGAGTTAATGTGGGAGTGCTATATTTTATAAACTGGGTAATTTGTCCTACAAGAGTTGGTTTCCTCAGAAGTGCAATGGCAATGGTGCCCTCTGCCCTGCCTATCTCAAATACAGTGAGCTTGTGAAGTTAAAAAATACAATGATAGATGTAAAAGCATTTGTGAGCATTAAAAGTTTTATACATATAAGACAGTCATTACTATTACACATAGAACCATTCAAAACAATCTACTTGTCCTTACCTGGTAAATCTGTGTGGAAGGATTATTCATTGGCATGTGTTCATTCTCTCCTGTAGGGAGAAAGAGCTTTGTTCAATCATCATGATTCATTCTGTCCCTATCTTCTTCAGACATGTGCAGGGAATAAGGGCATTTATAAGATCCTAAATCTGTGCCTGCAGGACAAGAAACTAGTAATTCAACAAGAACAGAACAAAAACTGGTATAGGTGATTTTATAATCACATCTAATGACCAAACTATATATGACTGATATAACTCCTTCCTTAGAGGAATCTGCCTCAGCATCTTAAGTTCACAAATAATTTGTAACCTTAGCCCAGGGCTTATACACACAGAGGGCTGTCCCTCTAAAATCTAGATGGTTGAGATCACCAGAACTCCCATGCAAACTTGAATTTTATGCTGTGTCCCAACAGCCTGGTATCCTGGCAAAAACCAGAACCCGTAAATAGAGACCAGGCTCTCAGACTGAACTTTGACACTTTGTGGTTGCAGCCTGACTTCTCAATGACTATTTCCTCATCTGTAAATTGGAGCTGCTAACAGAAACTCACTTCTATATGGTTGATTCTATATGGTAAAGTTTAAAAGAGAAAGCCCTTCTGTCTAGGCTAGCCTAGAAAGTGTTGGATGTCTATTAGCTGAATCTGTATTTTAGCTTTATTGAGCAGGTTGTTCTGAGGCAGTTCTAAAGTTATTACTAAGAAAAATAAGACAACTACTCAGACCAAATTTTATTTATATATATGATTTCCTATTTCTCCAGCACCAAGTCTGTGCTCTTCATGGTCCTTATATTGTCATAAGGAAATAAGAATAGTCAAGTTAGCATATTATCATGCTTTGTGACAATGGCAAGACAAAACTACAACCTACATTTGTTAAATCCTGAGCCCTAAAGCAAGACATAGAAAAAAGTCTAACCTTGCTTTGTTTTGGTTTTTTCCATGGTGCCTGTTGCTTCTCTCCCTCCAGCTTATTCTTCAACATAGCATCTTCATTGTCCCTGGATCAGGCCACCCCCTCTTCCCTGGACCTGTCAATTGAAATCAAGAGTAAAGGATAACACATAAAACTTGAGCAGTAACTTGACTCACTTTGTGTGTTAACAAAATAGTGAAATGAACTCAGCTATTAGAGGCAACTTCAAGTTTATATAATTTCAGAAGAGTGAAAATATTAAGTTGAGCAAATATTTAGCTTAAAACTTAAAGGTAAATATTTTATGAATAAGTATGAAAATCATTAGCTAAAATTGTACTAGTTTTTAATATGGTACATTCTTTTTTGGATCAAATTAATTAATTTAGATGCATTGATTTTATTAGCAGGTTATAGTTTAGGGAAATTCTCTTAAGGAGAAAAAACTTAGGCATGTATAAAGGCCAATATATCTGTTTTTATTTCATTAAACAGTGAGTTTCTTGATGGTCTTGTTCACACTCTCAGCATCTGGTAGACTCCTTAATACCAGGAGATACTTATCAAACGTGGCCTGGCTGTAGTGACCACTGGACATGAAGCTGCAAGTTCAGCATGCAATCCAACAAAAAAACAAAAGTTGTTAGTGTTGTGAACATGGGCCTTCTTTTGACATCTAGAATTTTTACCCATGAGGTGGGAATCCCCCACTTCATGAGGCTTGATTGGATGCCACCCACTATGAAGGCTGGAAGTGCCAGGTTCTCCTAGCTTCTCTTGCAGCTAAAGCCTGACGGACACATGACCTTGGATATGCCACTTAGCTATACCCACTCCAGTTGATACCGGCAGTAGCAGAAGGATTTCCTAAGACACATATACTTGGTATACTTTTTACTTCCCAAGAAATACAAAACTTTCCTAAGACAGCAGTGGCAGCAAGGGTAGTGGTGGTGACTTTGATCTGGTACAGACAGGTTAGATAACTCAAACTGCTGTTTTTGGTGCTTCCCTCCCCAGAACAGATATGATTTGGGGCATTGTTGCTGGCCACATAATCCCAAACTTCGTTCACCAGTCTACCAGAAATTCTATGAGCTGCCCATATCCTTTCAACAAGTATCCTTGCTGCTGAAATCAGCCAGAGTTGTTTTCTGTTGCTTGCAATTAAGAAATGTGATTGATGAGCAATAATCATGCCTCAGATAAACCGCATTGGCTATGATACTGCCACTGTGCAAAGGAGTAGTGCATGAGTACCTTACCTCCTGCCAATAGGGGATGTTAATACTTTTTAGTTCTTGCCAGTCAGAGGAGTGACAAGTGATAGTTCATAGTTACTTATGCTGATTGCCAGTGAGCATGGGTATATATACTTACTGGACATTTGTATTTGCTCTTCTGTGATTTTTCCTCTGCTTTGCATATTTTTCTATTGAGTCTTCTGCCTTTTCCTTATCAATTAATAAGAGCGTTTATATAATAGAGATTAAATCTTTGTTATATTAATTTTAAATATTTTCTATCTTTTTTGTCTTTTGACTTCGTGGTTACTTTTGCTGTTGTAACATTATCAAATTTACAGTCAAGTAGATCTTTTTCATTGCTTCTATGTTTCTCGTGTTGGTTTAAAAGCTCTCTGCAGGCCCCAGGATTTTAATATCTTTTCCTAAATTTTCTCCAATTGTTTTTATCATTTTTTAAGTGTTTAATTTTATCTGGAATTTGTTTTCCAGTGGGACAAGGGACTGTTCAATTTCCTTACCTTCTAGGTGGCTAGCCACTTACACTTACTCTAATTATAATGCAAATCATCTTTTCCTTCATGGAATTGCAATATCATTTTGTCATGAACTAGGGGTGGGGAGAACACAAGCATTCAGTTCTGAGGAGCAATATTGTATGGTGGGTTTTTTGGAGGGGGGTGTGGGTGGGAGGGGGGGTTCTTTTTGCCTATTTGAATTTCTTAAATTTTTTGTAATGAGCATATTTTACTTTTAAAAATCATTTTTGAAAAGTAATAAAAAAATTCCTGTGTATTAAATTCCTGTATACACTAAGATCTATTATGAGCCCTCTATTCTATTCTGATCTATCCCTATTCCAAAACCAAAAATTTTAAATGTTCTTCAGTATTTTAAAACTATTGATAAGGCAAGTCTATTATTATTCTTTTTTATAATTTGCTTTACCTGACATTTATTTTTCCATATGAATAAATGAACTCCAAGATCATTTTACCCATTACAAAAAACTGGGATTCTCATTGGAATTGCATTAGATTTATATATTAATTTGGGAGAATTGACCTTTTTCTTACATTGAATCTTATCATTTAAGAGCATATAATTCTTTCCATTTGTCTGGATCAGATTTTATAGTTTTCTTCTTAAAAATCCTGTACTTTTCCTGTGAAATTTATTCTTAAGTATTTTATCATTTTTATTGCTATTGTGAGTGGCATTTTTTTTTATTTTCATTTCTAACTGGTTTTGTATTCTTTATTTTTTGTATATTGATTTTTTTATTCAGCCACCTTACTAATTCCTTTACTAATTATGGAAGATTTTGAAAATAAGTATTTTTTTTAGTTTTCTAGGTGATTTTTATAATTGTTTTCAAATATTTATACTGGTTATTTTATTGTCCTATCTTAATGCATTTGCTAGAGCTTTCAGAATAATGTTTTCTAGTAATGATGACAGTGGATATCATCATCCATTTTCTAATTTTAATGTTTAGAATGATATTTGATATCTTTGGTAAATAATCTATATAATACTTAAGTAATTTCTTTTTAGTTCTATTTTACTAAAATTTCTTATTAAGAATTAATACTGTATTTTATTAAACTTTTTAGTAGCTATTGATAGAATTGCTTTATTATTATAATGAATTATACTGATTTCCTGATGTTGAATCAACTTTATATTCCTGGCATATTTTCTTGGTTATAGGATATAGTTCTTTTGATACACTGCTGGATTCTATTTCTTAATATTTAGACAGTTTTGTATCTATATTCATGAGTGATTTCAATCTGTCATGGCTTTATTGTTTTTATTTTGTTTATGGGGCATTATGGCTATGCAAGCACCTTTAACAAATGAGAAATTTTTCTATCTTTTTCTATAATCTAAACAATTTTCAATTAAATTGGAATTATCTTTTCTAAAACAGATAATAGAGCATAGCATGAAAACATTTGCTCCTGATGTCTTTTACAAAAGAGAGACTGATCTTTAAATCCTTTTCAATTTCTTCAAAGGTCTATTCAACTTTTCTAATTAATTTTGTAATTTATATTTTCCTAGGAAACCATGTATTTTCTTAAGTTTGCCAACAAATCTGTTGATAGAGCATAAGCATTTCTCCATGTGCTTATATGAGAAATGGTGGAGAGAGAATTAACATTTATTGAACAGCTGCCATGTGCCAAGCATTTTATTTATATTGTTGCATTTAATAGAATCTTTGTTTTATCCTGTTTAGTATGTATCTTACACTCATTTTATAGAATATTGAGGCTTGGGAAAGTGAGGTAATAATATGACCCGGATCACAGATAAGAAATGGCAGAGGGGTCAAAATCGGAACTCTGGCCTCTGTGATTTTAGAACTGATACATTTATCACTCCTGGCTTTCTGTAAATAGTTTCACAATCATTATATTTAATTACTAAAAAATAGTTGAGGAAACTTGTCATTGTTTTCTTTTTCTCCCTTAATTATTGAATATTAGGATAGTTTTCTGTTTTTCACTACAATAAATTAATATAAAAATAAATATAGCTTTTCCCCCCTCATATTTAAGGTATTTTTTCCTTAGGCTGGGTTTCTAGAAGAGAATTACTTGTTTGAAGAGTATGATCATATTAATGAGTAATATATATTGACAGGTACATTTTAAAAGGGAGAATAAGAACAGGATTACAAGGAAACATAGTATGACTTTGTGAAAAAAGCCTCACTACCTTACGAAGTTCTCTGCAAGATCTTACTTGTAGCCTGCTTTTCCTTTTCTATGGGAATCCCTCACTCTGTGAGCCCAGTAATCCTTTCCTTTGTCCATTATCCTTGATTCATTGCCTGCCTTTGAATAAATAACCGTCAGATGCTGCCATATTCTTCTCACAAGTTAACATGGCTTCTACTCCTCCCCAACCCTCCTTTCTTTCCATCTCTACAATAGCAGTGCTAACCTCTAAAAAACCCATCTGGGCCTTGTCAGACTCTTGGGAAAATACTGTTATGTTTTTAGAAAAAGCTCAGTCTATGAACTATGCCTGATCATTACATGGAGCAATGGTTTTCAGTCTGTACTCTTTGAAGCCCTCTTGCTTTTTTGACCCTGCTTTGGGAGCAAAGAGAAGGCCACCGAGCTGGTGGGGTTCGGGGTGTCCCTCCCATCCCCTTCAACCAGATTGTTTCCATTGTAGTCTAATTAACATACTGCATTTTTGGGGTGAAGATTTCCTTTCAAAATCAGTTTCTGCTTCTAAAATTATTACAATAGAGAAATAAGAAATATTAACCTAAAAAGTTATGGCCAGAATTTTATAAAATTAATACAAATAATAAAGTTAATAATATTAATAGAAGCCTAAAGAATACTGAAATATTTCCTGACCCTCCCCCAGATTGACCTAGAATGTATACCCCATACACACATACACGCATAAGACCACAAAAACTTAGGATTGTCTATTATTTTCCAATTACTGCTGTGACAGAAAAGGAAAGTCTGGCACTTTGGGGAATAAAAATTAATTGAAAGCAGACTTGAGTTAATTTCCATTTCAGTGTCCTTTATTGAATGGGTCTTTAGTGCACATTACTAATTTAGTGGAATGAGAACTTTTTATGTTGCGGGGAGGGTGAGGAGGATATATTTTCCCCTGAAACTAAAGTAATTCATCAGGACAAATCTTGCTAACATTTTCAGAGAAGAGATTCTATATGATCTTTGTGATATAGAAAAATGCTTTTAAAAAGTTATGAAAGGTTTTTTTCTCTATGTAGCCTAAAACCAGCATATATTTTATAAAATATGACATTTCATGACCTTATTTGTATATGTGTTATAGTTTTCAAAGCACTCACATATACATTACCTCACCTAATCATTGCAGCTATGCTGTGCAGTAGGCAGGGCACATGTTACCATCCATTTTCTACAAAACGAAACTGTAGTTTGAATAATTATTCATCCAAAGTTACATAGGAAGTGCTCCAAGTAAGACCATTATTTTTTCTATTTTTTTTTTATTTCTTTAAACTGCTTCATGTCTCAGGATTCCAAAGCACTATAACATAAGGAACCAATTTTATTGTCATTAAAAATATATCAAGTCCTACATGGACTTCGATAACCATTTGTAAAAACAGATTAAGTGGATTGGTAAAATAAGAAAAGTTCTGGCAAGTCTGATGAGAGGGGGAGATTGAGAGAAAGAGAAAGAATACAAAACAGGACAAAAAAGAGGGATGCAACCATCGACTCACAGACTATGAAATATTATTTTTTAAATTCTATGTGTACCTTATTAGCAATAATTGTTAAAGCCCAATGAAGTGGACAATTTTCTAGGAAAACAAATTGCTGAACTCTGTTTTAAAAACTGGGAAGTCAACTAGGATAACAATCTATACAAAATATTGAAAGAGGGGTGTCAAATATCTACCCCCAAAATAAGAAATAACCCAGGATGATAAAATAGGAAGTTTCTATAAATAACAGTGACTGTGTTGCTATTAAATCCATACCAGAGAACAGGGTATATGTAAAGTCCACTAAATCCATTCTATGAGGCTAATACCAAATGTACTCTAAGATAGCTTCAATAAATATAGAAATATTCTAAATAAAATATCACAAATCAAAAATATGACACTATAACAAGTAGAGTCTGTTCTAGAATATAAAAATAATTTGATACTTATAATCTATTAACATAATTCATTAATCAACATAATGCAAGAAAACAAAGAGCACAGTGTGACCCTTAGGAGGAAAATGATAAGGAGATAAGACAAATTTAACAATATGTAGGTATGCAAGTGTTTAAAATGAGGATACTTCAATGGTAATGTTACTTTTTATACCCACTTCCAAATAAATATATAATCAAATCATCCTTGAATACATAGCAAAGGCAATAAATTAAGTGACAAAGGCAATAAATTAAAAAATGAAAAAAGGTCGGTGCTATCTGACATCCCAAACAATAAGTAGTCTTATTTTGAAAATGGTCATTGGTCCTCAGATCAGTCTCTCCTTTGACCTTTTCTCAAATGTGAATGTTGCTAGAAACAGGGTGGCCTTGGCCACTGAACCAAATTATAAGGCCATCATCACATCCTTAGTTAATTGCTTGAGTGCTAGTTTCCTCACCAGACTGTGAACCACTCGGGAGCAGAGCAGATGTTTTATTCATCTCTATATCCCCAGCTCTAGCTCCATTCTGTGCATATGCTCAACAAATATTTGTGGGAGTGAATTGAATTGTCATCCGATAAATGACAAGAGAAACATGCTTTTGACCACACATGTTTCGCATGAGCAAAAAAGAACTAGAGGTAAATATAGAAATAATTTAGCTTAGAGGTGATTTTTGTTAGGGGAAAAAAAAATCCTATTTTATTCTATCAAGCAAAGTTTCTCTAGCAGAAATTTGTCCCTTGTGCCCACCACTGGGCTTGAATACAAAGAGAGAACAGGATTTCCTAACAAATGGTTCCACATCAAATCTAATTATAATTGGTGTGCCACCGTTGCCAGCAAACTCAAAGTGCTCAGAGCCAGTGAGAAGAGGGCAAAGCGCAGAGGATGGGCAATTCCGTAACTCAGGAGCCACAGAGGTTCTTTATGTTAACATGCGGAATAACAGAGATCTTCCTGCCTCCACTCCACTGCCACATTAATTCTTTTTGATTACCTGATAGTATCAGTCAGGATAGAGTAATTTGATTGAGTTGCTATGTGTCAACAGTCATCAGAAAAAAAAAGAACACCAGCATGCTATCGCACACACAAGACAACACAATGGCTAGAGATAATTATTTTAAATTTATGAATGCCTCATTTAAGACATCAAAACTTATCAAAAGTTTCAGACCTTATTACTTTCAGGGGCTCTTCTGACTCATTTTTTTGATCCACACACATATCAATGTGTCATAACCTGATTTTGTGAGCCTGAATACTTCATGGCTATGGGTTTGGTCAGGAAGATATGCTCTATCTCTTTTCTTACCCTGGTTTGACTCACCTTAATTTCAGCCTTTCAAATAGGTTCTCTCCCTGGATTTGTTGAGTGGAAGTTAAGAGCCTCTCAGAGGAGACACAGTATTGCCCCAATACAAAGTAAATACCTACTTCAAAAGTAAATCAAATGACCATCACCGTTTTCACTAGGACAGTCCTGATTGGAGGAGAAGAAAGACAATGAAGGGCAAGAGAGGCTCCCAAGAGAATCCTGAAAGGAAAGATAACTGAGCTCCAGTGAGAGCTGCCTCTAGCCCTAGGCGTGACCCTGATTTGCAGAGAGAGTATATTAACATAGTAAAACCTTAACTAGTCCTCAGGAAGTATTCCTACCACTAGAGCAGAGGCAGTTACAGAATCCACAAGATCAGAATCACAAGGCTGAGTTAGTAGCACCTTGTGAAATAGATCATCAGTCACCGAAGCCTTTTTTAGGTAAGAGGGGAAACCAGGTTACTGCTGTCTCTCCTGGGAGTATTTTTTCATAGTTCAGATAAAATGACATCCATTTTAGTGGCAATTTGGATCTGCCTTTGGCACTTTCAGAACCACTGGAAAGGAGAATAAAGTCCAGGCTTACAGAATAATTATAATTTCTCACTGCCTCCCACTGAACAGAGACTCCAGGAGGAATCAAACAAACCCTCCAAATCTCTAACCTCAGTTTGAAGAATAGCCTACTGCTCACACTAGAGTCAGCAATGTCCTCTTGCCAGTAAAACTACAGCATATCCCTAGAGGACTAGTCTCCCTACAGGCCATGCACATTTCTACCTGAGGATCCCAGTCCCTGTCACCCTGCCTTAAAACCCTCTGCCAGGTCCTGCTCAACCTTCAAAGGGCAGTTCAGGTCTCATACTCTTCATAAGCCTGCCTTGGCCATTCTCCTTAACTGTCACATATCCTCACTAAGGGCACTTATAATATAAAGTTATTATTAGAGTCCAACAGTATAGTAACCTAGATGTAAGAAATAGTCAACATTTTTATATAGTCAACATTGATCAATGAAAAATGTAAATTCATCATTAGTTTATTATTTCTTTTATAATTTCAGCCTATTTCATACATGCCCTCCCTAGAGCTAAGGCATACTGAACCCAAACAATGAGTAATTTCTTAGCACATCTGGTAAGTTTGGCACAAGAAGAAAAGGCCTAGAAACAGTCTATGAAGAGACCAGAACATATTGGGGCTGCTTTTGCTAAGAAGCTATATTCTGATTCCTACATCTCTTGTTGCACTATTTCAGTTTCCTTTTTGTAACAAGTTGGGACAAGAATAAATAAATAAAATATAGAAAAGAACTACTCCATCCTTCTGCCTCCAAACTAAGTTACATATTTCTCCCATCCCAGATAATTGGATAGCAGTCCTGTCCTACAGAACCTTTAAAAGTGTGTATGGAATGACACTGAACAACCTCACTGGAAATCTATTTCAGGCTGCTTAAGCACACTAGAAGGAAATCATTCTCTGTAGATTATGCCCCTTTCATCTCGTTTTGATGTCACTGGAAAACAGTTCCTTTACCTGAAAGCAAGTTGCTCTAACAGGGTGCACACATGCTGCCCCACATCGTTTCCTGTCCTCGGTGCTGTGTATTTAGAGCTCGTCATAAGCCATCAATTTTGCTTTCTGATAATGCAGTCTGTGAACACTTTCATCAGGCTTCCCACTATAGGACTATGTAAAAATGTTTTCCAGAGAGTTAGGAAGGTAGTGCACCTGCTAACTGGCAGGTGGGGGAATGGGAACAATGCTGGACTGCAAGATCCGACCCTGACTTTCACTCACTGTGGGGCTGTGGGAACGCCAGGCATCCTCTCTGGGCTTCTGTTTTCTCATCTCTAGTATGAGGAGGCTCTCAACATCTTTGCAGCCCTAAAATGCTGAGGCTAAAATCTAACAGGGTATCTCTAAATATTACTCAGTGACATGGTGATTGAGCAACCAATGACCTCCCTTCCCAAGTCCTCCAGTCCCCAGAGCCTTCCATTACTGCCCTTTTGTTCAATCTAAAAAACAAAAAACAAAACAATTAAAAAGAAGACATTATATCTCAAACTTAAATTGTGCAAAGCAGTTCACAATTCCCTAATCCCTTGTTCTTCCACTGTGCAGTTTTAGCTGCTTTTTAGTATTCAAGTCTTTATTTTGAGGGAAGGAAACAAAACTGGTTGTTCTGATTTTTTTCCTACTAAATGCATATCCCTACTAACACTTATATTTCTTTCCAAGACATATTTTCACTTGGCTGTTCCTCAAACTCAACCTGTTTAAATCACATCAGGGATCTTTAGCCTACCTGGACAACCTCTTCAGATTTCCCTAGCTCTGTCACTAGCACCATTGCTGACACAGGCTCAAGACCTCTGAATGATCGTCCTCTCATCCTATAATCCACCAGTAGTGAAAGCATTCTGAGTCCTGGCTTATAAAATTTCTTAAATGTCCTCCTTCCCTTCTCATTGTCACATCTTTGGTTCAACCCTGACTACTTTGTGCCTAAAAAGCTGTAAAAGCATCCTAACTATCCTAACCCTCTATACTGCTACTAGATGATTTTCCTTTAAATGTCACTTTGACCATCTCTTGCTCCTGCTCAAAACCTTGAATAGCTCTCTTCTTAATAAAATATAATAAAAGCCTCAAGGTCCTCCACAGTGTCCCTGGCCTTCCTCTCCAATCTTATTTCCTGTAAGTAGGAGATACTCGAGCCTCCTGAGTCTTAGTCACCACTTGCATTCCTACCTTGTCTCACCCTTTCCCTGTTGCCTGGTCTTCCCTTCTCACTCTAGTCTAATTGTCAAATCTCTACTCATTCTCCAAAGTCTAATTCAAGCTCATTCCTCTCTGGAACTGTCCCCCTTTAGCCCAAAAGGAAATTATCCCTCCTTTCTTGGAATATCTGTAGAACTCAATTGAAACCAAAACCACGTTTTGAACTGTTACTTATCTTACATAAATAATCTCATTTTCTAAATAGATTATAAACTTTTGAGAAAAGAGGCTATTTTTCCCATGTCTTAGTAATTCTGGTGTTTATTCTATATTCTCATGTAGAGTAGAAGCTCAATAAAATTTACTTGACTAAGACGATAAACCTGCCAAACACTGTCATTCATAACTATTTAGCACATAATCCTCCTCTAATTATTAAATGTTGATTAATTATTAATAACTAATTAAGTGTCCTTTCACCTAAAAAGTTGGTAATCGATAGTCATGGATGTACGAACTAAGGGAGGAAGAGTGTGGCCACAGGAAATCCAGGCTAGGAACATGAAACAAGGTTTGATGCTCTATCTCAGCTCTAAAGGGCACTTTAGAGTCACAGAATAGGATGCTCTACAATAGTTTAGCCCTTGTTATGTATATTAGATTCTTAAGTTTTGAATTTAGGGGGAAAGCCAATCCTTTTCTTTCTTCACCCACTTTGGAATACATCTTAGAAACCTCACTCATTGCCCGCTTCTTTCCTTTTAACACCCGGAGGACCTGCTTTTGGTCTGTAGCATCTGCCATGCGTCTGCTTGGGGATCCATGCTCCTGGCCTGCTCTTGGTCTCCAAAACAAACTATGTGTCAGGCAGTGAATGAGCTAGTAGATGCAAGATGAATTTATAAAAGGGAAACAAAAACAAAACCCACCCCTTGGAAAGCAGTATTTCCAGCTTGAGTCTTTAACTCCCTCTCACATATTCTTTAACTTGGGTTCGTCCTCTAGCCTGTCGTTTAGGAAGCTGAAGAAAGAAATACTGTAAATCTGGATGCAAATTCAAATGTAAAACAAATCCCTACTTCTTTAAATTTTGTAAATTCAGTTGTAACTTTTTAAATTTACGCTAATAGCCATAATGCCCATTGGCAAAAATTAAATTTAGAAGTAGATTCAGTACATTTGAAAAATTATTAAAATGTCAGAATGTCCAGAATCTTAGAAGTGAGAAAAGCTCCTTTGCAAAAATCTTGGGACACAAAGGATGCGAAGAAGAAAAGGTAGATTGAAATTCAAGCTCGTAGGCACTTCCACCAGGCCCATTTTGTTCCTATCTCTTGACAACTTCAAAGTCTCAAATTTGCAATATTGAACAATCAAATATTAAAGATAAAAAAGTTGTAAGCCTTCTGTTCTCCACTTAAATATCACCTTATTAAAAAGGCCTTACCTGACCATACATATAAGAGCAGGACCCAGCCTCCACTGCCTGCCTTTTTAAAAAATTATTGTATTTTTCTCCACAGCAGTTACCAACAAAGGGCAATGCTATCTGCTTTTTGCCCATCTTCATTGCCCATCCTGGACTACCACCTCCACTTCCTGAGGGCTTAGACACTTTTATTCAGCCTGTGCTCCCCTAGGTCCAAATCAAGGTAGCACAGAATAGGTTTCTAATAAATAAGTGTTGAATAAATTAATGAACCAATATTATAGCTTTTTATCATAGTTTGGAAAGACCAAACCAAATTAAACCACACCCACCAGAACTACTTCCAGTATAAACTAAAGAGTCAACATTTGGTGGTAAAGAAAATCAAAATTGAAAGGTTACATAGAGATCAACCAGCCAAATCTTGTCACTTCACAAATAAGGAAAATGAGGTCAAGAGGTTAAGTGACTAAGTTATGAGCTCCTGTTCTGATGGAAATAATAAAATGGCTCACTACAGAGTCCTAATTTCTTGTGCAATTATAGTAATTATAGAATTTGATAACACCATTTTAATCTCAGTGAGATGAGCCTCATAAATAAGTGAAATAAAATGACTGTCAGGTCAGACCTCTGGCCCAGGTATATTAGCCTCACTGCCTGTCATCAACACTAAGACTTATTCCTTTGGATCTTAAGAGATTTTATTAAATACACCTCACCTCGCAGTCAGCTAACACTTTACCTAGTTGAGAGCAACACTGAGAGCCAAGCTTGGTGTCAGTAGAGAATTGGGATGGAGAATCTGAGCTTTGAACTATGGAAGATCTGGATTCAAATCCCAGCTCCATAATTTAAACTGTTGGTTTATCTTGAAAAAACGACTTAACTTCTCTAAGAGTCTGATCAGCTCAGTATATGGTATGATTGTTAGTCTCTGGAAGTGATTGTTACTATCCATTGCAATTTTGCCTAGGACAAAGCTGGAAGCCCTAGCCTAAGACCAGTAGAGATAAAAGAAAAAGCAAACTTTGGACCCCCACCCTCCAAGAAGCAGTTCCTGGAGGACAGCAGAGGGCGTGGGGCTGTGACAGACCAGGAGTGAACGATGGAGACACCGTGAGTGACTGACACTAGCTTGATTGTTCATGGGGCACTGCTTGAGGCAGCAAATGTACTGCCAGAATTTTGAATTTTATCTCACAAAGACAGTTTCAGAGCTTCTCAATCTCTGAATTCTCTCAATCTCCTTTGTAAAAGCAATGACCTTCCAATGAATTCCATCTGATTTTTAGCAACATATCTTTTTAATAGCATATTATTTTGTCAATGATTTCCCCAACAAATCTGAATTAAATAGCCTTGTCTCCTTTTCATATCATATTTTATTATCCAAATTATTATTTCCATAATCACTTATTTAGTTGTCCATTAATTATTGACTTCTCACCTACCTATGAAAATCTTGATCAAAATCCTTCAGTGACACCTAAAGTCCAAACATCCTAACACAAAAGACCTCTATCTTCATGATCTGGTCTCCATCAAGCTCTGCAAACTCATCTTTGGTCACTCTCATACACAAACTGGGCTCCTCTCACAAAGACAGTCTTGTGGTTCCCTGTCCTTTCTAGCCTCTGAGCTTTGTAAACGTTTTCCCTCAGTGGGCAGTCTTCTCCTAATCTGGGCTAGCTGTCAAACTCCTTATGCCCTTCAAGATTCTGTACAAGTATTACTCCTCCCTGTCTTTCTCGACATGTCTTGATAGAGTTAGGTCCTTGCTTTTCTATGCTGCCATAGTTTTCTGTCCACACTTTTATTATAGTATTTATGTTAAATCATTAATTTAAAAATCTTACTTCTACAAGAGCAGAGGTCCATATACTCTCAGGGTGTCCATAGGCAAAATTTTATGTAGGGTTATGTTCCTTCGGGGAGAAGGTTCAGAGCTCACATTAGATTCCCAAAGAAGTCCATATAGACTCTCATAACCAAATTAAGTCTACGGCCATGCCACCCTCAATGTGCCCGATCTCGTCTGATCTCGGAAGCAAAGCAAGGTTTGGCCTGGTTAGTACTTGGATGAGATTCCACCTAGGAAGACCAGGTGTTATAGGTGTAAAAAATAAAAAATTTAAGAACTACTGCACTCTAGATTATGAGTCCCTAGGAAACAGAGTGAATTCTATTCTTCTGTGAGTCTCTACAGTTAAATGCCTAATGTTAGCTGAATGAGCATCTCAGTTAATATTCAGATGTTTATACTATTCGATATCTAGTAAATCCAATGCCTTCTGTTCATTAATGTGTTTAAGTAGACAGGAAATGATACAATAAAAAGTACATTAGACAAAAGGAAGAATATGGAAAGATTTATGCTAAACTACTAATAGTGGATATGCTTGGAAAGAGAGCTGGAGGAAGGGGGGATAGGCTTGTTTGTTTTACAATGCACACTTTTTAGTTTTGAAACTTAAAAATAATGTTTTAAACTATAGGACTTTTTTTCTTAAGTACACCTAGCTTCAAATCCCAGCTCTGTTACTTATTTACTCTTGTGACCCTGGGGACCTTATTTGACCTTTATAAACCTACATTTCCTCAACTGTAAAATGAGAAGAATACTTTCCTAGCCCACATAGCTATTATGTCACAAAACCTAGAATAAAGTAAGGACTCAGAAATATTAGCTGAATATAAATGTTGTTGTTCTTAAGGTTTTTTTTTTTTTTGCAATCTCCAAAGACATCCAAAATAGAACTCAATTAAAACATAGTTAGTTAATCATTGTTTCAATATTGTAGGTATGCATTCATATATGCACTAAAACTCTGATATAACATGGCTAGTTTATAAAGTAGCTGTTAGTCCTGACTGCTAATTAATAACAGAATCCCATAACAGAAAAGGCTATGAAATTCTTCAAAGTAATTTATAATACTTGCACTTTAAGAGTAAACTACAAGTACTGGTTTAAACTAAGTGGAAGTGCGATGATTTAAACTAAACTCTCAGTTTATGTGTTCTTTGCAATTTCACTCACCTCATGGCCTGTCTCCACCAGTAGACATCACACCATGTTTTATGAAGTCTTCCTGATTTCTCTAGAGTTTCTGTAAAAAAAGAAAAATTCCATTGATAATGACAGGTATCTTGTAATTTATACTATCCTTTTTTTCCCCATAATTTTATATACCAAAAGTTTTACTATATATACAATCGTTGTTAAAAAATTTTAATTAAAAATGTACAAAGTAAAAAGTAAAAGTTCTTGTTTCTCTAAGTCTTTTAATTTTTAAATCACTTGGTGTTTGTATCTTTGGGGTAACTAATAAAAATAAATTTCTGATGTGGCTTATGAGACTTTGCTGAATCAGAAGAAGGTCAAAGTAGTTCATTTTACCCTAAAATAATAAAAGCCACAAATCTAGAGATTTTCCTAAGTATCCCATATTAAATGAAATCACCTACTTCAAGTGACAAGTGAAATAGAATTGTAATAAGTTATTCTGTAGGGGCTAATTGAGGTGATCTACAGTCAAAATTAAGTACAAATCCATTTGGAGAATACTCTATGATTTATCTGGTTTTTGTGAGTAGTTCGGTAAGTTCCAAGCCAGCTATATATGTTTTACTTATTTTTCATTATCTGAAGCCTCTTGGGGAGTTTGGCCATGTCATTGAATCATTTTTCAAAATTTATATTTATTTGAATATATTTAGCTATCGATATATATTAGAACTCATGAGTTCACTCTGATATCTCCTCAGATTTCAACCCAACACTTCCAATTCCAATACAACGTTCTAGCTTTTCTTCTTTCCATAATCTTGGCTTTGGTTTCTTGATCTGTATAATTGGCATAGTAATAATTATGGTAACCTTACAGTGCAAATGTGAGGATTAAGGGAGATGATGGGCTGGGGGCCACAGGTTGGGTTGTGGGCAGTAGGGGCAACAAGAGGCTTACTCAGTCACCCTTGTCATTTTGTCAAGACCCCTGTCCTTTATCCTAAGCAAATCTATGTCTATTCCTAGCTTGGCTTGCTCTTTTTTTTCCTCTTAACTTTACAGATAATTTTTCTTAAAAGATTTCTTTTTGTGTATAATGCTGTTCTTTGTCCTGAAGGAAATGTAAGGCCTGATACTGGCTCTGCCCGTCACTGCTACCCAGTATCCAGTCTCCCTTTTTTCTTTAGTAACCCAGTTAAAAAACTACATTCTCTCTTCTTTTTCACAGCTAGGTTCTTCCCATGAAGTATAAGCAAAAAGAGTATGAGTAATCTCTGAGAAGTCTCCTTAAGAGAGGGAACACATCTTTTTCTTTCCATTTCTTCTTTCTGCTGGCCAAACATCAGTGATACAGGTGGAATCCTAGCAACCTCCTTAGGCCATGATATAATATACTAAAGAAGGCAAAAGAGCAAGATAGTAGGAACCTGGGCCCCTCACACAACAACCTGCTCTAACAGCTCTGGATTGCCTTCCTTTGTTTGTTTGTTTGTTTGTTTGTTTGTTTAATATAAGAGAGAAGTGAGCTTCTAGCTTGTTTAAGCCACTATTATTTTGCTTTTTTCATTGTATACAGATGAACCCAACCTTACTGATATGCTGGCCCTCAGGAAGTTGTCTAGCACCAAGAATCATTTTTAATTCTTGAACCTTTTCTCTCATTTCTTTTGAGCCTATGTGTGCTTTCTACTTATTAGCAACACATTATTCACTCTTTAGAAGCCGCTAATGAGACACTCTTCCAGTCCTTGTTTTTACCCTTTCTCTTTTGCATCACTCATATTTTGGATCTTATACATTCATTTGAGCTCTTCAGATAGGAATTTGAGCTCCCAGATAGTGGAAAATGGGTCCACTCTGTTGGAGAAGAAAAAAGGAAGTCTGCCTAAAATTAAGCCTTTAGCTTCCTTTGTGGATTATAGGAAATACAGTTCTTTTCAATTCAATAAGCATTTATTAAGCACATACCATGTAAAAGGCATTGTGTCAAGTACTAGGAGAAATATAAAGATGACACTGTTCCTCCTGAAAGGAGCCTACAATCTAGTAGGAAAAATGAAACACTCAAATAACTATAGCATATGATAAATTGTGACAAATGCAGTAAGAAATTATAAAATGCCTAAAGCTTTCAGAGGAGAAAAGATGAGTTCCAGTTGTAAGAATTCGAAAAAGTTTCATGAGGAAGATAAGATTTGAGCTGGGTTTTGAACAAAATATAAAAATGGTAAAAAAAAAAAAAAAAGGATCAGTGAGGAAGCAGAGGTAGAAAGCTACAAGGCATAGGTGGATTTTGAGATCCTAGGGAGCATCAAGGGTAGAGTAGAGGTAAGGCTAGACAAGTAGATTGGGGACAGACACAGGGCCATGAATATCTTCTGGGGATCTTGCTCTGCAGTGGAGAGAGTAAGGAGTCACTGCAAGTTTTTAAGCAAGGGAGTAACCAGATCACATCTTCAGTAAAAAGATGCCTCTTGTGGCAGTATAGAGGAAAGACCTGCCACAAAGAGGCCAGTGAGTAGACACCTTTAATAGTCCAAGAAAAGGTGATGATGACCTAAATTAGGGAAGTGACTATTAGGAAGGAAGGGAAGGCACAGATAGAAGCAACATTTCAAAGGGTAATACATGAGTTACATGTGTGTCCCGGAAAAAGAGTGAAGAATATATCCATGAAAGAATTTTAAAAATTATTCTACCCTTACTTGCACTGGGAAACTAAAAGGAGGCTGAATATGCTATAACAATGAACTTATCGGTTTTACAATTTTAGCAGAGGCTTAACTTTTATTTTCCACAGATGTCAATTGCGAGTGCACTGAATAACTAACTGCTAGGAGATGGGGAAAGAGTATCGAAAAGTATCTCAGCAAAGAAATGCAATCATCTCTTTTTTCACATTGTTCATCCTTTGCTCAGGTGTTATGGTAAATAGCAGATGTCAGGATACCTTACACAGTAAGGTTATTTATTCTGCTTCTCCCTAATTGTCCGTTTAGCCACCCTATGTACCATCTCTATGAACCCCACTCACTCACACACTCCGTAAGAAATCCAGTGAAAATTTAAGAGGAGGAAGCTTTCTAGAGAGCATAAGAATTTTCTAATATTCGCCTCTTTGTTACTCAGTAAATCCATGCCAGCATAGGCTTTTTATTTTTATTTTTGTTAGGGGCTACTAAAATCAAAGCTATTTGAGAATGCAGTGCCTTTATACGTCAAAAAAAAATTTGAAATGGCTACTTTCTCATTCTCAGAAGATAAATTCTAGAGGTTTCCTCAAATAGACAAATTTGAACATCGGATCAGCTGCCACTTTCTCTTTTTATTTTTCAGATTATTTTAGGAAGACTTAAATGGATGTTAATACTAACCACTCTTTTTAAGGGCAAGAGCAGACAATAAAATAATCATGAACCTACCAATGAAAAGTATGACCTATGTAATATTTAGCATTTTATGGTTTAATTCATCTTATTTGGGGCACTGAAAACATCTGAAAAAAAATAATGAGGATTTTTTTCTTCCATGATTCCCAAAGTGATTCTTGGCACTCTTGAAAGCACAAATGATTAATCAAGTCACTGGAGACAAGCAGCAGTAATGTGATTGTCAACACTATGGATATTGGTGAAACTGTGTTTCACTCTCATATAAAGTGTGTGTGTGTGTGTGTGTGTGTGTGTGTGTGTGTGTGTGTGTGTGTTGAAAGGTGGTCAATGGGAGAATCAGCATCTTCAACACTGTCCCTGAGAGGAAATTAGCAAAAAGTATTAACTTGAAGATTCTTACAGTTTATAAAAATCAAAAAACTAAGAAAAATATAATTCAGTATAAGTTATACTACAGTCCTAAAACTCAAAATCAAAGGTTCTTAACCTGAGTTCCATACATTGGGATTCAGACCATTTATAAATCTCCTGAAATTATGTGGAAAATTTTGTACGATTTTACATGTTTTTGCAGAGAGTGTGGGCTGGTTTCCATAGTTTCTTAAAGTGATCCTCTACCCCCTAAAAGGTTAAAAATTGCTGCCATTAAAGAAAAAAGAAGGAAGGGAGGGAGAAATTTGTACAAGGCACTCATCTGTGTTAACCTTTATATTTGTATCAAAAGTTAACAATAGTATGATAATCTTCCTTTCAAAAGCCTCTGAGATTTCAGCCTGGTTTAGATGCATTTTCAGAGCCCATGATATTAACAAAAATGTAGATTCATGTAAACTGGAATAAATGTGTTGAAAAGACATTTCTCTAGTATAAATTTTTATCATTTATGTTATATCCTTCAGAAGTACCTTCAATAAAATGGCTATACCATTTGCAGCAATATAATTTGTATTGAAAGGTACTAATAAAAAAGACAAAAGGTAATACAAATAAATTTCTAGATTTTCATAATAATATTGTTTCAGCACATAAAAAATCTATATTATTCCAATACTAATGATAATGGAATCCTATTCTCACTTAAGAATGGAAAGCTTTCAAGTGAAACCCAATTCTTCTCATCATGCTCCCAAAACCCTGGAAAGGGTTTAGAATTAAGATTTACTAATGTCCCTGTGTAATTAATCAGCACA
>CM053515.1:85501967-85690039 GCA_028627145.1 Eidolon dupreanum
ACCACTAGTCTACAGTCCAGGTCCATGAGTCTCTGTTTGTCCTGCTCATTTGTTGCTTTTAGGTTTATATCCCACATATAAGTGACATCATGTGATTTTCAACTTTTTCTGTCTGGCTTATTTCGCTTAGCATGATTATCTTGAGGTCCATCCATGTCGTTGCAAATGGCAGTATTTCATCTCTTATAGCTAAGATTCCATTGTATATATGTACCACAGCTTCTTTAGCCAATCATCTATCATAGGACACTTCAGTTGCTTCCATATCCTGGCCACTGTGAATAATGCTGCTATGAACATTGGTGTGCAAATATCTTTACAGATATGAGTTTTCAAGTCTTTGGGGGTAAATACCCAGTGGAGGGATTGCTGGATCATTGATAGATCAATTCTTAGTTTTTTGAGGAACCTCCATACTGTTTTCCATAGTGGCTGTACCAATTTGCAGTCCCACCAGCAGTGTCTTTATTGTAATTTTTAATAGGTAGATGTTGTGTACTGTTCTGGTCATTTTTAAAATTATTTTATATAAAAGGCAAAGAAGCTTTCTAATCATAGCATATATGACACACAAAAGACCCACTTTTTAGAAAATTGGAATATAATTCACTTACCATACATAAAATTTGTCTCCTTAATGTGGAAAATTCAATGGTTTTTAGTATTCACAATGCTGTGCAACTATTGCCACTGATTTCTAGAACATTTCCATCATCCCAGAAAGAAACTCCACGTATCCCAATTCCTCCTTCCCCTGGCAGCCAGTCATCAACTAGACATTTTGCATAACAGCCACACAATATGTGGCCTTTTGTGATTGGATTATTTCCCTTACTACAATATTTTAAAGATTCATTCATGTTGTAGCATGTGTCAGTGCCACATTTCTTTTTATGGCTCAATAATATTCCATTGGATGGATGCACCAGATTTGTTCATCCATTCATCAGTTGATAGACATCTGGATTATTTTCATAATTGGGCTGTTATAAATAATGTTGCTATAGACATTTCCTGTATAAGTCAATTCTCTTGGCTACATACTTAGGAATTGCTAGGTCATATGGTAACTATACGTCTAACTTTTTGAGAAACTGTTTTCCAAAGAGGCTGAATCATTTTATCTTCCCACTGGAAATGTTTGAGGTTTCCAATTCCTCCCACCCTTGCCAACCTTTGTTATTGTCTTGTTTTTTGTTTTTTTTTTAATATAGCCATCCTAGTGATTGTGAAGTGGTATTTTACTGTAGGTTCAATTTGTATTTCCCTAAAGAATAATGACATTGAGCATCTTTTTGTTTGCTTATTAGACATTCATATATCTTCTTTTAAGAAATGTCTATTCAAACCCTTTGCCCATTTTTAAATTGGGTTGTCTTTATATACATTTATATGTGAGTTCTTTATATATTCTGGAAACTAAACATTTATCAGCTTTGTGATGGCTAAATATTTTCTTTCATTCTGTGGATTGTCTTTTCGTTTTCTTGAGTTTTCTTTAACACATAGATAAACTTTTTAAAGATAACAAAACTCAGGCACAAAGATTGAATATGATTAGTTCTGCTGTGTTTATTAAAATGAGCAAACTCTCAACTGAATCACATAATTTATTTTAAACTAATTATAAGATGATAAAAATAAAATTCAAAAAGGCATAAGTGAATGATGGTTTTATTGGCAAAATTACAATATAGATGTAATGTATGAAGTTATTTCAGATGACAGGTTTGTTTTCCTTACAACTAAATGCTTCAATTACTACATTACAAATTTAATGCAGAGTATCTACATGTGGAGCTTTAGTTTCAGGCCTGGAGCAGCTGTGAAATGAAAACTACCACACCATTCTAGTCCTTGAATATCAGTATACTGTCCTTCACCTTCCACCCTGCAATAGTAAAAAATCAGTTTGTTCATTAACAAAGAGTAAGAATTTACAGTCCAGATATAAGACTATCAAGTCTGTGATATATTATATACTATGTCTGAAGAATTATATCTTTCCACTTTCAAACTCTGATTTAAAACTCAGAATCCTGCTTTTCTATACCAAAAAAATTATTACTATTACTATTCCAAAAGAACATTGTCATTATACAAATTTTGGTGTCTGAGATTTTAGGATTATATATGCTAAGTTTACACAAAACCAAAACAATCAGTTAAAAATGTAAAGTTTATATTAGTTAAGTTATTTATTCAACAAATGTTTATTGACCATCAACAATGTTTGAGGTACTATTCTGTGCTGGTATTTTCTTGGACACTTTGGAGTGGTAAAAATGCACTTCACATAAACAGACAGACCTTTGTTCCATGGGTTAGATTTTTCTCCCTCTATTAACATCACTGGAAAAAGTTTATGTATTATCATCACAGACTTGGAGTCAATGTAGTGAATACTTTTTTGCCCTCCTTAAAATGTATTCACATCAACCATCTCATGACAATTAGGCTGCATTTTCAATTCTGGAAATAATAAAGGGGTATTTATAAATGAACATGAACCTCTGGATGACATGGCATGGTATTCAGTGTGAAGATTAAGCTGGTAAAGCAGGTACCTTTCTACAATTTGAAAATTACAATTTTGCCTACATTTTTAAAATTAGTCTAGTAAAAATACACACATCTATCAGATTAAAATGAAATAAACAATTACAAAATTATCCCCAAGGCTGCTTTTAAAAAATTTATCAGGATATTTCCAGTGAAAGTAATTTTTGCTTACATTTCTCAATAATTGAAATAAGCTTTCAATTTATAAGCAGAATGCAAAAGGTTCTATATGAATAGAGGGGTCAAGAGAAAGTAAATGAAAAGTCTAACAGATTATTACCATAAACAATATTTTCTTTTTGAGTCTCATGATGGTCAGCATCTCATAACATTTTTTTCTCCCCCAAAATAACCCCACATTTCTTACTAAATATGTTAAAAATATACTTTAACAAAATATACTTTTTTTGGTAAAATATACTTTTACAAAAGAATATTTGGCATTAACTAAATATAATACTTAAACAAACATGCCTGAAAAGAATCTTTTAGAACTGTAGTGACTTTTTATTTTAAGCTTACCTATTTTCATTGAAATTTCCAGTGTACTTTGCCCCACTTGGGAATGTATAAGTCCCTAGTCCATGAAACATATTGTCTTTAAAGTGTCCTTCATATACTGCTCCTGAGAAATGCTCAAGTCTTCCAAAACCATTCATCTGTTTGTAACAAAGGAAATGACCTAAGTAACTAACCTTCAGTTTCCCTGGAATACTTTGAAAATGTACACATATGTCTATCATCCACTTAGTTTTATTTAATCTATCATTGTATTACCTTTTATTTCCACAAAAAATATGACAACATTTTAATCACTGTCCTTCATATGTATCCTCTGTAAAGTTCCCCCAGGTCAAATGTTCCTGATATGGGACACTTGAATATCATGGTTTGAACACACCATGATGATAGTAGGGGTCTCTGAGATACCTTGAATATATCAAAAATCTTAAAGGGCAACCAGTTTAGTTAGCCCAAGAAACAGTACAAAAGTTGTTAAGAACAAAAATTGTATTCAAGCAGACCTGGGTAGTAGCTGGGCAAGGAATCTGAGCCTCATTTACCTCATTTGTAAAATAGGAGTATTAATGGTACCTACCTCAGGAGGTTGCTTCAAAGATTAAATGAGAAAATTACTATAATGAGTTTAACTTTACCCAATGAACAGATTAGAAAGATAATGATGATTAGCTCTATACATGAGTTTAATATTACTCATATGTTCATATATGTTAAATATAATCATTGGTTTATTGCTATATAATCTACTCATGTGTTTTTAATTAACTGTGAAATACCTGGAATTATTTAACCAATAGGAATACTTATCCATTGTCAGTATTCAAACCAACAACAATACCTTGTCATCTTTCCAGCTTCCTGTGTAGACAATTCCATTAGGAGTGGTATGAATACCTATTCCATTTCTCTCAAAGATTCCAGAAGATGTCCTTGTACAATCACCATCTAAACAAGAGAGAAACACTGAAGATTATAAATGGAAACACTTTTTGACTAAGTAGTAAAGTATTTATATTCAGGCCAAATCGAAACTGCACCTATGAGTCTCTTTGTCTTCCTAGTACTGAAACAAGTGAGATCACAGATGAGGAGCTTAGATGGTCTTGTAATCATTGAGATGCAAGAACTAGGCCCATAGGTTACCAAGGCATACTACCTAGACTTAACATTAGAATTTAGACTTAAACTCTGTTCATTTAGTAGTATTTCCATGTTATTTTATTTAATGGAGTTAATGTGCCAATAGAAGTTTTATAAAATGTGACAATCTCATTATTTTTTTTACACTTAAGCTATTTAATTTTAACTTGTATAGAAAAAGTAATTGAAATGTATGCTTACCATACTTGTCTCCATTTGGAAATATAAAGTTTATCTTAAACACTTCTGCAGCTGTTTTAAAAGATTTAGGAAAAGTCACATAAATGTAAATATTTTTATGTCATGAGACCTATAACAAATGTGCTTTAAGAGCTAATCAAATAGACTCACTTATTATGATCACAAGCATATGATTACTTGGCATTCCATTGTTCAGCAGAGGCTTTTGGAGAAATAAATAATTACGCCTAGATGATTTTTATTTCTTGTTTTATTTATTATAACAGCTTTATTCATATATAATTTACATACCATAAAATTTATCCTTTAAAAGTATACAATTCAATTTTTTTTAGAATATTCAGTTATGTAACTATTACAATCTAATTTTAGACTATTTTAATCACCCCAAAAAGAAATTATGTACTCATTAGCAGTTATTCTCCATTCCTTTAATTTTCTCCCACCCCCACCCTAGCCCCAGCCCCTGGCAACCACTAATCTACTTTCTGTCACTACATATTTGCACATTCTGGACATTTCATATATGCAGAATCATACAATATATGTAGTCCTTTGTAATTGGCTTCTTTTACTTAGCATGATGTTTTCAAGGTTCATCATGTTGTGCATGTATCAGTACTTCATCTCTTTTTATTGCCAAATAATAGTCCATTGTACAAAAATAACACATTTTGTTTATCCATTAATCAGTTGATGGACAGCTGGGTTTTGCCAGTGTGGGCTGTTATAAATAAGGCTGCTATGAACATTCATGCATAAGTTTTTATATGGACATATTTTTATTTCTCTCGGGTAGTCTATATGATTTATTGATTGTCTTGGAGGTAAGGTGGAGTGAGGAATCTCTGATTTGGCAGAAGGAAGGAAAGGAAATAAAGATAGTAAATGACGAGGGGTAGGGTGGGAGGGTGAGGTAAAAACAGAATGAGACTGGAATGGAGACCAAGTAAAAAAGAATGGCACTTGGAAAGCAATCGTTAACTGCTTATTAATCAGAACACTTAACTTTATCATTCAAGAAATCAAACTGTTTTCAATTGCTCTTAAACGGTTCCACAATCGAAATTTTTGGAATGTTTGAGCTAGAAGGAACCTAACAGATCGAGATCGACTGACACCACAGAGGAAACAGAGAGGTTGGCACTGCAAACCAACGGCCAAAATCACAACTGGAATCCCTGTCTCCAGATTCCCAGGCCAAGGGCTCTCCGCGCCCGCACTCCATCTCCAGCACACACGCTCAGGAAATATGTCACACCGGTACGGAGTTACCAAGGGCTGAGCCGTGGCCCAATGCGAGTTCCACTTAAAGGCGCCCTTCCGCGCTCGGGGCGTTGGGAAGAGGGACACTCACTTGGCAGAGAAGTGCTGGAGAGATTTTCTTGACTCTGCGATTTCCCCTGAGTCGCCAGCTCCGCGGCTTGGAAGGAACCAAGCGTGAGCTTAGCGCAGAGTGCGACTCAGTTGCTGCGGCGACCAGGCACCTCTCACCCGGAAACGAATATGAGAGGGGCCAAGGCTGAGCCAATCAGAAGGCTCCAGGGCTGTGCAGCTGCAGCTGGGCCGCGGCGGAGCAGCTCCAGGTGAGGTCTGTGAGGGGTGGCTGATCCTGGTGGGACGCCTTGTCCCCAGGTGCTCCCTCCTGACAGTCGCCCTGGGAAGCAACGCTGCGAGTTGGTACAGCCTCCCCTTCTGCGGACAAAGGGCGTGTGAATGGTCCGATCGGACCTTTGTCAGTGTGCCGACCCTTCTACTGCCTCCCTCTCCCGGAGTGGTCAGCGTCGGAAGAGCTTCCTGGCTCTGTAGGCGGGATCCAACCTGTTTGGGGCGAGAGAGTCTGGACCAGCAGGATCCCAGACCCTGGGACCAGGCCAGGTGGGGGCCACAGTTGAGTTTGTATACGCTCAGGCTGGAGGCAGGGGAGCTAAATTCAGGCTCGGAGCTGGGTAAAGGGTTGGATTGGAGGGGCTCGGGTTTCGTTTCCTGTCTGTCTCCCTTTCGAACTGGGCGGCTATTGAGAGAAGATTGGAGGCGATGAATACTGGAAGAAAGGTACCAGGTTTGGGTATCTTCATGGCGATGGATATATGGTGTTAGAGATTTGCCTAGAAGAGGAGTGGTATGTATCAATGTTCAGTGTCCAGCTTGGTGATTATGTTCCTGAGAGCCAAATGGGTGTGAAACAAAGGATACTCTTCAAGCCAAATAGGTCCTTGTGAAAAAAAGATAGTTGGACTCTTCTCTGGCTAAATGGAATAGCATAGTGGAATCTATCCATGTGGATTGATTATACAACCTAATTCCTATTCCTTGGAAAATGTCTGGGGGGAGTTCGGTTGGATACAGCCAGCAAGTCTTCATTTGGAATTTGAGAGCAGATCTCAAATCAAGTTGTAACACTTTCTGGGGTAGTATGAAACAAGTTGTTGATCTCTCTTTAGGCAAGCTTGCTGTGGCTTGGGCTAGTTAGCTAGCCACTTTTTTTTTTTTTTAATTGGAGCACAGTATCTTCTTGCTTTTTTCCTAGTGTTCCTTATTACACAGACTTTTTTGAGCTGGTGATTTTTGAGATGAAGCTCTAATCTTTCTGATTTTCACATCCTTTTTCAAAATTTTAGACATAATAGGTAATTATTGATGCACAACTTTACAAAATTCCGTTTGTCCCATTGTTTTGGTCTCCTGTTAAGCTTTTAATGACCCTACATTTTGGGGGGAATATGTGTATATGTACCACTTTTTACAGAAGAACTTAAAGTAGTTAAACTTCTTATGATGTTCTTACCTAAGAGGAGGAAACAATGATATGGTTTAAAATTTGGATTGGCAAATGTATTAATCATATTTTTTATTTTCCATATTTTATGATATTTTGACATCAGGAAGAAACTGCCCTTCCTGGGGATAGGTAATTAACAAATGACCTGTTAATACACCTTTCATTTGCACACCAACCAATCTGGAGTCCATACCCTCAACCACCTCCTAATTTCCCCCACCCTGAAATCAGGTACCAGGTACCAGGCAAGTAGGGGTGTCCTCTATGCCCCAGAGCCTGCTGGAATTACTCAGATTTGCCAGTGCTAAACTGTTTACCCTGCTCTGCCTTTCCCATGTAAACCCCAGGAAGCTTATAGCCTATGCCTTCCCTTGGTTCCTTTCTGCCTCCTCACTGGTGCTTCCCTCTTGTGGCTCCTGGTGGCATGGCATGCCTCTCCTTTCTAAGGGAACTGTAACACTAAACTTTTTCTTTCAGTGGCATTGAAGTCTCCATGTTGTTACTCAGTCGCATTTATAAATTAAGACCCAGGCACAGATCCAATGGGGACCAGCTTGTCATTAACTTTTGAATTGAAGAGAAAAGATATGTGTATGGTAAGGAGTCGATGTGGTGGAAAGAATTTCAGCTTTGGAGTCAGGCAGATTGTTTCAAACCCTGGCTTCATCTACCTTTAAAATACATTGAGAATCTATGACCACTTTTCAACTCCACTGCTCCTACCCTAGTCCAACCCACTGTATTTTTTCTCTAACCTGAATAACTGCAGTTGTTTCCTAACTGGCCTCCTGGTTTCTCCTCACTGCCCTCCCTCCCCTCAATCTTTATTCTTCACATAACAGCTGGAGTTATTGTTTTAAAACATAAGTCAGTCATATCTGGCTTTTGCCTCATAGTGAGTTCTCATAGTGACTTCTCATTATATAGAAGGTCCTCCAATAATGTCATTTAGTTCTACTTCGTTTCATTATAAAGTTGACGAGATGCTATTAAGATCTTAACCTTTGTTTATATCAGGTAGCCTACAGTAAAATTGGTTTCATTACAAGTCCTTTTGCTTAAAGTCACAGAACCAATTGACGTTAAGGGAGAACTTAACTGTATTTAGAATAAAATTCAAAGTCCTCCTAGGGCCTACATGGGCCTCTCTGCTCTCTGACCTCTTCTTTCCTCACTTCACTACAGATTTCTTACTGTTCGCCCAGCTGAGCTCCTTTGCACCTATTATTGCTTCTGCTTAGAATGGCGTTTTTTTTTTTTAAATATTTCATGACTTATTCTCTCAATTTGTTCAGGTGCGTACACAAATATGATCCCAGAGAGGCCTTACCTAACCACTCAACCTAAAATAACAGCCTCAGGGTTTTTCTTTTTCTTCATAGCATTTAACTTATATATCTATTTGTTTGTTTGTTTTCTGTCTTACCCTTCAGAAGATACATTTCATGAGGCAAGAATTTTGTCTTCTTTGCTGTTATACCCCTAGGACTTGGCACATAATAACTGCTCAATAAATATTTGTGGAATGAATAAATAAATGAGTGACTCTCCATTCTCATATCATTTATTCAACCTTCAGTCATTCGTTCCACGAGTACATATTGAATTCCTACTATATGCCAGATACTGTTATTAGAGGTACAGTGTTAATCAAAATAGATATAATCTTTGCCTTCAGAGAGCTTTCTGAGAGGAGGAGGACAAAGAGGAGGGGGAGGGGGTAATCAGTAAATGTTTATAATCATGAAAGATTTTGAAGAAAGGAGTACCAAGAGATCTAGTTTAATTTTCACATATTTGCGAGTTTCCCAAATTTTTTCCTGCTTTTTATTTATAATTTCCACTGTGATTGTGAGACATACTTTGTATTACTTTAATTTCTTTTAGTTTTTTGAGGTTTGTTTTATAGCCTAGTATATGACTATACTGAACTTTTTTCCTGTGCACATGAGAAAAATGTTTATTGTTGGGTAGAATGTTCTAAAGTTGTCTCCTAGGTCTAGTTAGTTTATACTATGTTTTAAGTCTTCTATTCATTGTTGATCTTCGATTTAGTTGTTCTTCTACCATTGCTGAAAGTAGGGTATTGAAGTCTTCTATTGTTATTATTGAATTGTCTATTTCTCCTTTCATTTCTTTCATTTATTGCTTCATGTATTTTGGTGCTTTGTTATTAGGTGCATATATGCTTATAATTGTCATATGTTCCTGATGGACTGACTCATTTATCATTATGAAATTTCTTCTTTATCTCTAGAAACTTTTTTGCTTTAAAGTCTCTTTTGTCTGATATTAGCATAGCCACTCCACCTTTCTTATGGTTGCTGTTTACAAGATTTATCTTTTTCCATCCTTTTACTTTTCATTTATCTGTATCTTTGAGTTTAAAGTGATAAATAGACATCACATAATTGGATCACTTTTTTTAAATTGAGGTATGATTAACATATAACATTAGTTTCAGGTGTACAACATAATGATTCGATATTTGTGTATATTGCAAAATGATCACCATAGTAAGTCTAGTTAAAATTCATCACCATACGGAGTTACAAAAAAATTTTTTTCTTATGATGAGGACTTTTAAGATTTACTTTCTTAGCAACTTTTATACATGCAGTACAGTATTGACTATTGTCACCATGCTGTACATTACATCCCCATGACTTACTTATTTTATAACTTGAAGTTTTTACCTTTTGACCCATCCTCACCCCCACTGCCCTCTGGAAACCACTAGTCTGTTCTCTGTATCTATGAGCTTGGTGTTTTGTTTTTTAATTTTACTTATAAGTAAGATCATACAGTATTTGTCTTTCTCTGTCTGACTTATTTCACTTCGCACAATGCCCTCAAGGTCCATACTTGTCACAAATAGCAAGATTTCATTCTGTTTTATGCCTGAGTATTCCATTGTATATATAAAACAACATCTTATTTATCCATTCATCTATTGATAGTGACTTAGGTTGTTACCAATACCTTAGGTATTGTAAATAGTGCTGCAATGAACATGGGAGCATATAACTTTTCAAATTAGTGTTTTCATTTTGTTCAGATAAATAAGCAGAAATAGAATTTCTGGATTATATGGTAGTTCTATTTTTATTTTTTTTTAGGAACCTCCATACTCTTTTCATAGTGGCTGCACCAATTTATATTACAGCCAACAGTGAGTGCATGAGGGTCCCCTTTTTTTCACATTGTCACCAACATTGTTATTTTTGTCTTTTTGATAATAGTCATTCTAACAGTTCTAAGGTGACATCTCATTATGGTCTTGATTTACATATCCCTGATTACTAGTAATGTCGAACATCTTTTCATGTACCTGTTAGCCCTCTGTATGTCTTCTTTCTGCTCATTTTTTAATCAGATTGTTTGGGGTTTTTTTTACGATTGAGTTGTATGAGTTCTTTATATATTTTAGATGTTAACTCCTTATCAAATAGATATATGATTTGCAGATGTTTTTGCCCACTCAATAGATTGCCTTTTCATTTTTTTGATCATTTCCTTTGCTATGCAAAAGCATTTTAGTTTAATGTAGTCCCGCTTGTTTATTTTTGGTTTTGTTGCTTTTGCTTTTGGAGTCAGATCTAAAAAACATCATCACCAAGACCGATATATCAAGGAGCTTATATCACCTATGTTTTCTTCTAGTTTTATGGTTTCAGGTCTTATATTTAAGTCTTTAATCCACTCTGAGTTAATTTTTGTGTATGGTGTAAGATAGTAATCTAGTTTTATTATTTTGCTTGTGGTTGTCCAGTTTTCCCAATAACATTTGTTGAAAAGACTGTCATTTTCCTGTTGTGTATTCTTTGCTCCTTTGTCATAAATTACTTGATCATATATGTGTAGGTTTATATCTGGGCTCTCTATTCTGTTCCATTGATCTGTCTGTTTTTATGCCAATACCGTAGTGTTTTGATTACTATAGTTTTGTAATATAATTCGAAATCAGGAAGCACAATGCCTCCAGCTTTGTTCTTTCGCAAGATCGCTATGGCTATTTGGGGTCTTTTGTAATTTTCTACAAATTTTAGGAAATGTCCATACAAACATACAAGTGGTTGTTTTATTTCTGTGAAAAATGACATTGGAATTTTGATAGGGATTACATTAAATCTGTAGATTGCTTTAGGTAGTATGGACATTTTAACAATATTAAGTCTGCCAATCCATGAGCATGGAATCTTTCCATTTATATGTGTCTTCACTTTCTTTCATCAGCGTCTTATAGTTTTCAGTGCACAGGTCTTTCACCTCCTCGGTTAAATTTATTTATAGGTATTTTATTCTTTTTGGCGCAACTTATTACTTGAGTTAAAACTATTTTCTCTTTCCATAAAAATATGTAACCTAAGAAAATACCTTGAATCTAGTTTTGGCTGTATTCTATAATTTTAATGCATCTTATTTTCATTTTATTTTTGGTCTATAAATTCTGCTTTGCTTTGTATATTTAGGTATTATGATGCTGGTGCATAAATATTTACAATCGTTAGATCCTCTTGCTAATTAACCACTTTATCATTATAAAATGTACTTCTATGTCTCTTCTTTCCCTTTTTGACTTAAAGTCTGTTTTGTCTAATATAAGTATACCTAACCCTGCTCTCTTTTGGTTTCCATTTACATGGCATATCTTTTTCCGTCCTTCACTTTTAGTGTATAGTGTCCTTAAAACTGAGGCACTTCTGTTATAGGCAGTATGTTGTTGAGTTTTGTTTTTTCACCCATTCAGCCTCTCTGTATCTTTTGACTGAAGAATTTAGTCTATTTATATTTAATTATTGATAGGTAGGGATTACTATTGCCATTTTATTATTTTTAGATTTTTATAGATCCTTTGTTCCTTTCTCTCTTGTCTTCCTTTCTGATTTGATGATTTTCTGAAATGGTATGCCTTTATTCCTTTCTCTTCATCTTTTGTGTATTGATTATAGATTTTTGCTTTGTAGTTTCCATTAGGCTTACCTAAAACATCTCATAGTTAAAATACATTATTTTAAGCTGATAACAACATAACCTGGATCACATACAAAAGCTCTACACTTTTACTCCTCCCAGGCATACTATATGAGCCAGGGCTGTGTTTTGAAAGTATATATGTAAATTACAATTTTATTTATCAAATCACTTATTAAATGTGTGAAAACATATCTCTCAGCTAGAAATCTTTAAATCCTATACCAGATCTAACCAAATCAGAATGTAGAATTAGTGCCTACACATGTGTGTCTTGAAACTTCTCCATATATTTCTGATGCACATCCCTGACTATAAAATCTGTGTCAGAGGAATTCACTAAATATTAATTCTGAGGGGGTGTGCTTATAAATCTTTTGTGAAACAGCTTATCCATGCTTTCCCTAAATTGGTCCTTTTAAAATGTGATTTTTCCTTTATTTCTTGAAAATAGGATATATCCATAACTTTGACAAAGGGTTAATGCTATACCTGTCTGATTTTATGATGTCTGTATTATCTTTTTTCTCTTGCAGGTGAAAATGAGTTCAGTAAGAAGAAAAGGCAAGCCGGGCAAAGGAGGTGGAAAAGGGTCTTCTAGAGGAGGAAGAGGAGGCAGGAGTCACAGTAGTAAATCTCACGGTGGTAGCAGCGGCAGTGGTGGCAGTGGTGGCAATAGAAAGGCCTCAAGTAGAATTTGGGATGATGGCGATGACTTTTGTATCTTCAGTGAATCAAGGCACTCAGCCAGGTATTATGCTCTTTGAATGTTCAAATATGGACATGATATCAATTCCTCATCTATAGGACAACAGCTGGCTAAAAGAAGGGAGGAAAATGCTAAGTAATTCTGATCAAATTACTTGTTCCTCTTATTTTAAAACCGTGCAGTCCCCCTCTTCATAACATTTTCTAACTGCATGATGGCAAATAACAGCTTTTTCGTTTTGGAAGTTCAAAATCTGAAGTTTACTTTAACTTGCACATGACACTGTGAATTGAGTGTAATACTGTTATTATAACCAATGTTACTAAGAAAGTAAATATTGGAAATGGTGAATGTGATGAAAATTTTAAGTATTTCTTAGACAATGTAGTTTGAAGATTCCAGAATGTGACCTGACTATACTTTTACTAGTTGATGGGTTATCCATTTCCCAACCAGATCAACCATATCTTCACTGGTACTTCATGCAGTGATCAGTGACAGACATCATATTCAGGCTGCTCTTTAAACTTTTAATAATGAATAAATTCTAATAATCTAATGAATGTTTAATGAAAGTGAAGATTTACTACTGTGTGTTATGCAGTATAAATATAAAATTCTAATTGTCTTTCATATTGAACTATGAGCTACCTACTGGAATTTTTAGAGATGGAGAGATGTCTTTAAAACTGTACACACAAACACACACACACACACACACACACACTTGTGGGAATAACTCGATTAAATATTAGCTAGAAAGGAATATAAATGAGTGCTGGAGTTTAACTGCATCATACATGCTTTTAACTTAAGTAAATTCAGCTATATATATATTCAGGAAAAATAAAAAAGAAATAGCATTTATGTAGTTTAAATTTGCCACTAAATGAATCTGGACCCCATGTTGAGCAAGATATGGAGAAAAAAAAATATTTCCTCAGTCTCAGTTTCCAAGTGCTTCTTGTAGTTTAATCCTCTTGATACACTGAGTATGTGATTTTAGGATTTAAATATATGTTTTTTATACATAGTGCCTAACATGACCAAATACTTCATCTTATATTGAACTAGAGAATCTATATATTTTTTTTCCAGTCTAGAAGAAAAATGGTCATTTGGGGCATACTAAGAGATAATATATCAGTGTCAAACTTTGACAACATTATAAGCATCTTCCAGAGTAATTTTAAACTATATTTTTACCTTAGCTTCTGACTGAAGGACCTAATTTCTGCATTAGATACAGCTTCATTCTTTTTGAAAACATAGACATTATAAGTTCTTACAGTCTTCAGTGTTCATTTATACAGCAAGTAATTGACTGAGTGCCTACTATGCACCACGCACTGTTTTAGGTACTAGAATTAAAGCAATAATAACATAGTTTCCTTGCTTTCATTGAAGGAGGTTTGAGATATAAAGACCATAAGCAAATATGTAATATGTCAGATGGTAAGTGCTGTGGAGAAAAATAAGAGGGTAAAAGAGATAGATAACATGAAAATAGATTGGTGGTATTTTTAAATAGTTACTATTTTATGTACAGTGATCAGAGAAGACTTCTCCAATAATGTGTCATTTGAGCAGGGACAAGAAGGAAATGCGGTAGTGAGCCATGATGCTATCTGGGGGATGAACATTCAAGGGAGAGGAAAAGCAAGTACAAAGTCCCTAATGCAGGAATGTGCTTCGAAGGTTTAGGAAATGGCAAGGGAGCCATGTGACCAGAGGGTTGGGTAAAGAGAGTAACAGAGGTTAGATCCCAGAGGCTATAGTTTGTAGGATTTTAGAGGCCATTATAAGGACTTTGGCTTTTGCTTTGAGTAATATGGGAAGCCATTGCAGGGTTTAAGGTAAGGGTAAGTGATGTCATCACTCTGGCCAGAGTTACTGCTATTCAATATATGCTTTTATGTGAATTAGAAGATAGTGCCCCTTTCTTTGGGTAGTTGTAGCCCAGGATGCATGGCTCGGTGAGCAGAGCATGGACTGGATTTTATTCTTGCTGTCTCCTCTTCCCTCACCTTCCTCCCACCCTTGCCAATAGCCAGTGTACAGTCTGTGCAACCATACTCAGTAGCCCTGATTCAGTGTGCTATATGGAGAATAGACTGCAAGAGGACATGGATTGGAACCAGGAAGACCAGTTAGGAGGAACTCTCTAAGTAGAGATGTCATAGACAATTTAATATGTGTCCGGAGTTCAAAATAAATATCTAAGCTAGAGAAGTAAATGTATGAGTTATCTATGAATAAATGCCATTTAAAGCTATGAGACTGGATAAGGTAGTCTATAGAGAAAGGGTCTAAACTTTGAGTCCTGGAACTCTAGGCTTTAGAGCTGAGAGAGATTAGGACCAAACAAAGGGGATTGAGAAGGAGTTGCCAATGAAGTAAGAGGAAAACTAAGCATGGTTTCTGGTAGTCAAGAATTAAGGGTGTTTTAAAGGGGATTATCTAATTAGATTGGGCTGGATACTGAAAGGGGGTACTCAGTTACAAAAATAAATAATTTGATAGGTCAAGAAAAATGTCAGTTGTCCCCTGGATATGGCAATATGGATAGCATAGGTAACCTTGACAAGAGCTGTTGGGTATAGTTGGCAGGGAAGAAATCCTGATTAGAGTGTGTTTCAGAGAGAAGAGGAAAGAAAGTAGAGACAAAAACAATGATAAGCCTTTTAAGAAGTTTTGTTATAAAGTGCAGAAGAGGGAGAAGAGATAGGGCAATAATTTGAGGGGAATGTGCAGTTAAAGGGAGGACTTCATTTTTAGGATGGTAGACATTATACAACATGTCTATATGCTGATGAGAATGATCCAAAAAATGAAGAACTGATGATGTAGTGAGGGGAATGAGTGCTGGAATGATTTCCTTGAGATCAAAGAGACTGGGATACAGTGTACGAGTAAAGGGGTTGGCTTAGTATCAAGGGTGGTTTGTCCTTAGTAACAAGAAGGAAGGCAAAGCATAGGGGTATACAAGAAGTGATGGCTGAGATAGGAGCATATGGAGGTTCTTCCCTGCCCTTTTCTTTTTTAACTAATCCTGAGGAAACCATTAGCCAAATCCAAAATGCGAGCATTGCTACAAGACAGCTGGCCTGAGCTCTTCAAAAAAAAAGTCAATGTCAGGAAATAGGTGAGGGAACTATTCTAAATTAGAGGAATTTGAAAGAAAAATAACTAAATGTCATTTTTTTTGATAGTCAAAAATAGGACACGATTGTGGCAATTAGGAACTTTGAATATGGATTATATATTAGATGATATTATTGTATCAATGTAAAATATTTTGAGTGATAATAGTTTAGTAGTTATGTAAGAGTTTATCTCTGTTTCTAGGAAATACATGCTGAAGTATCTAAGCGTGAATATGATATCTGCAGCTTACCTTCAGGTGGTTCAGCAATATATGCCTTTACATATATATAGGGAGAGAGAAGAAGACACACACACACACACACACACACACACACACACACACATATTTGTGTGTATAGAGAAAGAAAGGAAGAGAAATGCATAAATGTTTGTGTGCATATCTGTATGGCAAATACTAAGAATTGGTGAATCTAGGTAAAAGGTGTTTATTTCTGTAGGTTTAAAATTTTTCAGAAGAAAAAGTTAGGAAAATGATGGATATTTTGGGTAACATTTCTTTTCATAAGTTGCAACCAAATAATTATAAACCATAATGAATTCTATTTTCTCCTTTGCTACCAGTTTTACAGGTGTAAATGTGTGGTTCTTTTCAGTCTCAATAATACTTTGGTTTATTAATGGAAGAGTTTGCTTCTTCCATTCCCTAGCTTTGTGAAAATTTATAATGAAACATGCCAAAGAAACAAAAAAGAAATTTAGTAAATAAGGTTAAATCTTATCATTATTATTGTTTTAAATATTAAAAAGAGTCCTTTAAAAATCTAAATTCGAACAATGAAAGATTGGTGGCATAAATTCCAACACATCTACATCTGTATTTAACCATTTAAAATTATGTTATAGGAGAATATTTAATTTTAGGGTAATGCCAGTTTTTTTTTTTTTTTTTGATAGGGAAATAAAACAAATTATAAAAGATTATACATGCTGTACAATTTTTTTAATAAATATGAAAAAGATGATGTGAATTAGGGTGATTTCTGTTTTCTTTTTTGTTCTTTACTTTTCTACAGTGAACATGTATTTTTTGTAATCAAGAGATAATGATAATTTAGGTAAATACTGCAAAAATAAGGCCGAGTATTAACTTGTCTTAATAAGTAAGATGGAACTCTTGATTGTTTTCAGATTGGGTACCTAAAATAGAATGAAATAACACTCTTTGTGTGTAGCATATTTTTTTTGAAAGTTCTCTAGTACAGAGGGAGCCATGATAGCATTTCTTCTTCCAGAGGATTCTTGAGTTAATGAAGCCAGTTTTAATGATTAAGAATCTGATCATATTTTTGCCCCCAGCATTCCAGTATAATGAACTCTGGTAAGTAAACATAGAACCTCTTCACATTCATTGTCATCTTTTGTGAGATACATGACAGATCCAGTTTATGCTGTATATATCTGGGGACTCAGAGGAGAGTATAAAAGTTCTGATTACGGGTAAATGTGTAATTTTGTTCTGCGTCCTTTGCAGACCTAGCAACTGTAGCGGAAGAAAGGGGGAGGCACGCCGCAAATGGAAGCCCGAAGCCAAAGTGCCCCTGCAGACTCTGCATATGACTTCTGAGAATCAAGAGAAAGTGAAAGCCCTTCTCCGAGACCTGCAAGAACAAGATGCAGATGCTGGATCTGAGTATATTGTTTTATTTGACTAAATTATTATATTAAGGAAGATGTATTTGCCTCTTCACATATGATGAAGGTCCTGTGTGTCTTTGGAATACTGTATTAATACTGATCCTGTTGTGGCTATGTAATTAGTTGAAAGTGAGCCAAAAGAAATACAAGAATAATTATTCAGCAGCAATTTTAGAGTGAGTTTGTTTTACAATATCTGAGCTATAGTACAAATTGCCTTTTCATCTTTTTTTTTTCCCTAGGACAGTGCTAATATGGATTCAGTAATTGCTTTATTGACAACCTTCCAAATCAAACCTTACAGTGAACAAGTAGAAGTATCGTTCTAGGAGCAAATACTTGAGTTGATCAGATGAAGTCTTAAGATTATACTACTCATGACCATCTGCTAAGAGAAACAGCTTTTACTCTTAGCTCTTTTGCTTTGTGATTTCAGTTGGAGAGATTGATTCTTTCCATTTGCCAGAATTAATGAGTGGCCAGTCATGATCAGCTCAATTTCCATCCTATCTACAAATCTCTCTTAGGTTTAAGAAAGGTGATTATGCAGCAAAACAAAAAAATTGGGCATGGTTTTTATGAATGGGAAAAGAGAGCAATGCTAGCCAAGACTTCTGTGGCTCTGGGGTCAGACGGCCTTGTTCATAATCTCTAGTTGCTCTTTACTGTATAGCCTTTGTCAGTTACTAATCCTAAGTTTTAGTTCATCACCTGAAAAATGTAGATTCCAGTGTTATCTGGCTGGGTTACTGGGAAGATTTTAAAGGAGACTATGTATAAAAACCCTTAACAACGTAGTACCTAGCATGTAATAAATGCCTGATAAATCTTAATTGCCAAGATGCAAAGTAATAGGTCAATAAAAGAGTAAATCAGTGATTGAATACTGGTTAGGATCCTGTGTCCTTTGGCTCTGTGAATTAAATTCTTAAACTCTTGCTAAATTTTTCTTTGAAATAACTACAAATTAATATCCAATATATGAAAATGTTACTTTTTCCAGAAGAAGCATTTCTGAGGAGGAGGAAGATGATGAGCCTGATTGTGATGATGCTCAGTATTGGTCAGCTGGGCAAGAAGCTTCCCTTGTTCCTGACTCTGATCCTTTGGAATGTGCTGGATCAGGCCCTGTGGAGCCTCATAATACAGAATTTACAGTCTCAACATTTGCAGTGCAAAAACTTTCCAGGTAATTGCGTTCAACATTTATGGGAGTTGGGGGAAAATTCAAAGAAACTGAAGGCATATTGTAAACCCTCCCTTGAGTACTTTCCTATTGTACAGTTCCAGTACTACCTAATGCCTAATATTCTCTCTTTTACGATAGGGGAATTAAGGAGGAATTAGTATTATCGGGGATGCTTTTTCAAAATATAAATCCTGCTTATATGTAGTTATAACTTCACAGACATGTATTTAAATGAATTTCACTTCTGTGATTTGATATTACTCAATCTTTTTTGCCATGTTTCGCGCTTGGCAGGTATGGTTTCAACACTGAACGCTGTCAAGCAGCCCTGAGGATTTGTGATGGAGATGTTGGGGCATCACTAGAACATCTACTTACCCAGTGTTTTTCAGAGACATTTGGAGAGAGAATGAAAATCACTGAAGCAGTTTCCCATATAAGCATGGATGAGTGTGTGGAACAGCGACAAGAAGAGGCATTCGCTCTTAAGTCAATCTGTGGAGAAAAATTCATGGAAAGAATTCAGAACAGAGTCTGGACTATTGGATTAGAACTGGAGTATTTAACAAGTAAATTCTGCAAATCCAAACAAAAAGAAAGTACCAAAAATATACAGGAGACTTCACTTGAAATCTGTAAATTTTACCTTAAAGGAAATTGTAAATTTGGATCAAAATGCAAATTCAAACATGAAGTTCCCCCAAATCAAATTGTTGGAAGAGTAGAAAGAAGTGTAGATGAGTCTCATCTTAATGCTAATGAAGATGCATCCTTTTTATATGAACTTGAAATTCGATTTTCTAAAGACCACAAATACCCCAACCAAGCTCCCCTTGTGGCATTTTATTCTACCAATGAGAATCTACCTCTGGCTTGTCGTTTACATATTTCTGAGTTCCTTTATGGCAAGGCCTTGATATTTGCAGAAACTTCAGAACCTGTTGTATATTCTTTGATAACCCTTTTAGAGGAAGAATCAGAAATAGTCAAGTTGCTAACAAATACCCATCACAAGTACAGTGCCCCTCCAGTGAACTTTCCGCCAGTACCCTCTGGGACCAGAATCAATAATCCTGTCTGTCGTAAACCAGTGATTCCAAATAATTCTTTTGTCTCAAGTCAAATTTCAGAAGGTATGTAAGGCACTGATCACGTGGAGGGCTTGTGGAAGGGGGCATCCACAATAATGGATTCAAGAGATCTAGGATTCTGAGGGTTGGTCTAGGATCTCCCACTGACCTCAGGCAAGTCTTTTCCTCAGTCCATGGACAAAAACAAATTAGAATCCCCTGCTCTATGGCCTGACTTTAATTATAAGGCCCAATTTTGTCACTGTGATTGGGCTCTCTGAATTGAAAGTTTGTAGTGATGTGTAAGTTTATTCTAGCAGTTGAGGGTTGGAAGAAACTTACATCTCAGAAAATCTGTGTCATTTAATTCATTGGTTTTATGTGTTTAATTCTGATACTTTATATGGGATTACTTTCAAATGAGTTTTTAGAGATACTTTCTGTACCATTATCCATACCCTCCTGCTTTTAGTACACTAGACCCCCAAAATTCATTAGAGTAGGGCTATGTTTATGAATCCCTAAATCCTCAGACAAATGTTGTACAGGCTTCTGGCTTTATCCAGATCCGGTTCACTGTACAATTCTTACACCATAAGTAAACTCCCTTTTCAGAGTTTATGAAAGAATTTTCTCCTATTTGTTGTTACCTTCCTTTCAGAAATAAGTTTTTGTTGTTTCACAAGAGTTCCTATGTAAATGTCAATAAGTAGAGAACACAACTGCACTGAGATATAGATACTGGACAGTTGTCTGGATTCACTCCTAGCCATTGGACTTGTTCCCAAATGTCAGCTTCTAGCACTGGGATTCAAATGTATTCCTCAAGAAATAACAGATTGTGGGTCATGGACTTTTAAAAAAATAATAGCTTCATTGAGATAAAATTTATCATAAAATTCACCCTTTTAAAATATACAATTCAACATTTTTTAGTATTCAGAGTTTTGCAACCACGACCACTATCTTTTCATCACCACAAAAATAAACCCCATACCTATTAGCAGTCACTCCTTATTTCTCCCTAACCCAATCCTTGATGACCACAAATCTATATTCTATCTCTATGGATTTGCCTATTCTAGATATTTCATAGAAATAGAATGATACAATATGTGGTTTTTTTGTGATTGGCTTCTTTCACTTAGCATAATATTTTCCAAGGTTCATTCATGTTGTAGCATGTGTCAGTACTTCATTCGTTTTTATTGCTAGATAATATTCCATTATATGGACATACCACATTTTGTTTATTGATTCATCATTTGATAGACATTTGGGTTGTTCTGTGTCATGGAATTTTAGGTACACTTGCAAATAGTTGAAACTTTCAATTAATTCCTTAAATGTAAAGAATCTACTGGATTAACAAGGCATGCTGTGATTTTTTCTTGTTTTTAATTTGGTTTAACAATAGCCACTTATACTTGATTAAAGTATGCTAGAAGATTCATTTTAAGTTCTTTAACAGTAGTAGTAGTATTGAAATGAATGAACCTGCTTTATTCAAGCTTTAACTTTTTCTCCATTTTATGATTTTTTGTTGTTGTTGTTATTTTGTTAGATAGTGACTTTCCCCCTTTGCTAAAGAAAGGGCTCCATATCGAAAATGTTTCCTTTTATCCCCTTCAAGTTGAAAAAGAATCAGAACCTGAGGAGGAGACAGATGAGGATGAAGGTCCTGCACCAGTTATAGTGGAGAATGAAAGCTATGTGAACCTTAAGAAAAAGATTTCCAAAAGATATGACTGGCAGGCAAAATCAGTACATGCTGAAAATGCTAAAATCTGCAAGCAGTTCCAAATAAAACAGGTAGGGTATTCTGAGAGAATGGCTAGCATTGCCTCCCTAATGTATGGATGAAAGGATTGAGAACTGAGAAGCTTTGGCTACCCTCCCTAACATGCATTTGGTTCTCCTACTGAGTGGTCAAAATTGTCGCATGCCACAGCAAAGTTGGGTGCATGTTCTAGATAGTTTTGGAAAATCCAGTGGCTGGTGAAAATAAAACACACACATATATACCAGATACTCTTAGAATCATGTAGCTTTGGTACTGTGATAGACAATCTGATAAATGAAAGGAAAATTAATACTATGATTTACATTAGAGAAATCTTTATAAAGGAAAGGTAAGGAAGGATTCATCCATTTCAAAGGCTCACAGAATAAATAACTTGCTCTAAGTCACATAGCTAGTAAGTGGTAACCCAGAGGTTCAAGCTAATGCTCTGTTTATGAAGCCCATGTTGTTTTTACCCCATTCACATAAAGATTGTTCTCAGAGAATCCACAGTAAACTGTTAGGGCAGAGTTGGATGTGGACAAAAGCGAGTTGCTTAACCGGTTTAGGGATTGGATTAGAGATGTTGTCTAAGGGCCCTTCTGGTTCTATAGTTCTGTGATTCTGATTTTTGACACAGTGTAAAACTGTCATATACAGTGCAATGCCCATAGAATGCCAAAATGAGTAGAAATTCACACCATAAATAATAAGGTGGTAGAAACAAAAATTTACATATTCAATTTTGTCAGTGTGCTTAGAGGTAATAAATTTATGTGATAAAACTATATGCAGAAAATGATGTATTAGTATAAATTTCTTACATTGTTCAAAAATACATCCATAGTTTTAATGCTGTGTTTTAGTGCTGTGTTTATAGCATTGGCCATTAGATGTCAGGCTGAGTTACATAGATGTGATGATTGGCCAAAAAGAACCCGTTAGAAAATGCTCTACTATTATTGATTTTGGTAAAAATCTGATACTTTATAGAACTATGCTGTCCAATATGGTAGCCCCGAGTCTTGTGTGGCTATTTAAATTTAAATTAATTAAACAAAATTTAAAAATTCAGTTCCTCAGTAGCACTGGCCACAGCAAAGTGTTCAGTAACCACATGTAGCCAGAGGTTGCTATAGCGGACAGTGTAAATATGGAACATTGCCATCTTCACAAAAAGTTCTGTTGGACCATGCTGGTATAAAGACTCTTGCTAGGAGGAGCTGGATAGGTGCTAGGCAAGAGGGGATTATGTCTCTTATAGGATCTTTTAGTTTATTTCCATGTAGGAAAACCACACATTCCACAGCTGATTCTGGCTGATTGTCTGAGCAGCCTTCTGACTAAAGTCATTAGCATCCAGCCCCAACAACTCCACAGTTTCTGTCTTTGAACAAATTGTTAAAGAAAGAAAGGGTGGGTCTAACTATGGGATTCCACATTCAGAGCTTCATGAAAGGTGGTTTCAAGTAACCCAACTGATGTCTTATTTTTACTTTTTTAGGCTTCCAGACAGTTCCAGTCAATTCTGCAAGAAAGACAATCGCTCCCTGCTTGGGAAGAAAGAGAAACCATTCTTAAATTATTGAGCAAGCACCAAGTACTTGTTATAAGTGGTATGACTGGGTAAGAATGCAGTTTATTCATAATGCAGCTTTGATCTATAAATATGTATGTACCCTTGTTACCATAGCCAGTTCTACTTCTAAAAAGTCAGTAGCTGGTGTTATTTGTGCTTTTTCTTGTCAAATAATAAATAATATTTCACAAGAGCTAATACCACAGCATCTGTAGCCAACAGAGCCAAATTACAAAAAAATGAAAATAAAAATCAGAAATACATCTAGGAAATTATAGACATTGTATACCCCTGCCTTGAGATAATTTTAAGGCAGAAGGTTTAGCTGAAGGCTTTTGGCTTGAAAACTTCTGATCTTTTATATTTATTCTGATTTCTCTAGCACTTTTTTGCTCTTTTAAGAACAACTTAGGGCACATTATTTTTCCTGTTTCACAGTCTCCATGTTACTCAAACCTATTTAGCAGGGGCAAGTCGCAGATATAATTTAGTTATCTATTCAAGGGTTTTTAGTTTAATAATTACATTTGTGCCCAGACTCACTGATATAGTAGTAACTTTGTGCCTTGTAGTTTCTTATCTTTCTTACTTCAGTTTACCTATACCAAATTAATATACATCAAAGCAAAAAATATATGGTATTTTAATATTCATAAGAGAATACTCCTACTTCTTTAGGATTCATATGTAAAGTTCACATTCCTAGAGGTATTTATAGACCTTAATCTAATGTCTATTCAATAGTCCCTTTATTACAAACGATACTAAACTATAAATAGGATTCTGAGCGCAAATTCCTAGGAATTTTCAGCTGTAGGTAATAAGTTAGCAGGTGGGTTTAGTAGATAGATGGAGCTGAATAGCTTTTATTCTAATTAGCTTTCTCATTTCCTCATTGCATACAATTTCTTCTTAAGTTAACTTAAGTTAACTGGCACTTGAAAACTCTCATTTTAGGTCTTATTTGTTTTGACATACAGATGTGGGAAAACCACACAGATTCCACAGTTTATTCTGGATGATTCTCTGCACGGACCACCGGAGAAAGTGGCTAACATCATCTGTACCCAACCCCGACGAATCTCTGCCATCTCCGTTGCCGAACGTGTTGCTAAAGAGAGAGCAGAAAGAGTGGGTGTGACTGTGGGGTACCAGATCCGGTTAGAGAGTGTCAAGGTTTGCATGCACTGCTTATTTCCTGATAACAGAAGTTTACAGTTTTCAAGTATATAGAGTTCTTGGTGTCTGGAGATTCATAGGCCATTTGGAATATACTTCAGTAGGGCCGAAGTCCTTTTAGAAATATTTTGGAATAAGAATTCTTACTTGGGTGTACCTTCTTCCTCTATAAAGAGCTTTTTTTCTTTACTGGCAGAAGTGACCTGGTAAATGCTACTTTGTTGTTAAACCTGGGACTTAATCCATTTAACTGAATAAGGAATGAACAAATTCAGAATTAATTTTATCAGTCACTGTTTTATGTTTTATAGTAATTTTTGAATGTTTTTTATGAGTCTTAAACTTAAAATTTTGATATGAAGTAGAAAAACTCTTACTCTTGTTGCCAGCAAGAAACTGCATTTAGTATGGTTTATATTAAATGGAACTGCTGATGTTTTCAATATTCTTCATCCATATCCATTCAAAATTGGTTCTCTAGGAAAGCGTTCCCTTTATTCAAAAATGTCATGAATGCTTTCCATTCTCTTTTACATGTAAGTCCTCAGCCACCAGACTGTTATACTGCACCACAGGAGTGCTTCTGAGAAGGCTAGAAGGGGATACAGCTCTACAAGGGGTCACCCATATCATTGTTGATGAAGTTCATGAGAGGACAGAAGAAAGGTAAAACAAAGATTTTTCCAAATGAATACCAACACACACAAAATAAAGACATGGCTGAAAGAATTTTATTCTGCTTCCAGTTCAGTTTCTGAGACCTAATAAAGGTAATTTGCTAAGAGAAGACCTAAGTTAGAGAAGAGGAGCTGCTTTCCTGGTCTCCAGGGCCAGTAATACTAAAAAAATGCCAGGAGAGAACATATTCATCACTAGAAGAATCATCCTATTAGATGGACATCATCTAATAAGAGACACATAACACCCTCCCGGGCATCGTGCTGAACTAGGCACTGGACTAAGCAGGAATAACAGATGTGGTGCATGCTGTAGCTGATGGATTGATCAATATAGGCTTCCTTCTTTGTTCTTTTAGCCAGTCATCCAGTCCTGACATTCATTCATATATTTACTGAGCCCGTATTAAATACCAAGTTATCTATTAATTCCTGGGGAATTAATTCTATAGTGAACAATATATATGGTTCTCCTTTATCTCTTATGGTCTGGTAGGAAAAACAATGAACAAGTAAACACAAATAAATAATTACAATTTGGAATAATTACTATGAAAGAATAAACAGATGCTGTGTTTCAGACAACAGACGCATAAGATAGAGATCATATCTCTGAAGAGATAACATTTACATTAAAACCTGAAATAGGAGGAGTCCTATGTGACAAATGGGGGCAAGGCTAGCATTTACAAAGACTCTGCAGTGGGAAGGGGCTTCATGAGTCCAGAAACCAGAGGAAGGCCGGTATAGCTAGTGTGTAGTAAATGGCAAGAAAAGTGTCAGGTAGAAAAAGCAGGAACCAGATATTCCAGGGCCTTATACATCATGGATAATAAAGCACTTGGTTTTTATTTAAATGGAATTAGAAGGCATTAAAGCATTGAGGTATAAAATCAAAATTCTTCATATTTTAAAAGGAAAGGCCAAGTAAATAGATGGGATTAATCATAGTTTGTCCTCTGCATCAGGCTCTAGACAGTAAATAAAAAACAAGTGAGAAAAAGAGAGATGATCTTGTGAAAATTATGAGACTTTCCCAAAAAGGACTATACTATTTTAAATATTTTGAGAAGAAAGTCTAAGTTGGTGGACTGACACAGTAGACAATAGCTAATAGCAAAACTAAAAAAAAAAAAAAAGAAGAAACAACTTGAAAAGAAGCCCCAGTTACTGCTGATAAAGAACTGAACAGGGAAGACATATGACCAGAAGACTATTTGTTAGAAAAACAAATACCCTAATATACTAATAAATATGAAATATGAAGTAATTAGAAACTGAAGAAAAGCAGACTCATATAAAAAGATTAAAATAAAAAGAAAGAATTCCTAGAACAAGACAATAATAAATTTTAAATGACTATACACAAAACACTGAGAATCTTCAAGGGGTAAATATTCTTTTATAGAGACTCTAGAAAACCAAGGGTTAGGGGGACGGTAAATAATGTCATTTTGCAGCTAAATGTTCAAATGGAATTTTGGAAAAAAAAATTTTTTTAACAGTCAAGGAACAACTTGGAAGAGGAAATCAAATGAAATATTCAACCAGACTAATATTAAAATAATTTTATTATAAAAATAAATTTTAAAATTTTAGAGGAAATTATATCCGGTATAATTTTGAATACAATGAATAGCTCAGGGGTTTCATAACATTTATACTTTCTCAAACCCAGAGATACTGAAGCAGAGCACTGGATCTGGTTTCTGGCTGCAGTAGTGTTCCCAAAAAGAGAGAGATTTTTGTAAAGCCTATAAAATGATCTATAGAATGTCAGCAGTTTAAAATTCAATGTATTTTCACATCCGAATAAAGAGAAATTACGCATTAGAGAAGGGAGTCTCACACATTTACAAATCCCAGTCTTTGGAGAAGGAGTGTACAAATTACAAGAAAAAGTAGGGGTATATTTGCTAGCTCAGATTGGAAAAAGCAGAAAATAGGAGTAAAAGCTAGGAATCAAGATCAATAAAAATACAGCCAAAATTAAAGGTTGAATATAGAAAAGTTACAGCTGTGTTAAAATTTTTAAACAAATTTTGTGGTTGTAGAGATAACAACATGATTATTTTCAGACATTTAGAAAATACCAAAGAAATGTAGAGAAAAATAATTTCTATCACCTATAAAATTGCTAATTACATGTTACAATTTTGGTCTGTTTTCTTCTGGGAGTATATTGGAAATTGGAGAGAAGTGGTAGAGAAAGAGATATATCTCCACAAACGTTACTGGGATTATATAGTTTTGTGTACTGCTTTTGATCTAATAGTTAAAATGATAGCATGAACTATATTTGAAATTAATATTAATATTTACATAAGGAAATTCTAAAGTATTAAGTTACCATTAATTAGTTAACCGTTTGCCTATTGCTTTATTATTTCCTTTTACCTAAAAAGAAACAAAATAATGATAAATATAATTAAGGAGAATTAAATAGTACAATAATATGCTCTCATTAAAAATTGAAACAATACAGATATAGCATGTTAACACTCCCAAACCATTCATTCCCTACCATGTCTTCAGAGATAACTATATTGATCAGATTCATGATTATGTCCTTCTATACATTGTCATATAAGCTTACTTTGTTAGAAAGAGGTACTTTTGTTTCCCAGCCTTTTTTTCTTGCACAAATGATATAGTCATTTAATAAGTTAACAAATATTTATCGAGCATCTACTATGTTCCAGGCGTTTTAGATACTGAAGTAGTGAACAAACTAACCAAAGTAAGATAAATAAGTAAAATATAGATAGAGTATGTCAAGTGCTAAGAAGAAAAAGGGTAATATGAAATGCAGGGGAGGGTGGCATTTGAAAATTTAAATAGGGTAGCTAGGGCAAGTCTGAATGAAAAGGTATCATTTGAGTAAAGACTTGAGAGAAGTGTGAAGGAGCTACCTCTATGAATATCTGGGAGAAGCTCATTGCTGGCAGATTAATAACATATGCAAAGGACCTGAGGTTCATGCCTTAAAGGGCAGCAAGGAGGACAGTATGACTGGAGCCAAATGAATAAGAGGGATAGCAATGTCACATAGGGCCTTGTTAGTGAGGACATCAATAAGAAGTCACTGAAGGGTTATGAGCGGAAGGGTAGCACCATAAGATTTTCATTTGAGCAGAATTTTTCACCCACTGTATTGATAACAGATTTCAAGGGGCAAAGGCTGAAGCAGGGAGACCAGTTAGGGTGTTGCTATTCTATAATACATGTCATTTCACCACTTGGGGCTTTTTTCACTAACACTGTCATAGAGATGTTTTCACGTCAGTATCTAGAGCTCTACCTTATTCCTTTATTCTGTCTCACATTATTCCATAGAATGGATGATATTATAATTAACCATTTCTTGGTTGAGGGACATTTATGTAAATTTCACTGTTTTGCTGCTACAACCAGTGCCATGATGAAAACCTTTGTATATGCCTCTTCTATATATGTAGATGTCAAGTAGAATTATCAAATGCAATGATGAATCCTATTGGTATTTCGATTGGTACTACACTGACTTTAATTTGTTTAAGGGAAATCTATATCTCTTTAATATTAAGTCTTCACAGCTAGGACATAATGCATCATTCTGTGAGTGTTATAATTGTTTTCACACAAGTCTTACACATTCCTTGCTCAAAATATATCAAAAGTTATTCTTTTCATTTATCGATTTTTTTTGATCCTCAGTTTCTTTTATTTCCTCTAGTGACTTCTTGCTGCTAGTTTTGAAGGATATTGTATTGCAGAGACCAACTCTTCAAGTTATTCTGATGAGTGCAACTTTAAATGCTGAGCTCTTTTCAGAATATTTCAGTTCCTGCCCAGTTATTACTATACCAGGTGATTAAAATGCATCATTAAATATGCATTGTTTTAATAAGTGAATGAAATTATTTTAAAGTTAAATTGAGATATAAATTCATAGATATTTATTCCTTTTTCTAGAGAAGAAGTGATTAGTTTTTAATGAAATGATAGCCATATAACAAAATTAATAAAAGGGCAACATTGAGTCCATTAGTTGGGAGATTTCCATTTTATATGTGCTGTTCTAAAAAGTCTAGGTTATTAGCGTTTCTAGCGTTCCATTTGTTTAACATCAAAATGTGAGCTTATAGTGGTAACCTGTCATAAAGAAAGAAGGTGTATCTGTGTATAGCATATTTGTTATCCAGATTCTGCCAAATTTCTGGATATTGGTCCACTCTGGGAGTAAGTGAAATTAGATAGTCTGTGTCTTCTTTTGGTGCTTCCAGTCTCATTATGGGATTAATTTATCACCTTGAGCTTTGGTTTATCCTCCTGCAATTGATTGCCAAGGGATAATTCAGAAGCACTGACTGATGAAGAGTAGTACTGTTTGTTCTAGTTATAGAGGATATTGACAGTAGATTTAAAGAAGGAATTATATGCTTGATCTAGAATACAGTTGTCAAATATTTAAAAGCCCCCTGTGGGGTAGGAGGGGAGGGTGGGAAAGGCTAAAGACCTTTTTTTTAAAAAAGGATAAAAAAAGTTTTATTTGCAAGTGATCTCTCCACCTATACACTTCTATTTTCTTTACTAACTGGAATCTACCTGTTCTAATTTCTATCATCAAAGTGTTGTTGGTGGTGGAGTTTTTTAATATATATATATATGCTTTTAAGGCCACAGAACAAATAGTACCTTATTGTGCCAAGCTTTAAGATAATTTTGCTATACAAACTATTTTAAAATAGTTGAACAGGTATTCTGGGGCTTTTTATTTTATTTTATTTTATTTTGCTTTCTATTTTATTTGTTTTTCCAGGTCGTACATTTCCTGTTGATCAGTTTTTTCTGGAAGATGCAATTGCTGTGACAAGGTAAAGAAGACATTAATTAAGGTTTGGTGAAAATCCTTGAGAACGGAATTATTATTTGATCTCAGGAGTGTCAGGATACTAATAAATGTGTTAGTTTTTCTTCTAATTTTTCTATTTGAACATTTCATTTCCCCCTTTCCTTCAGCAAATATTTATTATACAAATTATTTGCAATTCACAGGCGGTATTGTGTATTAAGAGTACCGACCCTGGAGCCCTAATGTAAACTATGGTCTCTGGGCAATAATGATGTCTCTCTGTAGCTTCATTGGTGGGGGGTGTTGACAGTAGGGGAGGCTGTGCGTGTGAGGGAGACAAGGAGGTATGGGGGGAATCTCTGTACCTTCTATGCAATATTGCTGTGAACCTAAAACTACTATAAAAAATAAAATCTGTTAAAAGAAATGATGAAGGACCAAATTTATGGAGACTTTAACATGAAAAAGAAAGTACTGATTCTGCAGCCAGAATGCCAGTATTTAAATCCTTCTGCTTACTAACGCTAACATTGGGGAGTAGCTAAATCTTTCTGTGGCTCAGTTTTATCACATGTAAAATGGGAATAGTAGTAGCTGCTTCACAGCATTTTTATGAGGATTGATTAATTAATTAATACTTGGAATTAATACTTTAAAAGTGCTTTGAACTGTGCCTGGCACGTAGTGCTTTATAAATGTTAGCTATTATTAAAATCATCATTCTACCCTACCCACAAGGAATTGCAGTATAGTTTGAGTGTTAAGATGTCTCTATCATTTCAGTACTGGGTAGGAAGTGGTTATGTCTTTTGGGTACAGATTTCTTTCCTTTGAAAGCCCTGCATCCTCTTCCTACTCTTTAACCTTGAAGATTCCTTGCACTGTTTCTTCTCGCTATTAAACTCTTCCTTAGCTCTCTTAGACTCATGTGATTTCTGCTGTCACCTCTGTGCCAGGAACTCCCAGATCAGTATCTTCATTCCTGACCTCTGAGCTCCAGAGTGAAAATACCCTGATGTCTGGCACCTTAAACTCAATTCAGAATTTTTCTCCTTCTCCCTGCTCCTTTCATTCCTAATAAGCTTGACACTCCAATGCTGTATTTGTTTAATGGTACAATATTTTCAAAGTAAAAAAATAAAAACAATGGATCTCTAACTCTAGTGTGCAATAAACATACTTATGGAGTTTATTAAAATTGTTATTTTCTCTACTCTCTTCTGCTTCCATTAAATGTGAACCTCTAGGAAAATCATCGTCAACTAGTTTATCTGTATTTATTCTCTCACTTTTTCAAATTCACTGCCTCCAGAATTATCTTGAAACAGAGCCAAAAGCATTCCAGTGTGTTCCTCACTAGAAATAGGGCACAGCCAGCAGAATCCTGGACTGGTGGAAGAATAGCACATGAAATCAGCAGAAACAGAGCAGCTTTCTCCTGAATGAACACATAAAAATAGATGAATATTTTTGTTCACCAACAGACCCACGTACACACAGACACATCCCTTTGTCTTCCTCAGGTATGTGTTACAGGATGGGAGCCCATATACGCGCTCCATGAAACAGATGTCAAAGGAGAAGCTTAAAGCAAGGCGTAACAGAACTGCATTTGAAGAAGTGGAGGAAGACCTGAGGCTTTCCCTTCACCTTCAGGATCAGGATTATGTCAAAGATGCAGTGCCTGATCAACAATTGGATTTTAAGCAGCTCCTGGCCCGCTATAAAGGTAATGTGCTTCCTGGGGAATATTACAGTTATGCCAAAGATAACTACAGTTGACCCTTGAACATCACAAGTTTCAACTGTGTGAGTCCCTTATAAACAGATTTTTAGAAATAAATACTATAAATGTTTTTCTCTTCGTTATGATTTTTTGAAAAACGTCTTCTTTCTTCTAGCTTACTTTATTGTAAGAATACAATATGTAATACATTCCTTCTTGGTACAGCGTATCAGGAGGCACGTGATGCTGGTTTGTCCTATCATTGGTGTGTTAACTTTGATCACATTGTTAAGGTGATATCAGCTAGGTTTCTTCCCTGTGTAGTTATCATTTATTTCCTTTATAATTATTAAGTCAGTTGAGAGATATTTGAGACTATTTAAAAATCCTATAATATCATCAAAATTCACTCACTAGTTTTAGCATTATTCATGGGATTTTCAAATAACATTTTTTGAGGGACCACCCTGTGCTAACCATTTTTGTATATATTGTTAGGGGCTCCCTCCTCCCATGCCAGACCCCACTCAGTTATTCTTTGTTCCTAGATAGTCTTCTATATGTATAAGCTGAGTCGAACCCACAGAAACCTCTAGGTTACTACTTTTGCTTTCTTCCTTAAAGTCCAGACCAGAGATAGGTCTCAGCTGCTTTTCCTGCTCTCTTTTTCCTGGACTGCCACCCCAACTCCTCTTAGTCCTTCTCCCCAAAAAGTGTTTACTCTTCAAGGAGTAAGGACTCCCATCCCCCTGTTACTCTTCCATAGAGAAGAAGCTAGTGAGTTTTCCTTTTTCCCTTTCCACCAAAGACTATTCCAGTCCTGCATAGGAAATGGTAATCTTCAAGGAATTAGGGTGTTAGCCATGGTTCTGCTGTTTAGAAAGATATTCATAGCTCTGAAACATTATTTCACTTAATTTTCCCAACATCCTGAGAAGGAAGGTTGAGAGCATAGACTTTTATCTTACAGGTCTGAGTTCAACTTTCCAGGCTCTCAAAAAACCAGCGATATGATCTTGAGCAAGTTTCTTATCCTCTCCATACCTCAGTTTCCTTATCTATAAAATGGAGTTATTTAGGGAATTAAATAAAATAATACAAATCCAGAGTCTAGTGCCCAGCTATTAAGTGCATATTTGTGATTCTAATTAAAATACATCTGCCCCAAAAGTTGGTGTTCTTTCTGTACATCATCATGGTAGCAGCTGAAAATTCTCATTTTCTTATTCTATGAAATCATGGAACAGGAAAATCCCTTTGGTTTTTCTTTTGAAATTTTGGAATTCTCTTTAAGAGTTATGACTAGATCTAAGCCATACTTTTCTAATTTCAAGCACAGAGGTTACCAAAGTTTAGAAAGCACTTCTGAGAACTCCATTCTAAGGAAGAAGGTTGGCAGATCTGAGGTCAGGAAACCTAGCTCTGCCACTGGCTTCTGTATGATGCTGAGCTGATCGCTCAGCTTCTCTGAGCCTCCCTTTCCCTGTTAAAAAAGGACTCGATATAATTGCTCACAGCGCTCTTTCACTATTCAGAAAATTAAATAATGTTCCCAAGCTCAATTTTTAAAACTTTTTTAAATGATTTTCACTTCCCTTCCTCTTTTTCAGTTAGTTGATCCTTTCTTCTTTTTGAAGTCTGGCTCTTTGGAACCTTGACAAAAGCGATTCCTTTTAACCTTCCATACTCAACCACACCCTTATTCGTGTATCTTGTTTCTTCCTTTCTTTCATTTTTTGACCAACATAGGGTTTGGCTCTGCCAGAAAAACATTGTTTAGAAACTACTTTGGCTCCTCTTCAGACTTTAATACTGGAAGCTTCCCTTCTTTGATACCAACTGAAGTTATTTTGTTCCAGTTAGGCTATATTTAGGGTGATGGACTATTAGGAGGACCCAGGAAGAAAGGGCAAGTCTTTAGAGAATTGATCTCACCAAGAATGTGCTATATGTTTTTCAAAGAGCTAGAACTTATAATACAACCCACAAAACAATATATTTTATTAGACCTCAGGTAAATTAGAAGGAAATTGTTAGACCCTTAACCCAAAAGTCTAGGGATAGACTTCAGTGGTGTTTGTGAAGCCATTAAAATCACATGTATTTTTTTCAGGGAGGATCTATACCTTTTATCATCTTCTCAAACAAATCTAAAGGTTAAGAGTCACTGTTGTAAAGATGCTGGTGAAAGTTCTGGTCTCTGCCCATTGATTTCCGTGGGTTCCAGTTACCTGAACTTGCAAATCTGATTTGACTCATGACTTGATTGAATATGGAAGGGGTACCTAAAATGTATTTGACTGAATTTTATTTCTAAGACTGAAATTGTCAATGACTGTGTGATGGATAAAAGAAGGAAAAAAAGAAGAGAAAAGTGGCCTAATGGGGCCTTCCCAGGAGGGTCATTGTTCAAGTAAAAAGTACTTCTAGTAAGCATGTATTTTCTGAGAGATTGAAAGAAGAAAGTTCATTTCAGTACATTAAATGTGAACATCTGTGTTACTAAATCACATCAAGACACTCACCTAGTTTACAAGCATATCTTCTTCAATAAGGTTTAATTATCCTTCTGATTTTTGCCTTTCTTTCAGGGGTTAGCAAATCAGTCATCAAAACAATGTCCATCATGGATTTTGAAAAGGTTAATCTTGAATTAATAGAGGCCTTGTTAGAATGGATTGTAGATGGAAAGCACTCCTACCCTCCAGGTAACTGCTTCTTGTCTTCATTTATGTGTGAGATGGCGAAAGGGAAGGGAGCTTACTCACTGAGACCATGGGCACTGTGGAGACAGCCTCCCTTCCTGGAGCCCTCATCCCCACCCCCACCTTCCACCCCCAGTTCTGTGTAAAGTTGCTTATTAGGCTTTTGGGGGGAAATTTCACCTTTTGAGGTTCACCCATTCTTTTTGCTTGGCACTCTTGTGCTCCCACCGAGCAAAAAGATGTTGACAATACAAAGTCCAAAAGGAAGAAAGCTGAAAAGAAGGCCTGGCCGATCCCATATTAAACACCCCGTCCTTGGGTAAAGGGGAGCCTCGTAATAGGTGTTTCTGTCACATGAAGACTCTGCACATAGAGGCCACAGGGCAGTGGAGTTAGGGGCATAGGCTTTGGAATCTAAGCTTCCCAACTCTGCTACTCAAGTACTCTAACCTCGAATAAAGTCCTTATCTTTTTTTCTATGCCTCACTTTCCTTGTTTATAAAATGAAGACAGTAATAAATCCTCTTAGGTAAAGCTATTTTGAAGATTTAAAAAAAGCTTATATAAAGTACTTAGCATATAGTTAATGCCCAGTAGATACTACCCCTAATAATGATAATATTATAATCATATTTATCATCATTATTATTGTTAGTATCACTGTTAATACTACTGCTGTTATGACACAGACCAATGACTGCTTTCCCTTGACTCACTATCTTCCCGTCCCAGCAGCCTTCTTAACCTCACTTGCAGGCCCTTATCCCCCAAATGAATGGCCCAGATCGTCTCATAATAATAGATCAAACAATTACATGATGTGCTCATTACACAAAGCTTAAGAGAAATGGAAATGGATGCCTTCCTCTGCTTAGACTTTAATCATTATATGATATTTTCTGAAGAGACATGCGAGATGCATGAAAATATTAAACTGCCTTGTTTCTCATCTCTTGGCAAGTAGCTAATATTGGCTAATACATTATCATTGGACTGAATATTTTGTTTCACCCTCAAGGAAAAGACTTATTGAAAAAAAAAAAAAACAAGCATAGCAGACAAAAAGAAATGTTAGAAAATTACCTAAATTCAAAGCTGAGTAGATGTAGTGATTAAGGAGTCAGTGATATATTTGTGAATATTAAAGCTATCCCTGATACAGATGGCCAAGCAAACCATGAGAGTAGAACAGATCAGAAGGTACACAAAAATATAAACAAAATGTTTTCTTGCATCCATATAGATTATTGTACCACTCTTAAACCTTGTGGTATTTTAGTAGGGAGGAACATGCAGTATGTAGTGGAAAGCACATGGATCTGATGCGAGAAACCCTAGATTTTTGCCCAGATTCCACTCTGTGACCTGGCCAAGTTACCAAGTAACTTTAAGGGTACTAATAACCTTCTTAATAGGTGGCTGCAAGGATCGAATGAGATAATGTATGTGGACATGTTTTGTGTACTATGAGGTGTTAATACCAACTCTAAAAGATATCTTTTCCTCTCTTACCTCAGAGTTCCATTTTTGTAATAATTAAGCTTCCTTATTTATTTGGTAGGGAGAATAACTGTGATCAATAATAGGTCATGAGTTTCTTGTGGACAGATCTTTTTTTTATATTCCATTGCACCTAACACAGGGGTAACACAGGCACCCAATAATATTTATGAGTTTAAAGGAAGGGCTAATGAAAATGATATCAATTTCCTCTCCAAATAAAGCACAAAAGAAGGTGACTGTTGCTGAGTGATCATTCGTGGTATAGAAATACACTATAATCAGTTATCACTGTCCGTTTTCTTTAATGTAAAATTTAAAAGCCCATAAAGTATAAATATCGCCTGGTTAGTTAATGTGCTGCTTCTTCAACATACATCTGAATTTAGGTTACCCGATTGGCCAGCCAATTATAGTTTCTTTGTCTTATTTCCAGTAAAATGTTTATGGATTTGTTTCCTAGTAATAAAAGAGTCTTCCTATGTTATAAGATTAGAAGGATAATTCTTTCTATAAAAACAGAATGTCAGCGGCCAGTGTACTAAAATATATTTAAAGAGCTTTGCTAATGACTCTTGTATAAACTTAAGACATTATATTTTCCAAACTGCAGTTTTTCCTGTTGTGGAAAGGTAATAATACCCCATTCATTTTGTAGTTAGTAAGTCAGAAAATGTATTTTAAAAGTTCGTTATCTATTAAGCCTTGAGACTTTACAAAGAAAAGTGACAGTGAAAAATCTCAGATTATTACATTTTTTCATTTAAAATAACGTTTTAATCTATGTTAGTTTTTCATTTTTTGTACTTATCAAAGTGATTTTTTTTATATACCCAGGTGCTATACTTGTATTTTTACCAGGACTAGCAGAAATCAAAATGCTTTATGAACAGCTACAGTCTAATTCTCTTTTCAACAACAGACGTAGTAATCGGTAAGTCGATTGGTTTCTATATCCTCAGTCATCTATTGCAATTATACTCGAAGATGAGTAACCAGAAAGGTCTCTTTCACAGTCATCATCCTCTTTAGACCCTAGTGTCACTTCTCAAGAATATGTTTGTATACACCAGCTGGAAATAGACAGACTTATTCATTCCAAGAAATCAATCATTCCCATTCCATTAAATAAAAATATTTCTCTTCACTTAGCATAGTGACTTAGCAAAATTATATGTAATTTCAGTTGCCAGATGTGGGAGATGGGAGAAACCAGTGTTAGTAACAACAAATAAATGCTATCATTTTGAGAAAAAATAATTTTCAACAGTTCGTATTCTGGTAACAAGACACATTGGGTGTGTCTTTATATCTAAGGTGATAACTACTTAACAGATGAACACTCTTAGAAAAATAAGAATGAAATTTTTTAGTATACATCACTGTCTCTGCCTCTTTCTGTGGATTTAAAGGTAGAGAAAAAATGATATTTTGCTGGTTATTATGCTCTAGACCTGTTACTTGTAGAATATCAACTATTTAGTCATCTTGATTATATGTAACTGAATTACACTCCAGTTTTTCTCAAGTTGATGCAAGGTTTTTAGTTCATAGAACTGAGTGAATATTTTGTAAGGATCAGAAAGAACTTTCGCATTTGGAAGAGCTGGGCCCTGAGGACAGGTTGTAGAGAAACAGCTGATACTTGGTGTGATATTATTAGTTTTAATAGAAACCCAGTATAATCTGATTTCATGTTAGAACACTAAATGTGCTTTTATTTCCTTTCAGATGTGTCGTTCACCCACTTCATTCATCTTTATCCAGTGAAGAGCAGCAGGCTGTGTTTGTAAAACCTCCTATAGGTGTAACTAAGATTATAATTTCCACCAATATTGCTGAGACATCCATAACCATTGATGATGTTGTCTATGTCATCGATTCTGGGAAAATGAAAGAAAAGAGGTATTCTCTTTTGGCAATACAAGAGAGGGCTAAAGATGCCTCATTTAGAGTCACACAGCTATTAATGGCTAATGCTATTAAACTACATAGATTACTGTTTGAAAAACTCTTTGTGGCTATATGAGTGGGTCTATAGCCAGACCATAGTCTTGAAGTCAAAAGGAGATGAAAAGTTTAAGGTTTTATCTCAGAAGTAATTAATTATTCTTCCTCTCCCTTTTTTTCATATGCTTTCTTTACATATGCTCGAATGAAAAAGAGGTGACAGATGTGTTAATTAGTTTGATCATGTTAATCATTTCACAGTGTATACATATATCAAAACATTGCATTGTACAAAACATCACCTTAAATACATACCATTCGTATTTGTCAAAAATAAATAAAAATGAAAAAGAATTAAAAAAGAAAAAGAGTTAAATAAGGAAACTATACGTAGGCGCATTTCATACCATTTTAATCAGCAGTAGCTGCTTGCACCAGGGACTCAGCTGTCCCAGAACACACAGGACACTGTGTCTTTGTACAGAAGTAAGGTGGTCCGTCTGTTCTATCCATTCTGAGTGGAGTCTTGGCCATATTTTTATAAAATAATTCTTTTTTACAATTTTCTTTTTCTTTATAGATATGATGCCAGCAAAGGGATGGAAAGTCTAGAGGATACTTTTGTTTCTCAAGCTAATGCCCTTCAAAGAAAAGGTCGAGCAGGCCGTGTTGCATCTGGGGTCTGCTTTCACTTATTCACTAGCCATCACTTCAATCACCAGCTTTTAAAGCAGCAGCTCCCAGAAATACAAAGAGTGCCACTGGAACAGCTATGTCTCAGGTACATCTTGATCTTGTGTTCTGCTTCCAAAAAGTCTAGATGTTTCTCACCCTAAGTTCCATGTTTTCTTTTTCATAGTAGGACCTGTTTTGCTAAGAGTGGACATGGATGAACTCATTCATTTGCAAAGCGAGAGCTCTTCATTGTTGCCTTTACCATTCCCTTTAACTTTCTGCTCATAAAGATCTCTTACATTGCAGAGGATGGCCCTAAAGTAGAGCTTAAGATACATTCGTAAGTCCAAGAAGTAATCTAACTGCTGGGTACCACTAATATTAAATCATCATAGGGAAAAAATCTAGGGCCTTATTATCAGTTAGAGCAATGTGAACAAAAACAACTTGAAAACACCATTATCTCCCTAATGAACAAATAAGAATAAATATCATAAAATAGAACTTAACGAATGAATGATAAAACTCAGTGTTATTGAAGCTGGGGAACCTATGGTTCAACCTTTCTGAAAAGTTGCTTGGCATTATATAAGAACTCTAAAACTATTCATGCCTTTGATCCACATCACTTTGAAGGGAGTATGCCCATAAAAAAAACCCAAAGAAAAACAAGCTACTTGTACAAAGATGTTATATATAGCTCTTCATTTATCTAGCAGGTTTATTTTGAGAGCCTCCCATTTGCCAGAGGTTGGGCTAAGCACTAGGGTTACTGCAAGGTAGAAGACACAGTCCCTGCTTTCAGGTGTCCATGGTCAGGTCTTAAGAAATTGGGCAAGCAGGTGCATTGAACTAAGGAACAGTGCAAATGAAGAAGAGTGAAGGGATTTGAGAGAGCTCTAGAAGTCAATGGACTCATTCGGGAGAATGAGAGAAGGAGAAAATGTAAACTATGTAGCACATATGATTTAAAAACTATTCAAATACAACAGTGGGAAAATCAATAAATTATACAGACCAACGTAGTTCTTCCTTTTTTTTTTTTTTTTTTGCCATTCAAAATTTAAGTAAGTAGATAACTATTAATACATGTCTAAAGTAAAACATCTGACTGATGTTTTACTAAGTGGGAAAAAGCTGGGTACCAAATATGTACAGATTAGTAAATACATAAAATTGTATGTTTATAGATTCATAGCTTTAAAAGAAAATATAAGTGAAATAAATTTTATATATATTAGAGTTTTCTGAAAATTGCTTAAGTTCATAATTTAAAAGAGTAACTTTCATAAATAATTACTATGCAATTTTAGATGTGAGAAAGAGTAAATGGATCATTTGAATTTAATTTTATGATTTGAACCCACTATTATGGAAGAAGCATTTTGAAAGTTTGTAGAGCAAATTTTATTTCAGAATCTGAAATTTCAGTATCTGAAAGCGTTTCTGCAAATTATTGTTGGAGAACTAGAAGACATAAAATATATTAAAATTTTTTGTTTGAACTAATATTATCTAGTTTATGAAAGCATATATCTGGAAAATTAAAAATTATTTTCATTCAAGAAAGAAGCTTACCCCTTGGTGTCAGCCCACCAGAAATAAAATTAACAAATTATTATTTTGTTTTCTTTTCCTAGAATTAAAATTTTAGAAATGTTTAGCACTCATAACCTTCAATCTGTGTTCTCTCGGCTCATTGAACCACCGCACCCCGATTCTCTCCGTGCCTCAAAAATACGATTACGAGACTTAGGAGCATTAACTCCAGATGAAAAACTGACCCCCCTAGGGTACCACTTGGCCTCTCTGCCCGTAGATGTGAGAATTGGCAAACTGATGCTGTTTGGGTCTATCTTCCGCTGTTTGGACCCTGCACTCACCATTGCTGCCAGTTTGGCTTTCAAGTCTCCTTTTGTAAGTAAACAAGTCACCTAAGTGGGAGTCCATAGTCTAAGGGGGCCATGGGTGCTTCAGAGGTATGTGAGCCCCCTAAAATTTTCTTATATGTGAATTTTTCAGGGCAAAATGTCTATAACTTTTATCTGATCCTCAAAGAAATCCATGCCCCAAATAAAGTTTAAGAACTAGAGACCCAATTTAGTAAAATAATCTAAATGTGCTTTTTATTATGTCTGCTATACTCGCTCAATGTAGAAAAATCAGAAAATGCAACCAAGCAAAAAGGTACCCTTGCATGATTTTAAAAATCAGTAAACACATCAGACCACTTTTTAAAACAGCTTTATTGAAATACGTCATCCAAAGTGTACAGTTCAATAGCTTTTATTTAACACTGTGTAATCATCACCATAGTTTTAGAACGTTTTTATCATCTCATGAATAATCCCCTTAGCTATCACTCCCTATTCCCCTCCAATCTCCCGTCTGCTCCAGCTAGGCAGCCACCAGTCACCTTTCAGTCTTTATAGATTTGCCTCTTCTGGACATTTCATGTTAATGAAATAAGATAATATATAGTCTTTTGTGACTGGTTTCTTCATTTAGCATAATGCTTTTAAGTTTCATCTGTATTATAGCATTTATCAGTACTTCATTCATTTTATATCCAAATAATATTCCTTCGTACAGATATACCACATTATGTTTATGCATTCAGCTCTTGATGGACGTTTGAGATTGTTTTTACCTTTGATTATAAATATTCATGTACAAAGTTTTATATGGAGTGAAACCACTGGGTCAAATGGTGACTCTGTATTAACTTTTTGAGGAACTCCCAGACTCTTCCAAGGTGGCTGCATATTGTATTCCACCAGCTTTTTATCAGGGTTGCAATTTCTCTGCGTCCATACCAGTGCTTGTTATTATTTGACTTTTTTATTATATCCATCCCAGGAGATGTGAATTTGTGGTTTTAATTTGTATTTCCCTCATGGCTAATGACATTCAGTACCTTTTAATTTACTGTGTCTTCTTTAAAGAAATATCTACTCAGATCCTTTGCCCATTTTTTATTTGGGTTATTTGTCATTTTATTATTGAGTTGTATGAGTTCATTATATATTCTGGATGCAAGACCCTTATCAGATAAATGATTTGCAATGATGTTTTTTTCTAAGATGTTTTTTTCTATAGTTTTAGCTCTTACATTATAATCTTTGGTCCATTTTGTGTATGGTATGAGGTAAGAGTCCAATTTTATTATTTGCATATGACTATCCAGTTGTCCCAGCTACATTTGTTGAAAAGACTATTCTTTCTTCATTGAATGGTCTTGGCATGTCAAAAATCAATTGACCATAGATACATGGGTTTATTTCTGGACTTCGTTCTGTTCCAGTGAGCAACACACTGTTTTGATTACTCTAGTTTTGAAGTAAATTTTGAAATCAGGAAGTATGAGTCCTCCAACTTTGTCCTTTTTGTTATTTTGTTGAGAATTTTTACATCCACATTCCTAAGAGATATTACTCTGTAGTGTTTTTTTTTGTGTTTCTTCCCCCTTATGACATCTTTGGCTTTGGTATCAGAGTGATACTGGCTGCATAGAATGATTCGGAAGTGTTCTCTCCTATTTTTTTTTTTATTATTAAAGAATTTGCAAGGAATTAGTATTAATTCTTCTTTAAATGTTTACTAGAATTCGGTGGTGAAGCCACCTAGGCTTTTCTTTGGTAGTTTTTTGATTACTAATTCAGTCTCTTCACTTGTTATAGGTCTATTCAGATTGTCTCTTTCTTTTTGAGTCAGTTTTGATACTTTGCATTTTTCTAGGAATTTGTCCATTTCATCTAAGTTATCTAATTTATTAATATACAATTGTTCATAGTATTCCTTTTTAATCCTTTTTATTTCTGAGAGGTTGATACTAATGTCCCCTCTTTCATTTCTGATTCTAGTGATTTGAGCCTTCTTTTTTTTCTTGGTCAGTTTAGCTAAAGGTTGTCAATTTTGCCCATTTTTCCAGAAAACCAGCTTTTGGTTTAATCAATTTCCCCTATTTTTCTATTATCTATTTTACTAATTTCTGATCTTTTTTATTTCCTTCCTTCTGTTCGCTTTAGGTTTAGTGTGCTTTTCTTTTTCCAGTGTCTTAAAGTGGAAGGTTAGGGTATTGATTTGAGATCTTTTTTCTTTTTTAATATAAATACTTATAGCTATAAGTTCTCCTCTAAGGACTGCTTTAGCAGCATTCTATAAGTTTTGGTGTCTATTACCTTCATTTTCATTCATCCCAAGTATTTTCTGATTTCCCTTTTTAATTCTGTGACCCATTGGTTATTTAGGCATGTTTTCTTTAATGTCCACATACTTGTGTATTTCCCAATTTTTTATCGATTAATGATTTCTAATTTCATTCTATTGTGGTTGGAGAACATATTTATATTATTTCAGTCCTTTAAAACTTATTAAGCTTTGTTTTACGGCCAAGCATATAGTCTATCCTGCAGAGTATTTTATATGGACTTGAGGAATATAGGTATTCTGCTGTTGTTGCATAGAATGTCACTCTGCCTTTATTTTCACCATGACTTATCTCAGAGAGGAGAATAGATGGATATAATCATTTTCTTCAGTTTTAATATTATATTTCATGGAATCATAAACACATAGATCTGCAAAAAGATCTCAGTCCCCTCATTTTACAACAGATGGCAAAACCAGGGACCAGAATAGGTGATGTAGCTTGCTGTGGGTCATAATAGTCAGTATTGATGTGAGTAGGACCTCTGTTTCAAATCATCTAAACAAACCTCTTGCTGACTGTTTTGTTTTATTGAAATATAGAAATATTAGAAATATTGATGTTGATTAGAAATATTGATGTCATCCTTAGCCTAAACTGAACACTTGTCTTTTGCTGGGTTTGTAAACAAAACATAATCTCCCAAATGTAATACTTTTCCCACTGGCCTTCTTAAAAAAGAAGGTGTTACTATAAAGGTGTTTAAATATACAATATAAATAGAGAGAAGCACCATAGTTGGTTTAAAATGGTTTTCAGGGGTGTAATAGCTAGGGCCTTGCTTCAGCTTGCTATGAGGAGCTACTGTAACTCATTCTGGTGCCTATAGTACCTGGGTGTTTTGGGCTAGAGGAAGAACTGTAAATTAAGTTTCCCAGCTAATTTTACAAATTTGTAGGGAAAAGGAAGACCTGTAAACATTATAAAAGTGGAAGAAAACATTAGTTATGGGTATAGAAGTAGGGGAGATTCAAGCATAAAAGAGTCTGTAAAATAGAGATACCACAGAGTTAGAATTTTAGATTTTAGATCTAGCTTTTAGAATGCATGGCTCTCTTATGACATCTTGCCACTAGAAACTAAAAGGCCCAGTAGAGCTTATAACAGGTGGGCAGACAGTCTCACGAGGACCAATAAGTGTCAGATTGCCATCACTTAATTGCCTTTAATCAGCCACCCACTGAGTACTCTTTGTTCCACACAAAATGCTTCCCAAGGCACCTGGCTTCAGCAATAGGAAAGTGCCATTTAAAACCTCTTGTGTCCTTTAAAACTGGTGTTCCTCATTTAGGTGTCTCCCTGGGATAAAAAAGAGGAAGCTAATCAGAAAAAGCTAGAATTTGCAATTGCGAACAGTGATTATCTGGCCCTTCTACGAGCCTACAAGGTAAGTATATAACCTAATGGTTGAGGTTTATTTCTGGAGTTGGCACTAAAGTCATAGTAAGTTCATCTTGATTTTCTCCAAAACTTAGGGATGGCAGCTAAGTACGAAAGAAGGTATGCGTGCCAGTTATAATTACTGCAGACAAAACTTCTTGTCAGGAAGAGTTCTTCAGGTGAGTTGTTTCTGTGGCAGTTTGTTTTCATTTGTTTTCTGTAGTAGTAGCACACCAGAGGGTGTTGCAACTTTATCTTGCTTGTCCTGCTTTGACATTGAAAACATTATTTCTGGAATACGCTTGGCTTTACGAGCTGTGCGAAACAGATTCTGAGCTATGACATCAGGCCTTCTGGGTTGAACCTTTCAGCTGACCCATTTTTCCTCTTTTCAGTGAACTTGTGTTTACTTATGTGGAGGATTGAGGAATATAGGTACTCTGAAGCTTACTACTTGGAAGTCAGTTTTTTCAGTAATTATACCAGGCATTCTTAACCTGGACCCATAAACCCCTGAAATTGTATGCAAAATTGTATGCTTATATGTATGTGCCTTATTCCAGGGAATCACAACTTTTAGCAGATTCTCAAAGCAGTCTGTGACCATCCCTAAATCTTCTACTCTCTCTCCAAAAGTAAAGAATGAATACTGAACCAAATTTTCTTCATTAGTTTTTTTTATGTCCATCAGAGGCTACTGTGTCAATAATGAGTAGAGAAGAAAGACAAGGTTTATAATCTCTGTGTAATAGACAGGGCTCTGTCCTCTGTTGTGAGTGTTTTAGCCTCCCTTCCAAAGTGCTATGAGCAGCCAGAATACTGATGGTGCACATCTTTGCAAAGCATCTGTTTTCCTCAAAGGTTTTGAGGCTGGGGAGGGAGAAGGACTTCCCTTTCACATTAAAAGATGTCCTGGAGTAAAACACAAAATTAATGTTCTTAATACTTAACAGTACCTGACATTTACTTGTCTCTCTGTCGCAGATGCTCCGGCAAAACGGAGACCTTATCTGTTTTGTTCAACAGTCCATCCCCAGTGCCTAGAACAGTGCTTTGCAAAGTTGGTGCTTAAACAAAGTAAGAGAACTCAGAACCATCCCAGCATTTGCCTTCATTCTCGTCTGCTGTTAGGTGTACTTCAGTGAGACATTTTGAGAAGACAAAGCTCTAGCTTTATTCTAAGTACATCAAAAGCAATAATTTTCAACCTTGGCTGCACATTAGATTCACCTGAGGAGGCTTAAAAAAAATTAAGTAAGTAAAAATGCCCAGGTTCCACCCCATGCCAATCACATCTGGACCTCTAGGGCTGGAGCCTCAGCATCTGTTTACTGTCATTGATGTGATTCTAATACATAGCCAGGCTTAAGAGTCATTGGTACAAAGGATATGCTATATGTAAGGGCCAGTAATACGTATTTCCTCAAGTCATTAAGATTTTCAAGTACAAAATGATATTTCTTTGAAATTACATTTCTTACTAAATTTATTCTTTTTCTTCAGGCTATATGTTGATTTTGCTATGGTCTATGCAATCCATCAAACAGAGTTCCCTCTTATCACTAAACTCCAACTTTGATTGTAGTATTATTTTTATTACAATATCAATTAAAACCTTACATTTATTTAAGGTCTAACTCCTAGTTGTATTTTATCATGTTATCCATATGTACTTGAGACATTCCAAGAGAATACTTAAATTATCATCAAGAGTCAGGGTAGTGTTGCTTAGCTTTCAGTTCCTTTGATTGTCATTATCTCATTCTCTGTTGTCTGATACACAGCTTAAATTTTAGTAGAAGCCAGAAGAGAAAGAGGTTTGGGCTTTTCTTTCTCACACTTGTGCTCAGCCACAAAAGGGGATGTGGAAATCTAAACCACTCAATAATGTCCCTATTCTTAAAAAACGATGTTTGCCAGAGAGACCTCAAGGTAAGGGACAGAACACTAACCACTCGAGGCTCAGGTAAGGAACTAAGAGGACCTAAGTAAAAATGCAAGTAGGAAAACAGTGTCACAGAACTTTGAGTAGGGGTTCTCAACAAAGTAAACTACATTTTTTGCTGTCCTAAGAATTTCCAGGAAAGTCAGACTTACTCAAAATTCAATTAATAAGTTTTTTAAAATGTAATTTACAGGGAAATAAATTATCTTTAGGTTTTCCAAAATTTGCGAATTTCTGTGTGACTTTGTCACTCTCTCTGCTGGTTTGCATAAGTGAAAACTGCCCTTTTGGAAATGACCAGACAAGATAATCTTCACATCTGTTATACGAACCCATATGAGCCTCATTACTGTCCAATGAAGTAATGTATTTTTTAAGTCATTTATTATTGTAAGACTACACTTCCCCTTGATGTGTTGATGTACCTGCTTAAAGATTTTTTCCACTTTCAGGAAATGGCCAGCCTCAAAAGACAATTCACTGAACTGTTATCAGATATAGGCTTTGTGAAGGAGGGACTCAGAGCCAGGGATATTGAGAAAAGGGCCCAAGGAGGAGATGGTATCTTGGATGCCACAGGAGAAGAGGTAAAGAATGTCCACATGAATACCATATTATTAAGTCAGAAACACTTACTGGCACCTTTTTTTTTTTTTTTTTTTTTTTTGTAAAGGAAGTTTGTTAGTCGAGCATCAGCCTAAGACATGGGATGCATCTTTATCAGTTGGCTTTCTTCACTTAAGCCCTATGAGCAGGGGGTTTGTGGCATTCTTGATTTTCTTCTTTCCACAAATAAGTGTCAGCTAATGCTCATAAAAACAAGGGTTTTCTATTAATTGTTGCTACTGTTTTTTAAAATCCACACTGGTACCTAATAAGCCTGTAAGAGATAGAATAGACTTTTCAATAATGTCTTCTTTAGCCAGACGAGCCTTTTCCCAACCAAGGATAGTTTTTTGTGTAATATAGGAAGAACACTTCTTCAAGAGTAACCTGATGCCACTCTGTTCTCAGCGCAGTTAGTACTTTCTGGAGATTGTAAACATTTCAGGAACCAGCATCTTTCTCTCCACTGATCCTTAGGAGCCTTGGCTGTGTAGCTGCTTTGCAGAGATCTAGGAAGAGTTACTGTGGGCTTCTTGGAGTGAGTCCTATGTGAATGTGGTCCAGTAGATTTATTTTTTACTTAGAAATAATTTTTCTAGCAAAGAGATGAAAGTTAAATGCTTTTAAAATAGAAATCAAATGAAATATAATGGTAAATTCCAGGGCATAGACAGAAGTAACCACATTACTTATAATATTAATGCTTCATTTCTCCCGTAGGCAAACTCAAATGCTGAGAACTCCAAGCTAATATCAGCAATGCTGTGTGCTGCTTTGTATCCAAATGTGGTTCAGGTAACAAAACATTTTTCCTGGACCCTCTACTTCTTGTTTGAGTTGTAAACAAGGAATATAAGTTAAGACGTACACATTAATCATCATAAAGACACACACGCATACATACATACATACAAAGCCTTTTAAACTTTAGTATACATGTTTAATCCTTCAGTTCTCCAAATCTGTTTAGATACATCATTCAGGAAGATTTATCGTATAAAATGAGTTGCCTCTCTAATCCTTCTGACATATTATGACATTCCAGAAATTAAAATGAACACATATGTCACTCTGTAAGCCAACATGTGCATAACTAAACGTCCATGTAAGATAGAAAATTGATTCTACTTCGTTTTCCTATATGCCCTCTACTCTGGACTAAAATTAGATAAGAACAAATCAAACAAGTCAGTGCTTTGCCATGGGACCATCTGTGACCCTCCTTCTGCAAACCCCCTGGTTGGCTTTTTACCTGAGTTTTGATTTTCTAGTCCTTCTCAAACTCAGAAAGAATTTGAATTTTTCAATTACTGAATCATTTCTCATTTAACTTTTTGTTAAATGTCCAGTTGACATCTGCTGATTAATTTATGGCTCATTTCATAATTTAAGTACTTGCATGCTTTTCAAACCATTTGAAATTTACTTTAAAAAATCATTTGGAGTTGGTAAAAAATCAGTGGTTGGAAGGATGAATAAGCAGAGCACAGCAGATTTTTAGGGTAGTGAAAATACTCTGTTTAACACCATAATGTTGAATATATGTCATTATACATTTGTCCAAATCCGTAGAAAGTATAACAGCAAGAATGAACCCTAAGGTAAACTATGGATTTTAGGTGATTATGATGTGACAAAATTTTTTAAGAATTATAATACTCATGCTGTTATAGTTCCCCCAAAATGAACACTCTCACTCTTGGTAGAATATAAATTGATATACCCTTTCTAGATAGCAGTTTCTAAGGATTTATTATTAGGAAATAATTGCATACATGCATAAAGATACAGCTAGGAGGATATAAAGATATAGCTAGGAGAATGTAATTGTAAAGATTACTAGAATGAACAGTCTAAAATGCCAATAATAGAGAATTTATTTGTTAAATTATAGATCATTACAATGAGGTACTATATCAGCATTAAGAATTATGTTTTAGGAAAATATTTAACAACATGGAAAAAGCTCTCAATATTTTAAGTTAAAAATGTGTATTATAGTCTACAGCCAACCCACCCCTAAACAAGCCTGATCCCATCTGATCTCGGAAGCTAAGCAAGGGTCAGGCCTGGTTAGTGCTTGGATGGGAGACCACCTAGGAAGACCAAGTGCTGTAGGCATAAAAAAATAAAAAATAAGGGATTATAAGCTGACAAGGTCCTTAGAATCTGTGAAGTCAACCGAGGGTTGCCTCGCCTAAAAAAAAAAAAGTCTATTATAGAAAGTGATCCTATATTAATTTCAGCATGTATATTTTTATTTATATTATTTATTGTTTTCCCTATAAAAACATAAATCTAGCAGAAAAAACTAAAATGATATTTATCAAATACTAATGCTAGTTATTTCTTAATCATGTGATTATAGATTTTTCTTTTTTCTAATGTAATTTTTACAATAAACATGTCTTATTTTTGCAAAAAACATGTATAATTCATATGTATGCGTGTGCACATAAGCTTTTCATATTTTTTCAAATGAAATAATCTGTTTATAGCATTTTTTGCTGTGTTGACAGAAAGTCATTTAGAAATGTAGGATTGGGATTGATGGTCAGCAGATTGGTCCATTGTTGCCTGCTACATCTCTGTACCTGATAACCAGTGCAGACCTGAAATATTAACATGGTTTCTCCCCCACATGTCTTTTGTGTGATATAGTCACCCAGAGCTACTGCACCTACATCCACACTTCTTGATGGTTAAAAAGATAAGAAAAAAAGTGTGTTTGTAGGAAATTAAATGAGAGGGAAGAAACAACAAAGGCATTGTGCCAAGGGATACATCCTGCACTGGAAATATACATATTACATATTTATTTTTATAAACACTTGTTTAGGTGAAAAGCCCAGAAGGGAAATTTCAGAAAACCAGTACTGGAGCTGTCAGAATGCAACCAAAATCAGATGAGCTGAAGTTTGTCACCAAGAATGATGGATATGTACACATTCACCCTTCATCAGTGAACTATCAGGTCAGAATGGTGGGATGTACTTACATTTACATATGGCAGGTCCTGAGGTGAAAAACACAGTTGCTTTCAGCCAAACCTTGTTCCATCACTTGCTGTTCCCAGCAGCACCACTGACCTGGGGAAGGTTGAGTAAGCATTAACAGACTGGAAATTGGACTATTTTGGGAAAGGCTTTCCATTTTAAGAAAATTCTACTCGATACAAAAATATGTTCAAGTCTGCTTTCAGATATAAAATTGTTTCTTTGCATCGCTGAACCTATGCCTTAAAAAACAGTGACCTATACTTGCTAATCCTACTTTCTCAGTTCTCATTCTTCCCTCAGCCTACTGCTGTGAGGCTTCTGCCCCCAACACTCCACTAAACTCTTCAAAAGTCCGAGTAACCTCCTAGTTGTTAAATCCAATGAGCATGCCCTGGTCCTCATCATACTTGACTGTCATGTAGTATTTGATATTGCTGAACTTCTTACCTCTTGAAACTATCTTTGATGTTGTTTTTTTTGTTTCTAAAATGTCACTTTCTTCTATCTCTCTGATCCTCCTCCTCTCTCTCATTTACTAGTTCCTTTGCTGAGAAATGGTGATTCTGTCTTTAGTCCTTATTTTCTCACTACAGTGTACATACTCTTCCTGAACCACGAGAGCACAACATCGTGGTTCTAACTGCCACCTACATGCTGACACAGACTTCCAGATCTGTCTTTCCAGTCCTGGGGTTTTCTCTGAACTGGATGCCTTCCAGTCACCTCACACTCAAAAGCTGAAAAGTCAAATTTCTCAAATTGAGTTATTTCTCAATTCGCTCTTCTCTTTCTGTGTTCCACGTCTTGATGAATGGCACCATCCAGATCACAACGCTGCCGTCACAGAGCCCCTGCTGCTTTTCTCTTTACTCCAATCCACCTGGTCACTGGGTCCCAACAATTCTACCTTTTTGACATGTCTCAGATTTGCCCATTCCTTCTATTCCTACTGCCATTTCCTCAGTTCAAACTCCAAACATCTATTTCTTGACTGAAGTACCATTCTTCTGGTGCTTTCTCCCTCCAATCTTTTACACTACCGCTGCCATAATTATCTTTATAAAACATACATTTGATCATGTCATTCCTTTGCTTAGAACTCTTCATATATGGAGTCTACTGCATACTCTCATGTCAGCCCCTTCTCATATCATGTACCCCCCCCAACTCCCTCCCTCTGTCATTCTGTGTGCTCTAGCAATACCAGAGTACCAACAATGTCTCCAAACAGCACGACGTAATACTGTTCTCTGTGCCTGGAATGACGTTCTCATTCCCCAGCAGGCTCCTACCTATCCTTCAGGCTCCCATTAAATATCACTTCCCCAGTGCTCCTCTCCCTCTGGATTGCTCTTACTTCTGTTCCACTGTCATATAGTGTGCATTTGTCCACTGTTGGGCTTACCACATTTTATGGTTTATGGTTTGTCTCCTTCATGGAATTGTGAAATTCCAGAAGACAGAAACTGAATTTTATTCACTTTACATTCTTGATATCTAGCCTGGTGCCTAGCTGAAAGCAGATGCCCAATAAAGCTTTCAGGAGAAATGAAGGAGAAAAAGAGGAAAGAATGGAGGAAGAAAGTTTGAAATGTTAGGACTGGTCAGCCCCCTGGAACTACTGAGTAAAGTGTCAGCAAAGCATGGAAAGGGTCTCTTTCAGCTCAGAAGAGTTTGAGGACCAGGAGGTCATCCGCCCTTTTAGCTGCTATATACTTAGGAACCAGAGGCCTGAGTTTGCTACACTCCTCCGCTTCTGGGTTCACCGTGACATTCATGCAATGAATACAGATACTTCATGCATCCACTCAGTATCTGCAAGCACCTCCCCTGTGCCAGGCACTGTTGTCAGCCATGGAGGACAGTGGATGAGCTAGGTAGACAAGGTCTCTGCCCAGCTCAGGGAGCACACGTTCTAGTGGGCAAGAAACAAGTAAACAAATTATCTCAGGTTGGTAATAAATGCTATGAAGAAAAACAACAGTAAGACTGAGAGTGACAGGAGAGGGGCTGTTTTACAGAGTGGTCAGGGAAGAACTCTCTAAGGAGAAAAGAATTGAGCAAATCCTAAATGCAGCGAAGGGCAAGCCATGCAGATATCTAAAGAGAGAACATTCCAGCAGAGGAGATAAGTGCAAAGACCATGAGATGGGAGCATATTTAGTGTGTTCCAGAAATTTGAGAAGGTGGCCAGTGCAAATGGAGTTAGGATAAGCAGGCTGGGGTCAGGACCTGGCAAGCTATGATAAGTTGCTGAGATTTTATCCTTGGGGAACCCTTTGAGGGTTTTGAGCCCTAACTGGGTATGTTTTTAAAAGATCTCTGTAGCTGTTGTGTGGAAAAGAAGCTGTAGGGATGCAAAAAGAGAAGCAGGGTGAATACTTATGAAGCCACTACTGTGGTCTGTATGAGATGGTGACGGTTTGTACACAGTGGTAGCTATGGAAGTGGTGAGAATGTGTCGGTTCATTATATATTTTGAAAACAGAATTAACAGCACTTAAGATGATATAGATGGAGTGAGCGAAAAAGAGCAATCAAAGATGGCTCCTAAATTTGGGGCTTGAGCAACTGGGTAAATGGAGTGTCATTAACCGAGATGGTAGATACTGCAGGGAAGGGAAAATCAAGAATTCCTTTTGAACATAAGTTTGGGGTGCTTATTAGATGTCCAAGTGGAGACATCAAGTAGGCAGTTGCACATACAAGTCTGGAGCTCAGGGGAAAGGTACAGTCTGGAGATAATTTTGTAAGTCATTGAACAGGTGTATTTAAATCCATGGGACTGGCAGAAGTCCCCTTATGTTGCCAGTGACATCACTGTCATCATCTGAGGTTATATTCCAGGTGAGACACTTTGACAGTCCCTACCTGGTATACCACGAGAAGATCAAAACTAGTCGGGTATTCATCCGAGACTGCAGCATGGTGTCTGTGTACCCGCTGGTCTTATTCGGAGGAGGCCAAGTGAACGTGCAGCTTCAAAGGGGAGAGTTCGTTGTCTCCTTGGATGATGGTTGGATCCGTTTTGCAGCTGCTTCCCATCAGGTAAGGGATAATGGGTCTGTCCTGTGAGGCTCAGGCATTCCTTCAGGGACCAAGGAGAGTGGAGCTGATTAAAGTGAATGATGGGTCTGCAGTGGGACACTAAGAAAGACTAAGGCTGAAGTGAGGCCACAGGTGGAGCCTCAGTAAGACGGGGAGGGAAGCCCAGAATGGGTTGGTGTGAAAGGTTCAGGACAAAAGCTGTGAGTGAGGTGTTGGACCTTCCTAATTATTATACAATACATATTCACCAAAGAAAAATCAGAAAATATAGATGAGCAAAAATAAAAATCACCTCGATTTCGCCACTGTCATTAAAAAAATAATAATAATGTATCTGAATTATTTTATTCTCAGGTCTCAGTTACTTACTATAGGATGTGTATAGAAAACATTTACGGGGGAATATATATTTAAGAAATAAAAATTAATTTTAACACTTGCATCTATTGGAAATCTTACATTGCAAGAAGCAGAGACACCAACTCAAACATTAAAGGAATTTATTGGTGTATTTAACTATAAAGTTGAAAGCAGTATACTCTGATAGAAATATGTGAGCCACATACATAATTTTAATTTTTCTAGTAACCACATTAAAGTAAAAAGTAGGCAAAATTAATCTTAATATATTTTATTTAACCTAATCTAAGAGATGTTAATTTAAACATATAATATAAAAACTTATTGAGATAGTTTACATTCTTTTTTCATACTAAGTCTTCAAAATCTGGTGTGTGTTTTACACTCACAATACATCTTAATTTGGACCAACCATGTTTCAAGTGGTCATTAGATTAGCTACATGTGACTAGTGGCTTCCATATTGAACAGTACAAATCAAGAAGGTCAGGCAGGGTTGATTTAATTCAGTAGCTCAACGACAAAAGCCTGACTGACCTTATGATAGCAAGATAGCTGCAGTAGCACCAGACCTCACATTTGTGCAGCATGCTGTCCAGAAGGTGAAATAGAAACCTGCTTTCCTAAAAGTTCCATCAAACTCGCTCTCCTATACCAATTCTTGTGAGCAAAAGAATGTCGTGGACTCTAAGGCCTGGATTACCTGAGCCATTCACTGTGGCAAAGCTCAGAGCATGAGCCTGTTTAATTTAAACCAGTGTCCAAACTGCAAGGTGGCCAAACAGCGGGGGACAGGCAGAACAGATATTGTGAAGACATCTGCATTGCTCCAACATCAGCATAAAGAAAATGCCATAAAAAATGTGCAACCGTTTCTCCCCACAAAAGCATAAAATGTACCCCAAAGCTGAAGAGATTTTTTGGTTTGTTTAATATCTACCATTTTTAATTCTCCATTTTGCTGCTTCTCCTCTTAAAGTAAATTATAAAAGTTGACCAGGCTTTACTATGGAAAATGCTACATAAAGCCATTCTTCCAGCTTTAATCTCTTCTTTAAATGAGATATGATGCAGGAGCCTTTCTTTATATAATGGACCTTATTTAAATATGTTACAGAGCTGACACTGAGTCAATGTTCCTATAGTTGCATTAAGAAAAATTTTAGAAGCACTTTAAGAATGAAAATGCATTTAGTTTGCTGCCCTCCCAATGGAGTTAAAATTATTACCAGAAATCTAGAATAAGGATAATCATAGCTGGGGCATTTCCTTTAATAACCTTTCTTCTGTTGGTCCACCTACTGCTTACATTGCAACTTTCATTTTAGGTGGCTGAATTAGTAAAGGAACTTCGTTGTGAACTTGATCAGCTCCTCCAGGATAAAATAAAAAACCCATGTATGGATCTGTGTACATGTCCTCGAGGATCCCAGATCATCAGCATGATTGTGAAACTTGTCACCACACAATAAAGACCAATCTTAGAAGAGTGCTTGCTAATCACCTGCTTTTGTTCACCTGGGAAATAACAGCAGCACCTCTACCTCGAACTAAAGCTCTGTGCTGGGCTGGCCCGGTGAAGGAGCCCAGGGCGCTCACTGCTGAGTCTGCACTGCATACCCTTCGGGCAAATTGCCAGACTAAGTCTTTCTAACAAAGCAGTGGGCACTCCCAGCACAACTTGGAGTGTCGATGGGAGACAGTCTAAAAACCAGCTTGCCTGTCTTTTTCCCTGTGACTGTCCAGGAATGAATGAAATCCACGTGATAACACAAAAGGGAATGTTTAACACAATTCTGTTTTAATCTATGTATTATTTTTTTCCTGCATTTTACTGGGGCGATATAGGGGCATGAGGAGAAATACTGATTGTTTTTTCTGTCATACAGGCTCAACTGAGAGAAGTCAGAACAGAAAAGGATAAAAAGAATCATGTGAGCAAGAAAAGTTAATATTTCATTTTAGGCTATTGGCTACAGAGTAAACTTCATTTGTGAGGGATTTTTATTTTTACTCATTCAAGGTAAGCTTAAAAAAATTAATGAGCTCTTATTTGTTATCAAAAGAGCTGGTTTTATTCATAACACTCTTATTCTCGAAAGCAGAATGGTCTGGGTGTCTTTATTCTTCTTTGGGTTTTCCATGTAGAAATCTTTACTCTCCTTATTAGACTAGCTCACCCAGATCTAATGGCCACATTTCACACTACCCGAAGCGGAATTTTAATGGTGTTCTCAGAGCAGAGCTAGCATAGCTGAGATAGAAAAGGTTGCCATGCTAGTGTCAGATTTACAGCCGTAAAAATACCTTAAATGAGAATGCTTATTTTCAGCCACCACTTAGGTTAATGAGGTACTAACTAGTTTTGAAAAAAATGTGAATACATTTACATTTTACCTGGACATTTATCAGTATGGCCAGGAAAAATCCCAAAGAACTAAACAGTAAAATATTTTTATGTTTGTCTAGTCCTCAGGCAGAGAGTCACTACAGGTTTCATAATTATAGAAAGAATTCAAACTAATGAAAAACCACCCCAGTGAAAGGTGTTCACTCTTTAAGGTGTTATTTTAGTTAAGTTTCCACGAACCAACCAGACTGTCCAAAATGGCCATCAGGTGTATTTAAGCTTCAGTGCATTTGAAGAGTTTAGACTCTGAGCAGTATTTTTAAAAGGCATTAATTCGTGTCATCACTTTAAGTAAAAAACACATATGCATAGCATATACAATATCCAAGTCCTGACTTGGTGTTGAAACAAGGCTCACATTACGGAGTGATTAGGCTGGTACATTTAGGAGAAATGAAGGAGAAAACTGCACTAACTCTCAAAAAAAGTTTTTTTTAAACCAGTTTTGACTCTCGGTGCTATCGTGGAGCTCATGCTGCCCTAGCTAGAGCCATCTGCCCAAGTAGATCTACAGCTCAGAGCTAGTTACAATAAAACTTTCCATTCAGAGTGCTGAAAAATTCTCCCCTCAGGGAAGGCATTCTTTGGCTGGTTACTTGCAGCCACATACAAATGCACAAATCCTATCATTTCGTAGATGTGCCAGAATGTGAAAAAGGTTGAGATACCTTGACTGAAGGCACAGAATAAGAAAATCCTCACTGCAAAAACTAAAACTTCTTAAGCTCATCATTAAAATTATGAAATAAGAAATGAAACAAGATTACTCCTTTGTGATTAAAGATCAAAATGTAGTAGAGTATTTCAAGATGAAATTGGATTTCTAAGCCCCAAAAGGATGGTCAGCATTTAATGTTAATTTTGTGGAAAACTCTGTAAATGTTTTCTTAAGTATCTGTTTTACTGGAATCTAGATAGGAAACAATATAAATAAAGTACTCTCTACAAAATTAGTCTGCACTACTATTTTGTACTATGTCTAATTGGAAAGTTCTCAGGAAATTAGAAGAACTAAACATTCTTACAGAGGTGGTCATAGGTTGACAAAGCATTAGCTTTGTCTTCTGACTTGAGTTCATATCTAAATATTGCAACTCAAACTCCCTGACAAGTAATGAACTTTGGTCTTTGTCCTCCGGTTCTCTTATCTGAGCAATTTCAGTAATATATTGAAGTACTCGGCCTGTGGAACTGTAGGCATATGGTAAATGTTCTTTTTTCTTTCTAGGAAATGGTGTGAGTATGTCCCTAAGAGGTATCATAAAATAAGATGTTGTGAAAGTACTTTGTAAAATTAAAATACAATATATGTAAGCAAATTAGGACCAAGGGTGTGGTTTTCAGATATAGCCCAGGCCACTTTGTGGGGGCCACATTCGTCACTAGGCTGAGAGCTGATGAACTTGGGCTTCACACTCTGAGGGTGTCTTGTAGGTGTCCTCCAGTTGCCACATAAGTAATGGATTCCTGGAGACAGAATATGCGTGCACTGTCATTATTATGCTTGAACAAGCCTACACAGATAGGCCAGCTCTTTCCTCCTAAATCATGCTAAAATTAAGCATAAGTTTCCTAGTGCTTTTTTTCCCCCAGATGCAGGGGGAAAAGTTTGCTTAAAATGTTTAGCCAGTTAGTTAATACAAGGTGTTTTCAGAAGTTAGATCTTGATCATAAATCTGTGTCAGTTAATATTTGAGTGCTCACAGTGCAGAGTACCTTAGGTAGAAATAACAGAAACAGCTAATACAATTTGTCACAGCAATAGGTTCACACTGTTCCAGAGTAATAGGTTTCTTTTATGTCTTTAAACTCTCACAAATGTAAAACTATGCAATGACTGTGTAAAAGTTAATAATGATGAGTTATTAACATGGAGAGATTTTTTTCTTGATATTTCTAAGTTATCACCCTCAAAATAATATATCAGAGATTTGTCTTAAATAAAATTTGCAGCCAATCACTTATTATTAAGGTCTTAGATAGTTTAATCATTTATTTCATCAAAGAGCAGAAGAGTTCTTTAGGATAATCACTCATGACCATTTAGGAACCATCAGGAATGAGTAGAATCAATGTTTCATAAAGATGCCAGATAGCAAGCCAAACATGAACTTGCTCCCACAGACAGTTTGGCCTCTTTGCCCCATCTTTGCCTGATTTGGGCCAGCCCTAGGTCTACTCCTAAGTCAGTTCTAACCCAGCTAATTGAATAAATAAGCCAGAACATACTGCCCCAGTGAGGTATGAGGAGGATTGCTTAGAATCAGTTGACTAGGTTTTGTATGTTTGGTTTTTTTTTTTTTACCTTTATTTCAACTTTTTAGGAAACAAATGGCAACAAAAGCCAGCATGAGGGGTTTGTTTGAAAAAGCAGATTCTAAGGGGTGGCCTTGGAAATTCAGCGCAATTCCATAACTACCAACAATGAGAATCTGGGTTTAGGATGCTTATCCTGACATATTATGAACATAATATCGCTAAATATTGTATAGTAACATATAAGAATAAAAATTTTCAACAGAAGCATTTTAAGCAAGAGGGTTTTTTAATCAGAAAATACAATTACTGCTACCTCCTCCAACCTAGGTTTTACTGAAAATGGCCTGAAGGAGTTAATTTTCCTTCCATGTTGAATGAATTTATTTTATAAAGAAGAGATTATCCATGACTGGTTTTTTCCTACAAAAATTAAAGACAGCATAATTTAGCCAAAAAGATTTATTTACTTCTAAGAGTTGCCTTTTAATAAGTTTTACCTCATTCCATCCTTGGCTTTCAAATATATTATAACAAAAGTGCCTGTTATCCTTTCAAATTAGAATATTTGTCTGTAGAGTCTGGTTAACTATAACAAACATAGGACTTTATTATGTGAAAGACTATATAGAAGTTTCCTCATAGAAGAAAATGTAGTTTTTGTTTGTTTTAAACCAGTGCTTCTCAGCTGGGGGCAGTGTTGTTCACCATACCTTTGGCAACATCTGGAGATGTTGTCACAACTGCGGGGCAGGGGAGGGAGAGGAGGGGGGTGTTCTCCTGGCATCTAGTGGTTAGAAGCCAGGGATGTACAAGATAACCCCCAACAAAAATTTATCCAGTCAAAAATGACAGTAGTGCCAGGGCAGAGAAAACCCATTTAAACCAAATAAGCCTAAACCCATATAAAATCTAGCAACTAGGTTACTAGTCCAATATAAATTATACCCATAGTCGTCTCTGAAAATGTAAATATATTTAAACTAACAAAAGCAAAATCTCTGCCAAAGCAACTATAATAAACATGTACTGTGTATATAAGAGCTTATGAATACATCATGTTATCAAAAATTCAGAGTGCTTAAGAATTATATGTACAAATGGGAAAAGCCATGCACAGATGGGGAGGGATATCTTTACTTTAAAAACATGTCCTGTCAAATTTTCTTTTTTAAAAAAAATCACTTATTTTGAAAATGTGAAAATAAGTTAAAACATGCCTTCTGAAGATATGACTTGTATGTGACACTAATACTGCTAACACTTTTCACTTCAAAACTCAAGTTCTAACACTTAGGCCCACATTAAGATGTTTAAAACACACACACACACACACACACACACACACACACACACTACCCTCACTACCACCCTTACTTTATCTTTGTGTTATCTTAATAGAGTTCAACGTAGTAGACTTTAGCCAATATGCTAAAACACAAATAGGGTTAAAAAAGGGGGGAGGTATATAGTTTTATAGGTATATGACTATAAAATGTTTAAATTTAACATGAAGCCTCATTAGGAACTATAATTTCTAGGCTTAATATCTCTTCTATAGTTGTGAACTAGAAAAAAAATCTGTTTTAGCACTTGATTATTAGTAAGATTACCAGATTGAATGTCAAAGGTGTGTTAGGTTCTTTAGAAGACAGATGTGTTTACAAATCAGAGGTCATGCTATACAATGGGCACCTCCCATCCCATATGAGGAGGAAACTAATCCACTGATTATGGACCCAGCACAAAACAATCCATAATTATAGATGTTTATGTTATTGCTGCCCTTCTGTCTCTGAAATTTACGTGTGCACTGTCCCATTTAAACTCCAGCTGTCCCCGTTATTTCTAGCCCATAAATCTTTATACCATCTTTTTCTACATTAACCATGGCTAAGACTGCATTAATTGAAGCGTGCAATCTAATGAACAAGGAGGCCGATTGTCCAGCTTTTAAGTAATGTGTGCTTCATGTCTAGTTTGAGACCCATATTGGGGTTGCAGAAATACCTCAATATAACCAACTTACTTTAAACAGGTGCTATGTGCCAGTCACTCTAGGAACTCAAGATACTAAGATAAACAAGAACACAAGAAAAACAGAATAAGGAAATAAAGTCTACTTGAATAAATTCAGTCAGAAATATAATTTACCCGCCTGCAAGAGCCTCTGAAGATTCTAAAAAGACTGGATAACTGGATGTTAAAATTAAAAGGAAGGGTATTTTAATGGCTTCCATCAAATATCTTAATTCTACTTTTTAAGACTCTCATCTTGTTCCAGAATTAGGTGTGCTTCTGTAAACCTTGTGAGCAACTTCTGCACATTACCAAAGAAGAAGCTGTAGAGAAATTTATGGCCTTCTCCCTCTTCAAAATGTATTTGGTTAATGTTAAGTAAAGGAAAAAAAACTCAAAAGTGAGTATATGAAAAATTAATTCAGCAAGGCTGTGGGATACAAGATCAATATAAAAAAACAACTATTTCTACATACGTTAAGATGACAGCTCGCCTCAAGTTAATCTATACATTCAACACAAACCCTATCAAAATCCCACAGGCTGTTTTTTTTTTTTCCAGAAATTGTCAACCTCGTTCAAAATTTATATGGAAATGCAGAGGAGCCAGAGTTGTCAAACAATCTTTTACAAGAAAAAAAGTTTGAGGGCTTATATGTATAGATATTAAATTTTACTGTAAAGCTATAGTAATTAATACAATATGTTACTAACATAAGGATAGACATATAGATCAATAGAACACAACTGTAAGCCCAGGAATAAACTCCTAAAACTTATGATCAACTGATTTTCGACAAAAGTGCCAAGCATTCAGTGAAGAAAGACAAGTCTTTTCAAATGGTACTGGGATAAGTGGACATCCTCATGCAAAAAAAATGAATTTAGACCCTTAACACATACCACACGTAAAAATTAACTCAAAATGGAACATAAACCTAAGTTTAAGAGCTAATTAAAACTTTTAAATCAAAATCTTTGTGACCTTGGGTTAGGCAATGAGTTCTTAGCTAAAACACTGAAAGCATGATCTATAAAAGAATTTTTTGTTAAATTATAATTAATCTATTTTTTAAACTTATGCAGTTCAAAAACATCATTAAGAAAATATAAGACAACAGACTAGGAAAAAATATTTGCAAATCATATCAAAGCACTTGTATCTAGAATAATAAAGAATTCTTATAACTGAAGAGGGCGGCTCAATTTTTAAAATGTGCAGTCTTTGAGTAAACACTTCATTAAAGAGTATATACAAATGGCTCAACAAGCATATGAAAAAATGCACAAAATCATTAGTCATTACAGAAATGCAAATTAAAACCAAGATAAGATGCCACTTTATAACTACTGGAACTACACAATAATGAGTGCTGGTAAGGATGCAGAGAAATTGAAACCCTCATATATTGCTGATAGAATGTAAACTGGTGCAGCCATATTGGAAAATAGTTTTATAGTTTCTTAAAAAGTTAAACATAAATTTGTTATATGATTCAATAATTCCACTCCTAGGTTTTTCACCTAAGAGATGAAAATATATGTTCACACAAAGACTTGTCACAATGTTCACAGCAGCATTATTCATAATAGCCCAAAACTGGAAACAATCCAAATATCCAACTGATGAATGAATAAACAAAATGTAGTATATTCATAATAGGGTATTATTCAGTAATAAAAAAGGAACCACTGATACATGCTACAACATGGATGAACTTCAAAAACATTATGCTAAGTAAAAGAAGCCAGACACAAAGACCACATATTGTATGATTCCATTTATATGAAATGTACAGAAAAATCAAATTTATAGATAGAGAAAGTGGATTAATGGTTGCCTGGGCCTGAGGGTGGGAATTGGAATTGACTGCAAATGCAATAAGGGATCTTGTGGGATGATGGAAATACTTCAAATGGATTGTGATGAAGGCTGCACAACTCTAAATTTACTAAAAAAATCACTGAATGAGAATTTTATGATGTTAATAACACCTCAGTAAAGCTCTTTTTAAATATATGTATGAAGATACCTTTCATCACAAAAGGAAAAATAGCAACTTTACAGTGGAGAAACCTGACAGACACCACCTTAACCAAGTGATCACAGTTTATATCACCAGAAATGGGACAAATTAACATCTTGTGACTCCTGATATGATGTACTGAAAAGAACACACTGTCATTTCCAGGGTGTTCCTACCCAAAAAATGCATACTGAATTGAATTGTAAAAAAAATCAGACAAACCCAAATTGAAGGTTATTCCACAAAATAACTTTCCTGTATTCAAAAATGTGATGTTATATAAGTCAAAGAAAGACGAGGAACTAGTCCTGATTAAAGAAAACTAAAGGGACATGACAATAGAATGCAATATATGAGCTGAGAAAAAAAATTTTTTTTTTTTTTTGCTATAAAGGACATTGAGATAATAGGTGAAATTTGAATAAGGTCTGTATTAAATCACAGTACTGTATCAATGTTGATTTCCTTATTTTGATGACTGTACTATGGTCATTCAAGAGACTGTACTAATTTTTTCATTGTGTCCATGATTTACTCTCAAACAATTCAGGGAAAAAAATGCACACTGACATACACAGAAAATGCAAATGTGGTAAAATGTTAATATTTGCTGGGGGAAGAATATATGGGAATTACCTGTTCTGTTCTTGCAAATTTTCTGTAAACATAACATCAAAATAAGTTAAAAGCGGTAGAAAAGCAGTATGCTATAATGAAGTGTCTATTAACATATAGATCCATTTGACTAAAAAGTAGAAACACAAAGGAACATAATAAGAGAATGAGAAAACAAAATAATTTCTTGAAAATTTAAGATTTTTTAAAAATATAAATCAACCAGTTCCCATACTGGAAATAAACACATGGAGAAATGCTAATGGATAAAGAAATAGAGATTAAACAACTTTAAAATACATTTTGTTCAGTAGCAAAAATTAAACAAATTGTTAATACTCTAAGTGTCTGATGAAATTTGTATATTTATTGCTCTTATCAATGTAAAGCAGCACAAACCATTTAAAAATACAAGGAAAAACCTACATGTGTTCATACTGACACAGTACTTTCATTTCTAGGCACTTAAATAATTCTGATTAACAGCAATAAAGATATGTTCCTGAAGATATTCTTGGTAACAATCTATGATAGCAAAAAAGAAGAACAAAAGTCAAAATTTAGGGAACTGTTTTAATCAGCTGTAGTTCATCAACACAATAGGATATTTTCCTAAATATTTAAATTATGAGAACTACAGAAATAAAAATTAAAAACTATATATATTGATTACAAATATGTAAAAAAATTAAAGGATTAAAGAAATATACAAAAGTAAAAAGCATATATAGGTACTAGAATAATTTTTTAATAAAAGTACTTTAATGTAATATTGTTTGAAGAATAAAAACCAATTGTATAATAAAGGCAGGAGAAGACTTTTGGAGGTGTTGGATATATTAATGGCATATGTAGTGGTGATGGTTTCACAAATGTATACTTATCTCCAAACTCAAGTCATATACATTAAATATGTGCAGCTTTTTGTATGTTAATACCTCAAAGTGGTTTTTTAAAAACCAACTGGCAGTAGTATTTGACAATAGAAGCAATTAAGTATATGTAATTATAGTCCTTCACTACTCTCATTACTCCCAAAATTTAATTATGAATTATAGTAATCCTTACCCCTGACGTGAGCATTCTAGAACGTACTTTCAAGAAGCGTCTTGAAATTTCCATCAGCTCTCATCAAATAAAATGATTGTGAATTTTTTTAATTTTTCATTAATAATTTTTTTAGAAACTTAATTCATGGCAAAACCTATTTCAGCCATAACATCTTTAGGAGAAAGTGGAGAGATTTAGGAAATCAGATGAACAATGAGATAGCAAGAAATCAGTGCAAAGGCTGGAAACTGCTCCAACGGGATCAAAAACTACTCAAAGTCATAACCACCTTTTTTTTTGAAAAGTATTCTTGATACCCAACGTGTTCAAAGACTGCCCTTGTTGCCACCTCCAGCTGGCAGTGCGCAGAGCCAACTTTGAGAAGGAATCTCCCTCTGGGCATCTGGAACCAGAGAAGGGATCTGAAACCAGTGAGTTAAACTCCTGGGGGAGAATCTTAGCTGGGGAACTGCCTGGGGCAACTCCCTAAAGCAGGAAGGTTTCCTTGGCACAGCCAGATCATTTACCCTCTTCAGCACTCAGGTAAATTGTTTAAATAATCAGGGAAGACTCAGTTGCCAAGAAACTGTCTGTCCCCAGCTCATTAGTTGGACAGAGAATAAATCTACCAACACCAATGCACCTGTCACTAGGCCAAGGACTAAACATGAATGATGCTGTGGATAATTTTCTACATGGCTGATCTCTTCCCAAGGCCTCATTTTCTCAGAATTTTTTCCATGCAAAATTTAATTTGCTCTTATTTCCCTTCCCCTATTTGCTTTCCGAAGACACTCCAGGGTTTGAGTGGGAGAGTCTTAGTCACAAAGAGAAGAAAGGCTGTGCACTAAATTTCACTTATAAGATCATGGAATGTTAAAGTTGTGAGGGAAGGGCTTTCTGTAAAGGGCCATATTTTTCTTAAATATAAGCCAGACAGTTTCCACCACAATACTCAACTCTGCCGTTATAGCTCAAAAGCAGCCACAGATAAAATGTAAACTAGTGGGGATGGCTGTGTTCCAGTAAAACTTGAACAAATGGAGGCAGCAGGCGAGATTGGTCCCAAGGGCCCAAATTTTGCTGACCCCTTTCCTAGGGAGTCAGGGAATCAGAGTTCTAATATGGGAATGTTGGGGTCATTCTAGACATGCCCCTGAAAAGAACCCCCACCCCCCAACTAATAATCTGAGATGCCTTTCTAGGCCAGAAAGCTCTGTATTGAGTCCTGGCCCCTGACTCACTTCCAAGGGTCAGGTGGAGAAATACACTCTGTATTCTCTCTCCTCAGTGAAGCCCAACCCCTCAGTGAAGACAAGCAGAAAGCACCAAGAGCCTGACACCTGGGCTGACTCCACTAGGAAAAGGAACTGGGGTTGAGTTCAGCAGCAGAATACCTGTCACATTTACCGTTTTCCTCAGATATAAGCTGGTGCTCACTTTAAAGGCATTGAGAGTTATAAGGCTTACATGTTAAGATTTTTCCAATAGTCAAAACTTCCAAGTTTCAACCAAAAAAGCAAATATTCTGATTCAAAAACTATTTCATTATACCAAAAAAAAAAAAAAAAAAGATAAATATTTTAAAACAGACACACACAGGACTTAACATTTTATACTGAATCTAACATGTTACATTTTTTCCAAAAACATTTCTTGCCTAACAAAAATGGAGGTGTAGCCTCATCAAAGAGAAGACTTTTACAGTTGTGATGTCCCTCTGCTAATTTTGTTGCATGTGATGCTATTCTTGACCCACCCAATTCACTTATTAGCACTCATAATCCACATCTCTGATTTTACCAAAACAAAGAATTAAAATTTACACACACATACTTGTGTGCCTTAAAAGACCTATATAATGGACTTGACATTCAAAACAAACAAAAAAAGGAAGTCTTATTTCACTGCATCCATTATTCTTGGCCTCTCATTGAGAAGCTGCAAGATGTCCTTGAATAAGATCCTGAACACGGGACAGAATAATCTCATTAGAACTGCTGCAATTTTCTGGACCATATGGTGGGTCTATAGTTAGGACTCCAGCCACACACAGAGTCCTTTGTGAATCTCCTTGTTCAGTGATGGGGATGTGGTTTTTCTCAAGCCATTTCTTCAGGCTGTTCTTTCTCTCTTCCAGATCCTCAGCGCTGTATGCCATGCAGTCTCCAGATGTGAACAAATGCATCAGCTTCTCTCGTACCCTATGGTTCCCTTCATTCACAGTTTCAACAGTCTGCACAGCATGTCCCATAATTCCAGTCACAGACATGCTTCCATCTTCAAGGAAGTTCACGAGGACAATACTTTGGAGGAAAAGTAAGTTCAGAGCAGATTTGCAAAAGAAAAACCTAAAGTCCCATAAAACTATGAAAGAAGCAATGGAATAAGAGGCATCATCAACCCTGACAGGTCACTGGAATAATAGGAAATGCTCTTCCCTATTTAAAATTAATCCTATCACCACCTAATGTTGTCATTCGTTCAGTAAGCATTCATTGAGGGTCCTATACATCTAAAATTTTTATTCAGCCTAAAGCTAATAATTGTGGGATTCAGTTAAAGCATTAGAGTTATAAATGCCTTAAATGTGTACTGAAAAGACAGCATACAGACTTAACTTTTAGAGTTAAAAAACTGAATAACTCCCCTTAAAAAAGTGGACCAAAGAAAATAAGAACAAAATTAATAAAATAGAAAACAAGAGTCAATAGGAGGATTATCAAAGCTAAAAATTGAGTCTTTGAAAAAAATATATAAAATTTACAAAACTCAGCAAGATTAATAAAAGAAAAGAAGGCACATATAAACAATATTAGGAATAAGGCAGAAAAGATCAACAACATAAAATATTAACAAATTTATGCCAATAATTTTGAACTGAAAACTGAAAACTTCCTAGAAAATATAAATTTCTACTAACTCAAAAAACAGAGAGAAAGAATATAAATAGTCCTATAATCTTTAAATAAAAATTGAATAATGAGTTTATAAACTTCCCACAAAGGAGGGAAAAAGGCTCAGACAACTTAAACAAATTCTATAAAATTTTCAAAAATAAAACATTTCTAATCTAACCAAATTCTTCTAGAGACTATAAAAAGGAACTTATGCCTTAACTAATTTAATGAAGCTAATATAACCTTGATACCAAAAGCATAGATCGGAGGAGACTAAGGAGACATGATGAAGAAATGTAATGTGGGATCCTAGATTGGATCCAGGAAGAAAAACAGACCATTAGTGGAAAAACTGGTAAAATCCAAATGATTACAGTTAATATAAATATTTAGTTTTAACAAATGTGTCATGGTTATGTAGGATGCTAGCTAGCATTAGGGGAAGCTGGATATATGGGTACTCTACTTTTAAAAAAAAAAAAAAATTTTCTGAAAAACTAAAACCACTTCAAAATAGAAGTGTTTCTGGTATGTGTATCAACACCTTTAAAGTAGTCTTGCATAAATCTGATCCTAATCAAACCTCTAGATATGAGTGCCAGTTTATTGATTTACATGTTATAAACTATACCATGATAATACAACAAGCTAAATCCAGATTGTGTTCAATTCTATAAGACAAATGACTCCATTTCTTCAACAAATAAGTGACATAGAACACTAAAGAGAAAACTCTGAGTTATAAATTAAGATACTTAAGAGACAGATCAAAAATAATAATAAACCAATATAAAAAGATATTTTGAGACCATCAGGCAAATCTGAACTCAGACTAGGATTTAGCTAATAGTAAAATTATTACTTTTGTTACATATTATATTGTTTACATTTATTAAAGATTCCATATCAAGAGATACTGAAGTATTTATAAACAAAATTATATGTCTGTAAATGGCTTTAAAATACGTGGAAGGAGGGGTAATGTTGATGTTTGTTATACCATTTTCTTTATGTTTGTGTATTTTGAAATTTTCCAATAAAAATGTAGTAAGTGTCTCATTTATACAAACGTGGCTGGTTTGACAAGGTTATCCAGTTTGAGCTGCAGTTAGATTCGAAGGCAATACAATTCTTACATGGGAATAATTAGCCTTTCATTATCTGCTTTCTGAGTTTGGGTATAATATAGAGGTAGCACAAAGGTGTGTCATGATTTCTGGGAAGCAGGACCCATTACTCACTTGGCAGAGACTGGGTCTGTGGTTAAAACCCATCCTTTATACTCCTTCTCACTCGCTGTCACTCTGACTTCTTTGTAAGTGTAATTTTTCCATTCTAAGGGGCCTTTCTTCATCCATTCATTCATGGCGGCCAGCTGGCTAGATCTAAAACAACCACCAGTTCTGTTAATTTAGACGTTCCACCCAAGCAAACGTCTTACCCCTAATCTCTATTCTAGAAGTAAAGGACATCTGTGATTTGCCCCAAGTTCCATATCAGGAAAATAGTTAATACAGTATTTACTATTCAGCCCGAAAGCTAAGGGGACACCACGTCACCCATTCCGGGATAACTCATCTGGCATACTTCTATTTCACCCCAATCCCATTCCATATGGCCTTCTCGCTGGCCTTGAACTCTGGTCTGCAGATGCATAAAACTCTTTAACCCCACACTCCTTGGATCAAAGGAACTCATTCTACACCACTTTTAGCCAAAACTGAAAATGAAAAGTCTCCTATTCACCCACCCGCTCTTTGGCTCCACGTCTCCCCTGGATGCCGCTAGGGAGAGGCCCCAGATTTGTGACGGTTTCCTCTTAAAATTTGTTTTGAAGATGCATAAACGAAGATGCAGCAACTGTGGCTCGATAGCTCAGATTTCCTTGCTTAGCCTGCAGCTGCATGGTACTTACAGCCGTGCTCAGACCAGGTGGTACTTAACGCTTAATCCTGACAAACGAAAGAAAATACCAGTTAAAACTCCTAGCAGCGACCCGCACTCTGCAACCACGTTGTGAGGAAGGAGTCTTTGGAGCGGAGCCCGCCTCGGTCCAGGATGCTTTGCGCCATGTCATCACTTCCTTCTCCCAAAATTCTCTGTTTTGTAGTCATTGGCCTCAGTCAAACCGGGAGGTCTGAGAGTCGCGAGACCTGGAGTGTTAAAGGCGGGGTGCAGGGTGCTGGCAGGGGTTGACATTTTTGTGTAATAACAGAAATAAGCCTGGTTGTTCGCTAGGGCCACCCCTCTTCACTGCCACAATGGACATTTTAAAAAAAAATTTTAAAAGGAAAATGCTCGTGCCAGCTCCTCGTTGAAAGTAGAATTCCACTTTTGCCATGGATTCAAAGCACATGAACCCTCTAGGAAAATCCTAAAGCCCTGGAAGTGTGAAGTGAAAGTGCCCTGGAGAAGAGCGACAGAACCAAGGTATTTCTTGTTTGGCCTGTGTAAGGCAATTAAGATGCCTGCTCCTTTGGGATGTACCCTTGGTACACCCCTGCAGGAGGTGCGGAAGCTGGAAAGAAAAGCACAAGGTTGGGTGGAACTCCACCTAGCCAAAGACTATAAACAACCCCACCCCAAGTGGAAAAGTGCAAAAGACTTGCTTCCAGCACAGAATTCTGTTCGCGTACTTACTGGGCTCCTGGCATGGTCCAGAATTTTTTTTTACTGTCATCCTAAAAAATGGTACAAGCTGGTAAACTTTGAGTTCCCGCAAATGTGAACACCAAGAGTGCTTTACAAAAACTGAATTAGGGAACTATCAAACCACGATGTAGAAAATATAAAAAATTAATAAGCTTTTCCCTTACTACTTGAGATTTAAGTTCCATATAATCCTTGAAGTACTATATTGTTTATTATTGTCATCATTTCAAATAATCCTTCCCACAGCCTTCACTCATTGAATGATTGGCTGATTATATTAATGTGGCTTTAGTGGATTAAATTAGATTTTGCCAGTTAAAGGTCTCTGTAAATCTGCAAAGACCTAATATAAATACCCGAGTGAAGGGAAACAGTTGACCTGATAAAAATCCAGTTCAAAAGAGCTACAACCATTCTGCAACCAACTAGTTATTTGCTTGTTAAGCCTTCTATCTATGTTTCACAATAAGACTTTGGCCTGAGTGTGTGTGTGTGTGTGTGTGTGTGTGTGTGTGTGTGTGTGTGTGTGACGTGCGCATAGCCTACAAGTAGAAACTAGCCTCGTTTTAATTTAATTGATGAAAAAGGCGATTTCCCTCCCTTTCCCCTCTCCTTTTAGTCTTCTAAGCTAAAGGCTAGTTTCCTTTAGCATCTACTGATAAGAATCACTGACTTCTAATAGACTGAGCCCCGCCCATTCTCTAATACAAGTTCTCAAGCCCTCTCTGGTAGCCGGTCCTTACCGAGTTGAAATAGTGCCACTTGCTTTCTCTGGTCAACCCCATACCCTTGAAACCTTGTGGATGCCTCATACCAGTTGGTGTCCCTTCTCTCACAGTCTCTTCTTTTCTGTCTCCCCAGTCCCTCTCCATCTCCTTCCTAAAGTCTGCCTCCCCCTCAGACCTTCAGACACACGATTTTAACACCTTCCTCTGCCAATACCAAAATTGCTTATTTTATATTTTGGAGTACACTTAGTTTAATTTTAGCAAGAATTTTTTTTTAAAGAAAATGTTCTTAAATTATCTGAAGAAAATCATAAGTTTAAAAACTGTCAAAAGTTTTATAGTGTTCACCTTTCTTCCTCATGGCACAAAAATAAACCCAGTCTGCCCTGGCTAAACTATCTAAAATTTTAATTCACTGTGTTAGGTCTTCACAATAGATTAAAAAAATGAAGTGGGGGGGAGTGGTAATTTACTGTTTTGTTTTGTTTTGTTTTATGCAAGGTAAGGTCAGAAAAGAATAAGCACAGTCATTTTGGCCTAAGATTTTTTTTTTTAAGATGAGGCAACCCTTGATTGACCTCACAGATTGCAAGGACCTTGTCATCTTACAATCCTTTATTTTTTTATTTTTTACACCTATAGCACCTGGTCTTCCTAGGTGGTCTCCCATCCAAGTACTAACTAGGCCTGACCCTGCTTAGCTTCTGACAGGATTGGGCTTGTTCAGGGTAGCATGGCCATAGACCTAAGATTTTTTTTAATGTTCTGGCTTTTTCATTTATTTAACAAATAGAACCCACTAGAAGCATCCATTTTTTATGTCCATGTTTATTCATCAAGCAAATATTGTGTACTTGTACATGCTACACTTTCTGTTAGGAACTAGGAATTCAAAACAATTTAAAAAATGTCTTGTCTTTGAGTAATTGATAATGTCTCCTTGTACTTGGAAACAAGTAAACTATCATTCTACTTGGAGGTAGTAGTAAATAAGAAGAGTTGGAGAAAGCATTCTTAGAAAGATTTTAAAGAGGTAGGTCTTGAATTTGATTTATAGGCAATGTGAACCACCCTCAAAAAATTCTGTGCGGGATATAGTACATTGTCAAAGAAGGTGTGGGTCAGAGTGAAATCAGTGGGCAGCGAGTTATAGCAACCTAGGTTTCAATTTGGTTAAATCTGGGGTCTAAGTAAACTGGTTTTCTTGAAAAGAGAAAACTTGATTAATACTATTTGCTGATTTCTATGGTATAAATATTCCTACCCTGGATGATTTAAAGGTACCAATGATTTAACAACTGGCTCAAAAATTAATGTATATTTAACGATGGGCTCTCTTGAGCTAGTATAACGTGGTTCCTGCACACCACTGACTGTGCTCCTACCAGCTTTAAGACTTTGGAAGTCATTTGCCTTCTTAGATTTCGGTTTTCTTATTCTACAGTAAAAATGTGGGATTAGCTGACTCAAGATAATGTCAGCTCTAAATTTTCATGACTAAGAAACACACTAAATTTTCACTTAGTAAGTTCTGTAAACCCTCAAAGGGAAGGGGTCATATCTGTTTTATTTCCTACCATATACCCTACTTCTAGAGCATTGCTTGGTATATTGTAGGTACTCAGTTTGAATTGAATTTTTATTTCTTAATCAGTTATATAGCACCTAATATGTGCCAAGCATTATTCTAAGAACTTTCGAACATTAACTCATTTTATGAGTGAATAAATAGACTAAAGAGAATGTGGAAAATTTGAGTGATGGAATGAATGATTAAGTTGGTGTGTTAGAAAGGATACAAATTGGATGTGGGGAAAAGAGGGAAGATATAGAGTATATACAGCATGAAACTTTAAAATGTAGCTTCTCTACTCAACAAAGCAGTGGTATTAGGGGGAAAAATTTTCCAGAAATACTTTCCAAATGGAAATCCAGTTTTAGAGAGGCAGTATCTCCAAATTGATTGGTTATCTGCTTTACCCAGCCTGGCCCAGAGAGATTTCGCAGCCTCTTCCTGTTCCCTAGCAGTGGAGTGATGATAGGATTGTTTTCCTGGGATGAAAATGCTTTGAACAGACTTTGTGAACTCTAACACACTAAACAAATGTAATGTGTGAAAGTTTAGAAAACTGCTTCTGTGTCATTGCCTCTCATACATACCCAGATATCTTTATGGATAAAAATCAGTGCCAATTTTTTTTCCATTGAGGTCCTCTTATTCAAAGAGGTAATCAATCTCAATGGTAAGAATATAGATTTTACAAAGATTTTATTTTGGTTTGGAAAAAATGAAGTGTGGTTAACCATTTTTATTTTTCCCTGGAATTGTTCTGAAACAAAAAAAGATGTTCACTACTGAGTTCCTAAAAACTATTGCAGTGTTCCAGACAGGAAGTAAATTAAGTCCTAGCCTAAGTTGATAGCAATGGAAATGATAAAGGGAGAAAACAGTGGATTCAACAAATATTTTAAAGCAAAAATCAACAGGATTTAGTGATCAATGGGGACAAGGGCATGCTGAGAACTTTGATGCTAGGTCTTTAAAAGCAATTCTTTTTTCTTCATTCATAATCCCGTTCCTCCTCATTTTTTCAAGATACTGGGCCTCCAAATAGTTATTATATTTACCAAATTAGATAAGAAAATTTCTTCATGGAATAAAAAATGTTTCAATAGCACTATCTGTGTTTATGGCACAGGGAGGCAACAGTGAGGTACCTCTTCCAAGCTCTTATACACTGACCCTAAATGTGAAATAAAATGAATTTGATTGAATCTGTGATTCATTTGCACGAAGAGACTATCTATCTATACGATGGGTAATCAAAGAATGTGGGAATGACTGAAATTCTGAACTAAGGGACCTAATTGTATTTTCTGGAAGCAGGACTGGAATGGGATTGCATATTAGTAGATGAAAACTTAATTATATTGCACCCTATTTAGACATTCTGTAACTGCAGGTTAGGAGCAAAAGACATAGAACAAAAAGGTCAACAAAAAAAGGGTGGGGGGTATTTCTCAGAGACTCTGAATCTGGAAGGCAGGGATACATTCCAGAAATGTATCCGTATGGCTTCCTTAGGTCGGAAGCATTATAATGATGTGTTTCACTCATTTGTTTAGGCAAAGCAAACTATCCCAACAACTGCTGTTTCCAAGGGTGACTGCAAGAAGGATACACCCAGCCAGAGTTAGTCTAGAAATTAGTGACTGATTTTTATCCCTTAGGCGGAGAATACCAAACCCCATTCCTACACCTGCCATTAACTCTCAGATTAGCCCATTAACAATAGCAACAGGATAGATGGAAGTGGTTTAATTATATTGAAAGCTGGTCTTAATAGGAATTACACTTTAGAGAGGGCAGCTTAAGGGAAGGCTACAGGGTTACTAAACCCTCCCTCCAACAGCCTACCTAGTCTTTTTCTTTCTACCCACTGCATTTATCCTCTTGGCTTCCTCCAATTATTTTCAAAGGGTGTGTGTATGTGTGTCTGTGTGGGGGGGTGCTCTTCTCTATCGTGTGGCAAATTATAGACACACATTTGAGCTTCCTAATGAAAAAAGGTGCAATATGCTACTGAGCATACAGGGGAAATTATCTTCTCTGGTATAAAAAGCCAATAAAAATTATTGTGTATGAGCAAAACCATTGAGTCTAAGCTATTCAGTGCATCATTATTTTGAAAAGTCAATAAGACTTTAAAGTCTTTTTCTTTAACGATTAAATAAAAACATTTACAGGGCATTGGGATTCCTAGTATAGTTTCCTTTCCTATTTTATTTATGAGTTGTAGACATTATCTAGTGAGATGTTAAAAAATATTTTTTGAGTTTTTGAAAATGTTCTCCAATATGATTGATGAAGTCATAACTACATGAGACTATATTTTACAATGTACATACACCATTTGCCTTTTCTTTTTCAAGAATGTGCATCACTCCATTTGCCAGTCTAAGACATTCCATTTCATAGGTATGGAGAAGGAAGGAGAAAAGTAATTCATTTCTTACATGTTACTAGTCAGGTCTTAGCAGCTGCCTCTTCTTGGATTTCTTCCACAAAGAAATGATTTTTTACCTGTCAATTACCTTGCTGACTGTAGATACTTCACTCATAATGAACAAAACCACACTTTGTGTCTAAATCACTTTTCTTTAGCTATGTGTTCAAGGGCTACGTGAGCCCTAAACTGTAATCGACCTTCCATTGAATAATCTTTGTAGTTTTTTATGTTGTCTAGGTTTTTTGTTGCACTGGCATAATCTCCTTTCAGATAGTATAGAATTCCCAGTTCATAGTAAGTATACGGCACCAAATAGTGGTCATACTTTAACAATTTCTCCTTTTGAATGACACGATTAAAGTACTGCTCAGCCGCTGAATATTTGCCTAAGTGTTTCAGGCACAGACCTTTTAGTAAATGTAGCAAGGTTATATCATCTGTGGCATACTCTTTATTTGGATTTTCTTGTAAAAATTCTTCTCCTTTGTCAATTATTGATATCCAGCATGAAATAAGGTGTAGTTTTTTGCTTATGACTCGGAAACCACTCCAGGCATAAATGAATTCCAGAATGGGCTGTGCTATAAACCAGCCTGTAGTAGTACCATAGCGCTGACCCTTCTCAGCAACAAACTTTTCTACTGGCACAGAAGTTCCTAACAGTTTGATTTTAAAGCTATCTACTTTTAGGAAGAGAGAGTTCATGTCCTCACTTACTGATTTCGCAAAACCAGAAGGAAGCAAAGCCAGTAGTACAGCTTTACTGTATGAATATATTGCTTTGGACCACCTGCTGTTTCGAGAGAGCAGATCAGCATAGTAGTAAGCCTGCTTCCAATCCTGCAGAAAAATGTGGCACCACATGAGTTCCCAGTAACACAGGTGATGACTCTGCTTCCATTCATTCTGGATAAAAATGCACTCTTCTAATATTAACTGTGCATTTTCAAAATTTCCTTTCAGCATACTAAAACGTGCATGGAAAAATTTAAGTATGACACACTTTGGAAATTTCTGGAGGTAGAATAGGAAGAGATCTTCTATAGTAGAATTGTGACCTTTTTCAATACCAAAAGCTACATTAATATAATTGTAATAAAAGAGTAGAGTCAAAATACTTAAGATATTATTTATATGCAATTTAGATGCACTCTCATAAAGCAAAGCCAAGCCTACCTCTCTATTACCATAATATCCAACAATATTTAGTAATTTAAGTATCTTTGGTGGCACAAGTGATAATATCAAATTGAATGCTCCAAGTCCAAATTTTATTCCTCCAACCAGGTGTCTGTAGGTTTTGCTTTGGTTGCTAGGTATCTGTGTTAATACTTGTTGACAGTCTTTATATATTTGGTAACTTAACCCAATGTTGATCCCACTTTTAAGAAAACCAAGTATATTCTCCTCCTGTATAAATGTTATCGTGGATTTCAAGATCAAACACTCAGCATAGCAGATTTCTGCATGCAATTCCTCTTCTTTGATAGCCTTTATTCCCTGTTTACCCACCACACGAGAAAAACTTGTTATCCTAGCTTTTCTTCGGAAACTGTTACAGGTTTTCAAAGCTTCCTTTGCAGCAGCCATTCCAATCTGTATATCCTGTGGATCAAAAGTTAAGATGGCCTTGACAACCATAAGGATACCATAAATGAGGGCGTGGTATATGCTGTTTTTCGACCATGGATGAATGAGATTTATGGCATCTGAGAATCTGTTATTTAGAAATAAATACAATCCGGTTGTGCATTCTTCCAGAGAGGATATTAGATTCATCGTTGTTGCCACAGGGATAATTTCATAGGCATCTTCGAACTTGTCATCCTTATCATTTTCTTCCTTACATAAAGTAAATGGTGTTAAGTCATCTGCATTATCATTTTCTCTTTTATATAGAATAAGGGACATGTTTGCTTCTCCACTTTAGAGATGGGAAATAACTGCAGTGGAGTGATGTGGCTGTGATGAGGGTAGCTCCTGTTCTCCTTCCTGGAGTCACTTCTTCCACAGCCTGAGGTGTTGCTGTTATAATGGAGGCAAACAAACTACTAGTTGTGAGGTGCAGCATTAGGATATTCTCATCTAGGTCAAAGGGGAAAAAAAGATAATTTTATTTACCTAGAAGATGTATTTCTGAAAAGTTCAAATCATTTGGAATGAACTGAAGAAAACATACTCTTTTAAAACACTGTGAAGTAAATCCTTTGTAAATGGAAGAGGTTTTTTTTTTTTTTTTTTTTTTTTTTTTGTAAGCACCCCTCCAATCTATCATTTTCATACAATCATTCTTTTGTATATTTGTGTTGTAGAACTCTACTGTGATAGCTGTAAAATTTCTCTCTAGAAAGGCCTTGGGAGTAAGAATCTGGATGGAAAGGGGGATGTATTTGCATAGGTCTCTAGTCAAGACTGAGGATGGAGTGACTTGTTCAGACAAAAAAATAAAGGTTATAGAAATGAAAAATCCATTCCATGCTATTCTTAGTACTACTACACTTGCATATATTTTTATAGAAAACTAGGTCTTAATGAAATAGTATGATTAGTTGGGTAGGACTTTGGACATAGAAAGTGCTAGGTAAACTAGAAAGATTTCCTAGCATTGTTGCAGTTAGAAAAAAAAATTAAATATAACGGTTGTTATCACAGCATTACTGTGGTAGCTTGGTAGGAAGGTGGGGTAGGGGGTGGGCACAATGGCAAACCAATTACAAATAGCAAGCTATTTAATTTTATAATAACACAATAGGTTTGATTAATCTATTTTAAAAAGTAGAAACAGTGAACCAACACTTTAATCATAATTATTACAGTACTTTACAGTATTACAAGTATACTTTAAAATGTACTTTAATTTTGTATCTTCATAAGTTAAAAGACAGGAGGGGAAGGTAAAACAGAGGAGAATAATCAAAGGAAAAGGCATTCAAATTTTTACACAGAGGGAAGAGAGAAAATATGTTATATATGAGAAAAAATGACAAGGAGGACAAGCCTTAAAGAAATTATTTTAGTTAAACTGCTTGCCTTTACACCTTAAGGTTAAGTTATGTCTCAGGGTATTAGCTATGGTAACTACTATCCATTGAAAAGCTAAGTTAATTACTCATTTATCTAAGCATTCAATTCTGAGTGGAAAAGTCATGCAGCCCATTAGGAGAGAAATTTTCCATTTAAAATTTTGGGGCCATGTTTGACTGTATGGGTAACTGACATCACAGAAAATGAAACTGCAGACAAGAGGGGACTATTGTACATGCAATTTAATAATTTTAAAATCTATTGCCAACTTGACCCTCAAATATGTTATTTCACATTCCTATTAGTAAGTATAACTGCCAATTTCACTGCTTTCCTGACAAAAAAGTATGTTGTTTTAATTTGCATTTTTAGTAAGGATAGGTATTTTCATTTTCGCTTTTCCAAACTTTTTCTCCTTTATTTTTTTATTGGGTAAACTCATGTTTTGTTCTTTACTAGAGATTCCAGACTCTTGGATTTGGGAAATTAGATAGATCTGAAAAAAAAAATAGAAGATGAACAGACTTTTTTCTATCAAGAAAACATGAGATTTAAAACAGATTACTGTTAACATCCTTTCATTTAAAAAAAAAAATGATGGGAGGAGCATTTTAATAGGAAAAAAGTAAGATATAATCACAGACTAGAGAATCATTCTTCCCAAGAAAGACTGGTTTGTAATAGTCCTATTTTTCTGGGATTGGAGAAATTTTCATCATAGTTCAGACTGACAGTCCTTGTAGCAGGATTTGGGGAACACAGCTCTCACCATTCTCCAATTTTAAGTCTTAGTTTCATTTGAAAAACAAGAGATTAGACTAGTCTAATAAAATTCCTTCTATCTTGAATTTTAAGCCATTTCTTTTTTATGTATTCTAAACTTAATTATCTGAGAGTTGTAGTGTATGCATCCATTTGTCATTGGCTTTGAAACAGATTTCATTTGCTTAAAAAAAAAAATGGTGTGCCTAATCCTATACAAATTAGCTTTACAGACTAAATTTTGTATAAAAAATGGCAATTTCCTCATTGCTTATGAAGACCCATCTCCCCATTCTCCAGGCAAATACCTTTGCATATAACCCTTAAGGTTTTGGCATTTAATTTTGGGATTCCTGGGGATTTATTTTTCATGAAGAAAATTTCTTTTTCTGACTTGTTGCTTCTTATATATGTCAGAATGTTTTTCTCTTTGTGGACTGGGTCAAGAAGAAAAGTGACAATTTCCCTTACTGAAGCCAATGAGTGAAGAGACAAAGATGTCTTAAGGAGTGGCCACCTAAGGCTGGTCACCATATTCTATAGTCTAGTCCCTAGCTTTGCAGAAACAAAACTTCAGTTTTGTCAATGTACCTAGATCATATCAAATTTTTAGCAACTGACATAGGTTTGTCAGACTATGACTCTCCCCTCCTCCTTCTACTACAACTTCGACTACAACTATGATTACTACTACCACCACCAGCTCACATTTTTTGAACACTTAGAATGTGCTAGATACTTTGTAATGTTATTTACTTGGTTTACCTCATCTAATCCTAAAAACAATTCTCTGACATAGGTACTACTATTATTAAACCTCATTTTGCAGATGAGTAAATTGAAGTACCAGGAGATTAAACACTTGGTCAGGGGTAGGCAGCTATTAAATAGTAGAGCCAAACTTCAGATCCATCACTGTCACATTCTATGAGTTTATGCTCTTAATTATTATACCTCTACTAGAAGATTTTATGAACTACAACAATTTTTATTAATTTACAGAACATAATCCTTTCCAGGGCCTAGAAGATCAGTATCAAAATACCAAATAAAGGGGAGTCAATGGTCTTTAGCAGTATTTTTCTAAGCACAGTAACATAATTCCTCTCCTTCCAAGATAGTGCCAAATAAATGGCCAAACTTTAAGTCTAAGCTTGTCTAGCTCTCTAGTTAAGACACCAAGTTGACCAAGTCTCTTTTGCTAATATTTTTTTTAGAGAAAGAATACAATTGATTAAAGTCTTGATGGTTATATAGTTTCACACTTTTTAACACAATCGGGCTTTCCTCAGAAAGTCTCACTCTTCCTACATTGTTTTACACTCCTAAATCACCCATTTTGGTAATATTTATATTAGCAGGGAACTCTTGCATAACATTTTCTTCCTAGTTTCATTCTTTGAAGTTGGTCAAAGCACTGATGTTCTTTAACTGTTGCACCAACCCCACCATACTTCAGTACTGATTGTTGGCTAGTACTTGGCTAATGAGAAGTTAATTTCTTTATATAATATGAAAGAATTGTAAACATGCCTCTAAGAATTTTTTCTTCCCAGAATTCTTAACAGCATTCAAGAGGAAACAGAAGATTATGAAATGTTGAAAAGAGAAAAGAAAGCTACAGTTGAACATATCTGGATTGACCTACAATATATACAAACACAGCATATACAGAAATAAATATTAAAAGACAAGTGTTTGAAACCACAGATTATTTCTTTATATCAAAAAATCGACACACATGCAAAGGTATAAACTTGTTTTTCTTTTTTTAAGGGTTTCACATCCAAGCTAAAATGGTGCCAATGACTTAAAAGTGAAACTAAAATGGAGAAGAAAATAAGATAAAAACTTTTTTTGTGCTTCTCTGGTAATACTTATCTAGGAAATGCAGATAAATTTTGAAAGCTGCTGTAAAAGAAGAATTACCCCTCTTTTCCTAAACTTACCAATAATATTACCAATGTTTAACAACAGTAATATGTTGAGACTTAGTATTTCATATTAGGAAATATTAGAATATTTGTTGAATTAAGTAACTTTCACATTTAAATTAAACCTGGGAATGTGATCTTAATTTAATACAGAGTCCTAAAGGCAAAAATTTACGTAGGTAAGACTGATTTCAAAAGAATCAGCAGGAGTAAAAGTACTCTGTACAATTAAAATCTTCCTGATCTGGATTGACATTCGGTGAAAAGAATTGGTTAAATGTTCTTAGAGAAAGAGTGCTCAGTATAATAGTGAACAGAAATAGTATACAGTACTATTATTTTTTCATGGCAACTACGTTAGCAAAGCCCAGCCTAGATTTAGCCCTCTTTTAATAGAGATAACATGTAATTAGCTCATCAAAGCACCTGTCGCCTAGAGAGGCAAGCAAGCCAGTGCTTGAAAGCAGTTTATTGTAAGTTGGAAAATTGCTTTTTTACATATTATTTGCATTATTATTTGCTCAGAAACTATCTTTTGTACAATAAACTTTGTATTTAGAACCAAAAAAGTTATTGAGATCTATTAGAAGCTATGTAGAATAATCAGTATTATCTTTCAATGTTATCTATGTTTTACCCAACAGCAATTTTCATAATTTCTTAATAGAAGAAAGTCAATTTAGTAAGGCTTTATAGAATGATATTGTATTCTGTCTTTCAGGGAGCATGTAAAGATTTTTATCGTTTAATCCTTTTGAGAACAACCCTGTTAAGAAGGTAACAACAAAAATTAATAAGACTAAGGGAGGACAAATATACTTTATAGAACTTCTATTTTCTTGCTAGAGATTTCCATTGAGAGAAACTAATTCCATAATTTGATAAATTTTTAAAAACTATATGTATAAACTCATAGCATTACCTAGAGAGAATCCATACTTTATTCACTTGAATAAAGGCTTATTCAACTAAGCCGTTTTTCCTTTACTCTGTATCCTACACCTATAAACACCCAGTGAAAATGCAGTAGATCAAAAAAATAAAAATATAAATACCGAAAGATTCCCTCTTTTATGTGGAACATTTCCAACTCACCTATTCCAAGTATTTATTTTGGGGGGTGGATGGTAAAGGGAAGTTAAATCTGTATTTGTACAGTTGATGTCTGGCAAATGCAGTGTATAAAATCAAAACGGGATTTTAACTGATTCTAACATAAAAGGTTTTCATATATTTGATACATAGAGTGGCTAAGCAGCAAGCGACTGCTACTCAAAGATGACTTGTCTTAGTTCTCAGTATCTGAGTATTTAGTGGATGAGATGTGTTACTACAATATAAAGCAAAAAGCACTAGAAAGGAAGCACAAATAAACTGTGCTTCAAATGCAAATAATTTCAGCATTGCCACTAGCCAAAATGCTTTAAGAATTTATGGTTTTGTCACAATTTCAATTTAACAAAAAAGAAAGAAAAAGAAACAACTCTATTCCTTTGTTCTCCAGACTCCAAGAACTTGGAATGTGTTGGTGAAAACTGGTGGCTTGTTCTTAAGGGTTGGAGGGTCAGTGCGGGACAAGTGGTCCCTCAGGGCTTCACCCCTTTACAGGCCTATAGTGCAGAGATCACTGCTCAGAATGGCGGAGTTCATGGAATTCTCACCTTGGCCAAACTTCCAATTACCTCCGATGAGCCCCAAAGATCACTTAGTAGACTAGGCCAGGTTCCCCAGCAGAACGGCAGCGACAGCTGCAACATCAAAGGTTAAATTTTACAGTGTTTCATAAGGCCGGTCTACTGCACCTGTAGTAAGATTACTAGAGCTGAGAGGGTCTCTAGATAAAGGGGAAGAGAAAGGGGGAGGAGAGAAGGGAAGGAAAATAAGGAGGGTACAGGAAAAAGGGGAGGGAGGGGGCGGGACACCGAGGGGAAGGCTAGGGGTTTACAGAAGAGATTCTGCGTTCCCATGGAAACGTATCCCTCCGCCTGTGATGGGTATCTTAGCCTCTTCAGTTCCCTCCGCGCCGCTTCTCGGCTGTTTCCGCCCAACTCCTTTGTGCCGCGCAGAACGTCGAAATGACGCATGCGCAAAGAAAGCCACGCCGCATATATAAGCACGAACCCAAGCTTTTCCTCGTAGTGCCGCCGGACCGTTGGCAAGTGGTTTTGCGTTGTAGGCTTTATATTACGCGATTCCTGGGCGCTGCGAGCGAAGAGAGCAGAGCTCGCGGGCCAACTACCATGTCGCGTTACGGGCGGTACGGAGGAGGTAAGAGGCCAGGGCCCAGTGAGGGACGTTGCTGGGGGTGTAGCGAGTATTGCGAGGCCGTGGTGTTGGCGCGGCGGTTGGGAGACGGTTATTCCGCGTGCGTAATGGCGGCTTCGGCGCACACCATACGAAGCCAGAGGCAGCGGGGGCGGGGTAATGAAGGAAGACGGGGGATGGCGGGTGTAGGTCTGTGCCAAGTTCCATGTTAATTCTTGGGCATTTTCGTCTCCTGCTCCAGCTTAAGGCGAGCCCATGATCACTGTTTTCCTGTTGCCCTTATTCGAGCCGCCCGCCTGGCCCCCACACCCGCCCCCCCGCCCTCGGCTGCCATTTTGCGCACATTGACGAGCATGGTGGCGCATTTCTTTGGCGCTTTCCCGCCACTTTAGCGGACACATCTGGTCGCAGCCATAAAATCACGGGTGAATTTGAGACAACAAAACTGGCAGCTTTGAGCTGTGCATTCTCGTCATACAGTCAGTCAGATTGCGGAGTGGGTATGGAGACATAATCTTTTCGTCTGGCGGCTGGTTTCTTTTCTCTTTTAGCTCTTTCGAGCGCGGTTTATGGCTCTGGGGCGGGGAGCTGGAGCCTTGGGCGAGCCTGCGCCTGGGGCGGTTGCCGTGGAGGACGAGAGCCGGCGCAGCCCAGTTCTCCCGGTCCGGCCTCTGGCGGGGCCCGCCCGCCGCCGACGCCGCTGCCTCCGCCGACCCGCGCGCTCCCAGCGCGCTGGGGGCTGCCGGGACTCGGGGGCGGGGCCGGGGCGGATCCCGCCTCACGCCTCGGAGTGTTCTACCACGCGTCTGTACCTGTGCCTTGGAGGTTCCCCCCGTTATTAGAATGCTAAGAACTTTGTCGTATGCCTAGCTTTTCTGAAATTTATCGATTTTCAAGACTAAATTTAATCCTGTATAGAGCACTAAATATGCTTTGCACTGTCCTAAGGATGGCCTGTTTTAAGGCAAATAATCCATTCACACTTAATGCATAACATGCATTCTTCTATTTGCATTTTTAAACAGAAACCAAGGTGTATGTTGGTAACCTGGGAACTGGTGCTGGCAAAGGAGAGTTAGAAAGGGCTTTCAGTTATTATGGTCCCTTAAGAACTGTGTGGATTGCAAGAAATCCTCCAGGATTTGCCTTTGTGGAATTTGAAGACCCTAGAGATGCAGAAGATGCAGTGCGAGGCCTGGATGGCAAGTAAGTATGATGTTGGTTATGAAACTTAGGTTCATTAAAATATTCCTGTGGGCTGGATAGTGAGCTAGGTGCTACAGTTGGATTCTCTAGAGGAGATTGTAAATCGTTAATGGTAATTTTATTTACACAAGAAATGGAGCAAAGGTGGAGTTGGAAGGGCTTATAAAGATAGCTGAAACTTGTAAAGGCAAAGAGTGGTTGGAAAGTTCTAAATCTAGACATTGTAAGTACTTTTTTAGCATTATAATTTTACTGTTTCTTTTTTATAGGGTGATTTGTGGTTCCCGAGTGAGGGTTGAACTATCAACAGGCATGCCTCGGAGATCTCGTTTTGATAGACCACCTGCCCGACGTCCCTTTGATCCCAATGATAGATGCTATGAGTGTGGCGAAAAGGGACATTATGCTTATGATTGTCATCGTTATAGCCGCCGAAGAAGAAGCAGGTATTTATTTTAATAAAGAATGGTTGGTATAATAGTTAATCAAGTAATTCTTTTATTGGCAAGGCAGAAATTAGTATTTTTATATAAACTTGAATGTTAATTGTACAGGTGTATTTTACAATTTTTGTTTAATTAAACAAATGTTAATATATTAATAATCAACCTGGTCAAAACCTTTCAGGTTTCTTCGTTTGAGTCAGTCGCCTTGATTCAGAATGTCACGAGCCTTATGATATCATGCTGAGGCGCCTTGCAAATCCGACAATTAAGATCCTCCTAGACCTTGAGGTGATCAGCATAAGAGGCCAGATCCCCTCGAGTCATCTACACCTAGCTTCACCTTATTCTTTAAAGGGCAGAAAATTTGAGTCGGTGATCGCCGTAACAGTAAATTTGGCTTACAATTGGGGCCCCCTCCGGTTTAGAAAGAGGAACACCAGATTGACCACATTCCCAACTAGAAAAATCTTCTTGCGTCAATCAAGCCTCACCTGGCTCATTTGGCTGTCAGTTTGATCGTCGTTAGATTGAAGAAAACATCTAGATGCAGCGATCGGCTATAGATACTTCTAGATCGTCTAGATCTACTAGACCATGGGCCAAAGAGGGTCGACCTGCAAACTTGCAAGGTTTATTTTAAATACACATTACAGTGTTTTATATTATGTAATTCTAAAATGTAATTCAGCTTTTAACAAATCTTTTTTTAGGTAGTAAAAAAAAAAAAAAAAAAAATAGGCCCAGAGTTTATTTCCAAATGAGACACTAAATTTAAATAGTTTTGAGATTTGATTTCAGCAGAGGCACACAAACTATAAAAACGAGTTACCATCTAACATTTTGTTATTTTCTAACTTGAAAAATAGGTCACGATCTAGATCACATTCGAGATCCAGAGGTAGGCGATACTCTCGCTCACGAAGCAGGAGCAGGGGAAGGAGGTGAGAGATCTTTAATTTAGGTTTTAACAAGCATAAAAAAGCTAATTGGAGATGGACTTAAAACTTTGATTTAATTTTTAGGTCAAGATCAGCATCTCCTCGACGATCAAGATCTGTGTCTCTTCGTAGATCACGATCGGCTTCACTCAGACGATCTAGGTCTGGTTCTATAAAAGGATCGAGGTATTTCCAGTATGTAACACTTTTTTTTCCCCTCGTTTATATTTGGATTGTCACGTCTTAATGACAATTGAAACGAAATGCTTCGGAAAACATTTGAGATGTAAAAATTGAACTTAAACGTGACCCGTATGTATGTAAGTGGCTATATTACCTTAGTTGTACAGATAAAAATTTAAAGATTTTAAGAGTTGTTAGCTTGTAATGGAGGGTCCAAAGCGCAATTCATCATCATTTCAGTGAACCCTAAATAGACGTGTAGCTGAAAAGTTCTTTTAAGTTGGTTGTATCTATTGTATAGGTAAGTGATACTAGCTCTAAAGATGGTAGGTAGTTGCCTGATCTGGAAGAGATTTAGCGTTAGAAGCAAGTTGAAGCAGTTTCTTTGGGATGATGGGGTAATTTGAGACCCTGGAAAGTTGTTTAGGTTAGTAGTAGTGTACGTAGGAGTGGACGTGGTTTGATTAACCAGATACTCGTTAGAGACACTGAAATTTAAGGAGTTAATCAAACTAGGAACTTCAGCTTTTTTACTCCGTTTGTCGAAGGCCTTATGATAGAAATGAATAAAATTTTAGAAAAAAGGGATTTGACCAATACTACAAATGATTGGTAGGGAAAGCCACTGAGAGTAATGTTCCACAATACCACAAAGTTTTTAAATACAGGGATTCTAAAATTTGGCCATTTGAGAAAGCTCTGGATCTTCTTTACGTAAATGAGTTTGATTTGATTGCAGGACCCCATGATGTATATGTCAGCCTGATTTGGCTTGTGTGACAAATTGATGGTCTTGAACTATCATAGTTTATTGATCCAGAAACAAAGCCTTACCAAGTTGTGACTTTTTCATTGAGTTTATCACCTTAATAATTGACATCTTAGTTCAGGGATCTATGTGAAGTTGATTTGATTCTCTTAAAATAAATTCTCAAATGAAAATTACCTATTTTATTTCTTTTGGGTAGTATAAACTTCAGAATTTTGTACCTCTGTACGGTGTGACAATGCAGGTCATTGAATATGAAAGCTTATTGAAAGTGGTGATTTCTCCAGTCTTGGGCAGATGTGATGTGAGGCAAGAGTTGCATTTTGCTCATTTTTAGCCCCTCCATTCCTGATAAGGTTCTCAGAAGGTATTCAAGATTATTAGTTGTATGAACTAATTGATGTCATTTTTGATTTTAAGATCCCGGTCGAGGTCAAGATCAAGATCTAGATCTATTTCACGACCAAGAAGCAGGTAAGAGTAAAAATTAGCTTAACGCTCTTGTAGTTATATGGCACCAATATCCAAAGAGTTCAAAGTGTTTTTGAATTGTTTCAGGTGTTAATTATAAGCCTAGATGTTAAGTAGGAAGGAACATGGTACCTTGTAATAAACCAAACAATAGAACTTTATACGTGATCTATTCTGGCTGACTTTCTGAACCAAGGGAATGTCAAGCTCTATAGTAAGTTTGTGAGCTTCGTGTTTTATTAAGAGGCCCTTGTTAGAATTAATTAGGTGCATGGAGAAGCATTCTGAGATACTGTATTTAAAAGAGTGTAAAAGATTATGGTAAAGTAGTTCGTTTTATGAAGAGCAGTTGTTGGAAGTTTGGTTTTTGTTAGCAAAAACTGATAGAGGCTCTTTTTTAGTTTAACTGCAGCCTGACATTTTTAAGCTCAGGATAATTTGGGGGTTCATTTTATGATACTGTGACTATAAGAAAGGGATTGGTTAGTATTTTTTCTTACTAGAATTTTTCATGTCTTGACAGCCGATCAAAGTCCAGATCTCCATCTCCAAAAAGAAGGTAAGCTAAATAATTTTTTTGCCAAATTTTAACTGTCTTATGTGGCCTCTGTAGAATTTGTTTACCGCCTACTTTGCAGGCTTTGAGCTCTTTGGAGAATTGGTGCTATATATATGTATTAAAGTACTGGATACTAAGTTTCTTAGATTGCTTTTCTTAATTCAATATCAGCTTATATTTTTTTGTTGGAAATATTTAGTCACGTTAAGATGATTATTAAGATGTATTTAATGCTGTGTTTCCTTAATTCTATAATTTCACGTTAAGAAATACTCTTTTTTCCCCACACATAGCAATAATAGGTAAAGAAGTGCCCACATAAAAGAAAAATTTTTAGGTTGAAATCTCAGCCAAACCATTCTGTCTAGTTGCTACTTAGTGATCCAAAAAAAACTCCCCCCAAAGTTGAAATAGTTGTTAAGCCTAATCTTAAACAGAGACAGAAGGATTGTATATAAATATTTTATGTAATTTTTAGGTCTCTGCTATTGAAACATAGTGCCTGTGGCCACTTTTGAACTTAACAAAACTGAGTTTTGCCCTAACTTGTACATGAGAAGAGTTAAGTTTCAGTGGACACTAATGGGTTCCAAACCCTAATGTTTTTCTTTTTAGTCGTTCCCCATCAGGAAGTCCGCGAAGAAGTGCAAGTCCTGAAAGAGTGGACTGAAGTTCTGAAGTTCACCTTTTAGGGAAAAGTTATTTTGTTTACATTATTATAAGGGATTTGTGATGTCTGTAAAGTGTAACCTAAGAAAGGTATTTCAACCATCTAATCAAATGGATCTGGATTATTACTCTGTAAATTCACAGCAGTAAGATAATATAAATTTTTGTTGAATGTATTAACATCCTATGGTCTGAAAATGTGGGTTTTTATTTGGCACATTTAAATAAAATGTTTCTAACTAGATTTTTGAACTGTGTTCAGTATTTGGTATTATAAGCTTCAGAAGTCAACCTTGATATTGGCCATTTTCATACAGATCTACATTCAGAGTTTAATAGTGTTAGGACATTCAGAGTTTAATGGTGTTAAGTCTTGAACATCATTAACTAGTGTACATACACTTGGCAAATTCCCTTTTACCCTTAGAGCTTTGGGTAAGATAAACTCCAGTCCCCCTAATAGCTTGAACGCATCATGACAAGTCCCTAATTAATCGGTTGGAGTTGGTGTTATATATTATCCAGGGTAATGATCTCAATTTGTCAAGCTAGAGGAACCACTGATTGCCTATAAATGAGTATGGCAAGAAGTAATTGGATTTGATACTGAAGGAACAGAATTATTTTCTGTAGGCTATTTAAGTATAGTGACTGAGGTTTTTGGGCTGTTAGGTGAGATGGTGTCAAATTAGAACTCCCATTTTAGGAAGTTCTCAATGTTATTGTTTTAAACAGTTAATTTTATTGCATGTTTGAGGGGTTGTCTGAATTGGGGACAAAACATCTTGTAAACCAGCTTTGCAAAATTTCCCAGCCCAGATACTCTCCTTTTTATCTTCAAATGGATTCCCTTATTCTGAGCAGATCTGTTAATTCCCATGTTAGATTTTTCAGTTCCTGACCACCAACATACTTTATCTTATTTTGCCAGGCTGGTGTAAAGTAATTAAAGATGTCAATCAGAAATGTTAATAAGACTAAAGCGGTCTTGTAAATCTCACTTATATTTAGCAACACATTATGTGGTAGTTTTTGTTAGCACTTGGTAGATCTTAGAAGATTATAGCCAGTAGATTCTTTATTCAAACTATAAATATCTTTAATAGGGCAGTAACACTTCTGAGTTTTCTGGTCAAGCTTTTACCAGGTATGCTCTAGCTTTGGTTAAAAAAATGCCAGTGGTAATGGTTTCTGCCTTCGCCCATTTCCTAATGCTTCTTAAAGCTATTGAAAAGCATTGCAATTGGAGAATACCGGTCTTCCTCATTTGGTGGTCTGAATGATTTTTAGTATGTTGGAAGTTTGTTTTTGGAATTATGAAAACTGGCTGAATTATGGTTGGTAATTGGCAGGCTTATTTGTTGCACTTGGTCAGCTTTAATTGTTCTGTATTATATAAAGATAAGTTTACTCAACAATAAATCTGCAGAGAACAAACAACCCTGATAGTCAATTTTTGGAAGTGGGAGTTGAGCTAAGAGTAGGAATCATTAATCCTGTAGCTTTGGGATGGATTATAAGCAGTGTCCTAGGGATTAGTATGAAAGGATGAATATGTGGAGGGGCGGGGTGGGGGCAAGAATAGTTTTAAGAAACAAGCACAGAAAGTTCTACCCTTATGGGAAATCAAAATTGTATCTAGGCAAACACCCTTCATACCATTGACTGCAATTCAGTACTTCTGTGTTTAGTATACTCTTTAAATGATAAACTGGTGCAATGCACTTTTCTATTAGAGGTTGAGACTGCTAAATTACATGATTGATTTGAAAAGTTTATAAAATCATTTTAAATTTTAAACCTGACTGATGAGTAGCTAACTGAACACGTTTGGCACTCTTAGCGCTTTGGACATAGAACCTTGGTCCCCTTACCCCAGGTATAGAGAGGTAGTAGTAGTATACAGTGGTAGTTCTCCCTTGGGTTTTGCGTTAGTCTAAGTATTAAGTGGAAGTGGTCCTACCATCTTGTAGTGTCCCTTCTGAGAACAAAATCTGAGGGAGTCTTGAAATGTCACCAATTTGAGACTTTGTTAAATGATGGCATAGGATTGTGATTGTTATCTTTGCATCCTATCTTTAAAAGAATATGGCGTTTTCCAAGATAAGCTAACAGGAATGAGAAGTTCTAAAACAAGCAAGTTGGCAGAGTGAAGGATAATGGCAAAGAATTAACAACTGTTGCTTGGAGACCTTTGGAAGGGAGGGCTATGTAACCTAGAAGATGTATACATAATTGTATATCTGGAAAGACAAAACAAAGTTCATAGTAACATAAGGGGCCTGGCTGGTCGTGGAGTGTGGAGGGTGATGAGAATTGGTAATAAGCCAAAGAACTAGGGCAAAGATGCCTAGGTTTGTGGTATGATAGTATTAAAGCTGTTTTATCCAAAATTCTCTTAAATGGGTTGGGGGGAGCACCAGTAAACTGTTTTGAAGCTTGGTAGATTTTTTTTCAGACAGATTTATTCTTAACCATTCTAGTAAAAATATCAAAGGACATTTGTCACTTAATCCCCACAAAAAAATAGTCCTGTTAACCCCATCTTACAAAAGAGAAAATGGGCTCAAAGTTGGTAACTTAATACTTAACTGTACTATTAACCTGGTGGTAGGAAAAGTTTGGTTCTTACTATTGGTTTTAAAGCCCTTGCTCTTTTTAATCAATAAAGCACTTTATTGCTTTAAAAATCATATGGAAAAATCAAAATATAAGAATGAAATACACAGTCCATACTTCCCATTGTGCTACTAATGTCAATTTTTCCAGACAATGGGGGAAAGATGCTGGATAACAGTGATAATTCTAGAGCATGTGAAATGCAGTAGCTAATTAACTTGAGGCTACTTCTCAAATGTAGTGCTTTTTCCTTTTCTCACAGGCTACTAGCCAAACTTATTTTCCATTTCATTTCATATTTTGACTTGGTAATACACTCGACAATTTCACAGTGAGAATGCTCCCTACCCCTGACTCAGCCACCTAGTTTGCTCCCAAAAGGCAACCATGATTACCAGTTAACGTAGTCTGAGGTTTTCTCATTTATTTTATTTATTATTTTTTTAAGTTTACGGCACCTGTTATTCCCAGGCAGTCTCCCAACCAAGTACTAACCAGGTCCAAACCTGCTTAGCTTCTGAGATGAGATCGGGCATGTTCAGGGTTGTATGGCTGTAGACTCTTGTTTAATATCTTGGAGATCTTTCATATACGTAAAAGTGGCAGTATTTTTTTAAAGAAATGTTGCATACTTATTGCCCAGATGTTGCATAATTTTTGCAGTAAAATTTTGTGCCCCTTCAGTGTGCTTGGTACTGCTAGTCTAGGAACAGAGAAGTGAAATCTTTACCCTCATGGAGTTTAAAATCTGGAGAGACAAATGAACAAATATTAGGTGAGTAATAACTGGTACAGAGAATAATGAAGCAGATTAAGAGGGATTGGGAGTTGATGGTTATGTAAAGGGTTGTCTAAGGAGGCCTCTGATAGTGACATTCGAGCTAGTGAGGGAGTAAGCACATTGATTTCTGGGAAAAAAAGTGTTCTAGGCAAGGGAGAAAGTAAGTGCAAAGGCTTAAAATAGTTTAAGTTGGAGGGTAAGGAGGCCAACAGAAAGTGAACAGAAGAGAGAGAAGAGAGGGCATAGGAAGACATGGGGATGTTGGATATATGTCATACTGGATTTTGTATGCCCTAGAAAAGGCTTTTTTTCCCTGAGGGTTTTTGAAGATTAACAGGAATAAAATCAGTTTCCCGTTGATAGATATGAGGGTTTTTTCTAATTACTATTTCAATATTGTCGTGAATAACCTCGTACAATACATGGCACACGTGACCCTGTGTGGGTAGGATAATCCCTAGAAGTAGAATTGCTGGGTTGTGAAGTACATGAATTTATATTTTTGCTGGGTATTGCTGGTTTGACCTGGTGACAATGTAGGAGTGCCTGTACCATTGCCCTCATGGTATGACCACATAAGCTACCGGGCTTGTAGATTTTTTCTAGTCTTGTGAAAACGTGTTTCAGGATAGTTTTCTTTTTCCTTTTTTAATTGTAAAATGTTTTTCTCCTACTCTAGAAAATTTTCATGTATTCAGAAGCCTGCTTTAGATTCTCTTGCTCTCACACACTTCTTCCATAGTAGGACACCTTTTACACTGTAAGCACCTGTTTACGTCTCTGTAGGTATATGCCACCACAAAACAAATTGCGACAGCAGGTACCAGGTCTTGTTCTCCATTTTCTAGCACTTACTTAATACTTAAATATTTGGTGAGTAAAAAGTGAGTTAATGGATGAACAAATGAATTGTTAAACCAAGCACAAAATTTTAAACTCTCTTCTGTGAGACCTTTATAATCATTTCAGTTAAAAATCCACATTTTCCTTTTTGCTCCCTATAAGAATTACTCTTATCTGAATCTGCCTGCAGAGGATTTAGATCTTTAGGCTGCTGTTTAAAATGCCCAGCTATATTCTGCAACTCTAGTGCAAAATTTTTGTCTCATCTGGGTTAATTCAGAGTTCTAGTCAGAAAGGGTGTGGAAATTTTCTGTGCAGAAAGTTCTCTGCAGAAAAGGGTACAGACTTAACCTATTACCCCAAGAGCTGGTGAGCCTAGTCGAGGCAGCCTAACCCACGTAAGGAAGGACAAGTTATTGAACTAGCAGTGTTCTTTTCATATGACTTACCAGCTGCTTAAGGTTATATCCTCTCCACCTCTAAATTTCCTGACTAAAGGGAATCTTCGTGTCTAAAGCTTGAAGGTGGCTGGATGTGATCCTATACAGAGATCCTGTTATGTTTTATTTTGGGTAGAAACATATCTTTAGGAAATCTAGATTCTAGAAAATGAATCCTTTCACTGCCAAGGATAAAAAATCTGGCTGTTGGATGTGGTTCCATAGGATAGCGATTAGCACATCTGCTTTACACGCAGAAGGTTCTGGGTTCGTGCCCCAGTGGAGCCACGGTCCGTGGTCTACAGCCATGCCACCCTGAACAAGCCCAATCCAGTCTGATCTCGGAAGCTAAGCAGAGTCGGGCCTGGTTAGTACTTGGATGGGAGACCACGTAGGAAGACCAGGTGCTACAGGCATAAAAAAAAAAAATCTGGCCATAAAGAAAATATATATAGCAGAGGTAAAGGTAGGTGGGCCACCTTATCTCAGTCATTGTCCAGAGGACAATCACCAGAGTTCCTGAACTCCTGTAACAAGGTTAGTGCTCCCTTTGCGTAAAGGATGGGCACAGTATGCTTTATTGTTTCTATTCTTTCAGAGTGCTTACTATTTGTTAGACCAAGATTCAGGAAATTAGGGCCCGCAGGCCAGGTCTGGCTCACTGCTGTTTTCATATAGCTAATGAGCTAAGATGGTTTTTACATTTTTATGTGGTTGAAATAAAAAGGATAATGGTACTTCAGAATGTGAGGATAATAGTACTTCAGAATGTGAGAATTATGTGAAATTCAAATTGCAGCATCCATGAAGTTTTATTGGAAAACAGTCACGTTCATTTATATACCTGTGGTCTATGACTTTCTATGACAAGAGTTGAGTAATGATAAACTATAAGTCCCATAAAGCTGAAAATATTTGTTCTCTGCCCCTCTATAGAGAATATTTGCCAACTCCTGATTTAGACATGTAATTTATCTTCAACTGTCTCCAATCTTCAAAATAATTATCTCTGAAGATCTTGGGTACCAGGATTTATTGGTATGGTTGCTAAGGCCTTACTGAGACTTATTTTTGGTCTGGGAAGATTATTTCTCTGGCTTATTCTTGAGGAAAGCTTCATGAAGCCAAGGGGGCACATTCTACCTGAACACATTTAGGATGAATGTTATGAGATGATAATGGGGAAAGCTTTTTCTCTAGGGCAGTGGTTCTCATTCATAGTTAAATATTAGGATCACCCAGGGAGCTTTAAAACCTCATGAAATCAAAATTGCTGAGGGAAAGACTGAGCATTAAAATCCAAAAAACTCCCAGAGCAATTCTAATGTACAACCATAACTGAAAACTGCTTGCTGTAGAAGCTAATATTAGCCAGCTCATAATTCACTAGTCACTGGGTGGATTAGCCTGGCTTATTGCTATTATAATAAGAAAATTAGCAGCACTCACATGTGATTCAAAGCAGTGTTCTATGTATTCTCTAAGTTTCTCTGAACCTTTCTCTAACCAAATGGACCTCAGGCTGGAGTGAAAACTTTGTAAGGTAGAAACTGTATTTTAGTTTGTATTAGTACCAGTAGAGGTCACTGTGCTCAGAGAAATAGTCATCTTAAAAAAAAAAAAAAAGTTAACAGGGTCTGTTCAGGAAATTTGAAGAGGTAATTAACAGAACCATGGTATTATGCTCAGCACCTGTGCTACTCCACATGGCCTCTGGTCACAATTGCTTCAAAGCATCTAAGGCTCTAATTAGGTGCACATATAACATAACATACCTTCTGATGTGTCGAGGCTTTTATCATGATAAAATAACTAGTAGTAGTTCTTGTTTTAAAGTCTATTTTGTTTGGTATTAAGATAGACATTCCAGCTCTCTAATGATTACTGTTTGTATGGTATATTTTTTCCATCCATTTACTTTCAGCCTATTGGTGTATCTGGTTAGTTACTAGATCTTGCTTTTTAATTCAGTCTGACAAACTGCCTTTTGGGATGATTAAATCACATACATTTAATGGAGCTATTTATACAGTTGGATTTACAGTTGTCATTTTGTTGTTTTCTATGTCCCTTGTGTTTTTTCTCTTCCTCCTTTTACTGCCTTTTATATTAAATATCTTTAATGTGTCATTTTAATTCCACTTCATTTTTTTCTATATTTTTGAGTTATTTCCTCAGTTTTTGCATATTAATTTATCACAGTCTATTTCAGATTCATATTCTGGTAAAATACAGAAATTTTGCTCCAATATGTTTTCTTTTTCTGAACTTTCCTTCTTTATGCTATATATATGTATTATAAACTCAGTGATACCATGTTATAATTATTGCTTTATATAGTCATATCTTTTAAAGAAATGAGAAAATACACTTTTTTAAAATAATATTTTTTTATTTTTCAATTATAGTTGACATATAATATTAGTTTCAGGTGTACAACATAGTGATTAGACATTTGTAAAACTTACGAGTGATCACCCTGATAAATCTACTACACATCTGACACCGTACATAGTTATTACAATATTAGAGACTATGTTCCTTGCACTGTACATCCCCATTTCTATTTTGTAACTATCAGTTCATACTTCTTGATCCCTTCCTCTTTTTTACCCACTCCCCTAACCTCCCTCTCATCTGGCAGCCCTCAAAATGTTCTCTATATCCACGAGTTTATGTTTCTCTTGTGTTTGTTTATTTTGTTCTTTAGATTCCAGATGTAAGTGAAATCATATGGCATTTGTCTTTCTCTATCTGATGTACTCTACTCAGCACAATGCCTTCTTAGGTCCATCCATGTTGTTGCCGATGTGAAGATTTCATTCTTTTTTGTTTGTTTTTATGGCTGAATAATATTCCATTGTATATATATACCACTTCATCTTTATCCATTCATCCGTTGATGGACACTCAGGTTGAATCCATATCTTGACTATTGTAAATAATGCTTCAGTGAACATATGGATGTGCACATAGCTGGTTTGAAGCAGTATTTGGGATTTCTTCAAATAAATACCCAGAAGTGGGATTACTGGGTCCTTTGTCTCTTGTTATATAGCCTTTGCTTTAAAGTCTTTTTTTTTTTTTTTTTGGTGTAAGAATTGCTACTCCACCCAGCTTTTTTGTTCATTTTCATTTTCATGAAACATCTTTTTCCATCTCTTTACTTTCAGTCTGTGTCTTTTGATCTGAAGGGAGTTTCTTGTAGGCAGCATATATAAGGGTCTTGTTTTCTTATCCATTCAGCCACCATATCTTTCTCTTTTGATTGGAGCATTTAATTCTTTTTCATTTGAAATACTTGTTGGTAGACATGTAATTATTGTGATTTTATTATTTATATTTTTGACACATTTTTTTCTTCTTAAGGAAGTCCCTCCAATATTTCCTGTAATACTGGATTGGAGGTGATGAACTCCTTTAGCTTTTTCTTGTCTGGGAACCTCTTTGTCATTCGATTCTAAATGATAGCTTTGCTGGATAATCTTGGTTGTAGGTACTTGCTTTTCATCACTTTTGACTATTTTGTGCCAATCCCTTCTGGCCTGCAAGTTTCTGTTGAGAAATCAGCTGCCAGTCTTCTGGGTGCTCTCTTGTAGGTAAATAATTACTTTTCTCTTGCTGCTTTTAAGATTCTCTGTTTGTATTTGACATTGGAATTTTAATTATGATGTGTCTTGGTGTAGACCTCTTTGGGTTCATCTTGTTTGGAACTCTGAGCTTCCTGGGCTTGTATGTCTATTTCCTTCACCAGGTTAGGGAAATTTTCCATCATTGTTACTTTAAATAGATTTTCAATTCCTTGCTTTCTTCTCCTTCTGGTACCCTTATAATGCAAATGTTGTTATGCTTGATGTTGTCCCAGAGACCCCTTAAACTATCCTCATTTTTTTGGATTATTTTTGTTGTTGTTGTTCTGATTGGGTGTCCTCTGCCACGACATCCTCTAAATCACTGGGTCGATCTGCTTCATCCAATCTGTTGATTCTCTCTAATGTAGTCTTCATCTCAGATATTGTATTCTTCACTTCTGACTGGTTGGTTCCCTTTTATGTTTTTTGTCTCTTTGTTGAAGTTCTTACTGAGTTCATCTTTGCTTCCCCTAAGTTCATTTAACATCCTTATAACCAATGTTTTGAACTTTGCATTTGGTAGATTGTTTGTCTCCGTTGTGTTCTTTTTCTGGAGTTTTGTTTTGTTTCTTTGTCTCCCCATTTTGACTGCCTTCCTGTGTTTGTTTCTATGTATTAGGTAGGGCTCCTAAGTCTCCCGGTCTTAGTAGCGTGGCTTTATGTAGTAGGTGCCCTGTGAGGCCCAGTAGTAGTCTTCCCTGGTCACTTGAGCCAGGTGTGTCCTTTGTGTGGGTTGTACGTGCCTTCCTGTTGTATTTGAGCCTTGGTTTGCATATTGATGGAATTGACCCTTGGGCTGATTGGTTGTAAGGACTGGTCAGTGAGGGGCTGACCTTATGAAGCAGGATTCAGTTTAGCAGGGTTCTGATGCCTGCCCACTCTGCCCTTCGGGTGTGTCCTCCTCAGATGCTGCCCTGGGTGGCACTCCAGCTTTGGCATCACTGAGCATGCCAGCCCAGGGGCCTCTTGGGAGGGGCCCAGCTGCAGGCCAAGTTCAACTACAGCCTATGTACTTCTGGGCCACCTGGTAAAAATCACCAAATAATCTGTAAATGGCTGCCACCTATACTGGGCTTATAAGCACCTCAAGAGGCCAAGCCAGGAACTGAGACCAGCTGCTGCTAGTGCTGGGCTTGTAGCTACTCAGCAAGAGGTACAGGGCATGTGGAGGTCAGATGCTGCTTCTTTGGGTATGATGAGCCTTTGAGAGATTTTAGGAACATCCACAGCATGAGCCAAGACAGACCATTAGTATGGGAAAAACCACTGGAGGCGGCTTGGTTAGGCCCACAAGTTGGAAGAGGCCAGGGTCTCAGGGAAACACTTGGTCAGAGTGACCTGTGTTAATCAGGTTGATAGAGACTCAGATGTGGCAGCTGCCTGTATCAGCACACCAGGAGCAGGGAGGGCTCAACAGAGGAACAATGAATGCCGCTATCACTTCTGTCTGGGAGAAGGCTGCCCCTCTAGCTCTCGCCCTGAATCCAGACAACTCAGTTCCTCCTCATGTGCCCTTGGCACTCTTCGAGCAGCTGCCCCAGCATTGGAGCTCACTCAGTGAGTCCATCACCAAGTAAGTCCATGAGCAGGCCCTTTAAGAGGAATGTCTGAGACTCCCACAGCCCTGTGTTTCACTCAGCCACAATCTCTGCTTGTTTTCACAGCCAGAGGTTGTGGGGACTTTTCTTCCTGGCATTGGATGTCTGGGCTGGGGAGCCTGGTGTGGAGTTGGGACCCCTCGCTCCTAAGGTGGAATGCTCTAACCCTCCCAATTCTTGACTGCCACACACAATTGTGGGACCGGCCCATTTTGCATTTCCATCCCTCCTACCAGTCTTGAGGTGACCTAATATATGTCCGCAGTTATAGGACTTCTGTTCCGCCAGACCTCGGCAACTCCCAGTGGTGGTTATTCTGTAGTTTTGCTGTAATTTTTGTGTGGTCATGAGAGGAGGCGAGCACAGAGTCTACCTTTTATGCCATCTTTACTATACTCCCTGAAAATACACTTTTTAATTAACCCACATATTTATCATTTCTGATACTCTTAATTGCTTTCCATGGATTCAAGTTACCATCTGAATTTCCTTTCAGCATGAAGAACTTCCTCTAGTATTTGTTGTAAGGTAGGTCTACTGGCAATTAATTCTTATATTCTTTATTTATCTTGGAATGTTTTTATTCCACCTTCACTTTTGAAGGATAGTTTGGGGTAATATAGAATCGTTAGGTTTTAAGCACGTTGACTGTCATCCCACTTCCATGTGGATTCCACTGTTTGAGATGAGAAGTCAGATGTTAATTGGATTGTTGGTACCTATAGTGAGGTCATTTTTTTCTTGCTTTCAAATTTTCTGTTTTTGGCATTAAACAATTTAAATATGTATTTCAGTGGGGAGCTCTTTGTATTTATCCTTGAAATTTGTTGAGCTTTTTGGATGTACTGATTAATGGTATTCATCAAATCTGGGGGGTTTCTTTAACCAAATTATATTTTGAAAAATTTTTCTATCCCTTTCCTCTCCTTTTTGGACTCCCATGACACACATGTTGATGTGCTTGATGGTGTCCCACAGGTCTCTGAGGTATTCTTCCATTTCTTAAATCTCTTTTCGCTGTTTTTCAGATTGAATAATTTCTATCGCTCTATCTTCAATTTCACTTATTTCTTCTGCCATATTGAATCTGCTTCTGAGTCTCTAGTAAACTTTTCATTTATTATTGTACATTTCAGCCTCAGAATATTGCCTGTTTTTGTTTTGTTTTGTTTTGTTTTGAATAATCTCTATTCCATTTTTTAATTATTTTTAAAAACATTCTTATGTTTATTTTTAAATCAGCGTTCTAGGGGGTTTTCCTATTGTTTGCATAGCTTAGTGATTAGCGATTAATTGGACAGAAGTTGTGATGAAACATCTCAACCAGTTAGATATATTCCCTTTGATGATTGATCTGTGTGTGGGTAGGGAGTGAATTTAGTATTTAAGCTGTTTTTAAGTCTGTCTTGGCTTTAACTTTTTGCTGGGCCCCTCTTAATTTCCACTGCACGTGCGTGCAGTCTCAGAGTTGGCCAGGAGTGTGTAAATAGCTTGGATCCTCTCTGGTCTCTTCTATGCATGTGTGTAGTCTCTGATTAGCCAGAAATGTGCTTTGCTCCAACCATGATTGTAACCTCAGGCTAGTGGAGCCATTGGCTCTCTGTGCTCCCATAGCACTGAGATCATTACTTCTACTGATAAAGCTTTTGGGCAAGGGTATCACCACTCCAAACTGAGTAAACTCCTGTTCAACCACAGCAACTTGCTGGTCCTCATGTTCTGTTTTGCCCTGGCAGAACCTCCACAGTGACCCAACTGGAGGCATAAGGGGAATGGGAGCAGCCTCAGGCTAAAACACCACAATTTCCCACTGTTCCTACCAAAAGTTCAGTAGTTTTTCAAACATAAAGACATCTCAGATTGTTGTAGGTTTTTGGTCAGTTTCCAGAGCACCAAAATTGTTTTGTCAATTTTTTTTCCTGCATTGTGGTTTTTGTTTGTTTGTTTGTTTGTTTGTTTGTAAGGAGAGGATTTGCTGACTACCTTACTTGGCTATCACTGAAGTGCTACCCAAAATATCTGAGCCTTTATTATGATTTGAGTAACTGAATTGAAGTTGGAACTTAGAGGGAGAAACTGTCCAAGTAGCCCATTGCAAACTGGTGATCCAGTTGTTACAGCTGATAATGGGAACTGGCTAGGGAACAGTGTATGGTCTGTGCTTCCCTCCTGTCTTCTGCTAGTAATTCTGTATTTTTTCATGTTCTAATTTTTGCAAACTATCCATTTATTCACTGACACTAACTTCCTTTAGTCTTCTGAGGTTGGACTGTCACTGGTCACTTCAACAATCTCAACAATTCAACCTCTATAGCATGCCATCTTAGTTTAGTCTTTATAGCAATGTGTCTGCAATTGTTTAATATCACATCTTACCTTGTTAGGCAAAATGAGTAGAAATTGGAAAAATGAAAATCGCACAGCTAATGATAAGAACTTAATGTTCTATGAATTTGAAACAAACAGGAATCCACAGATCATTGAACTGAATCAATGATATGCTCACCTGTGAAGGATCAGAACTAAGAATAATACAGCACAAGTCTGGTTGTGGGTAGCGAGGGTTTGTAGTAAAGAAGGCATGGACTCTTGTGGGCCTGGAGACTTATTCCTGAGGGGGGAGGGTTGCATTTTATTGGATATTTGCATTTTCAACAAGGCTTTAATAATTCTATAGTTATATGATGTTTTCATATTGAATATCATGTTCGTTTTTATTACCTCACATGAACAAATGTGTCTAGTTGTTAGACTGTAAACTTTTGTTTCTTCCCGACACCTTCAGTGATTTCATTACAACAATATTACAAGTATGCTCACATGTTGTCAAACTCAAAACTATATGGGTCTTTGCTCCAGTACCTCAAAGTTCTCTTTTACGTGTGCGTTTCATGAAAAAGGATAGACTGGTTGCTGCCACGAAAGATCAATTTCTCTAAAATTTTACTTTCATCAGATTTATGTCTTGACAATCAAACTTAGCCTCTTTATTATTTTCCATAAACACAATTAAAATACCAGTAACTTATGTCAGCTACCCTAAAGGTGAATCTCCTTACTTGGGGTACTTTAGACTTGGCTTATTCAAAAAAAAACAATTCTTTTTTTTAGAAGAGAGGAAAACAAAGATCTCTGCCTTACAAGGGAAAAGACAGGCCAGGTGAAATTAGTTTGCCTGTGTAGAAAATGCCAGAAGCAAAGTTAATGTTCGGGGCCCCCAGCTCTGTCGTAGAGCAGTTCTACATCATCTAATTGCTGCTATTAGTCTTGTCTCTCACAGAGAGACTGCAGTATCCCGGAGGGAATATACTTCATCTTAGACATTACATCTTGAATCCCTTAAAAGACTCAGCAGAGAACTATGTACAAAACAGGTATTCAGGAAATCCATGCCAAAATGAATTAAAAAATGAAAAATGACTTTAAAAATCCATGCTGAAATGAATTTTAAAAATGGTTTATTTTTGTTGCTAAGAAAGGGGAAGTAAGGGACGCACAATAGGTTGCCAGTTAGGTAGCTTTCCTCTAGGAAGATGCTGGGGCTCATATTGGAGAATATAAATATAGTAGAATCTAGAACACACCATAGACCTGGTCCATTTCCCAAAGGTCCTTGCCTGACAGATTTAAAGATGAGTGAAGAAACTAGGAGCCTTCTGAAGGAGCAAGAATATTTTTATTTCAGCTGATTGCTAGTATGTAATACAAGGTACATTTCTTTAAAATCAACCAGCCTAAACCCATCATCGATGATTCAACTGTTCAGGGAAAGAGGGAGCCCCAGCCTCATTTACATAACACAACATATGCTCCTGGTGCAATGTGCGATCCTCAGGTAGGCCCTCTTCTCACACTAACAGACCTCCTGTCTCCAGTGGCGTTCTTTCTTCCATGCCTTGGCTAGGCTAGACTTTCTCAGTTAACTCCAAAGGCAAAGAGTTGAAATGACAGATTCTTTCTAAATATGGTGTCCTTGCACTTTTTTTGTCCTTGTACTTTAAGTCACACTACTCAGGCTCATAGACAGTTAAACTCAAATTCAGACTAATGCTTTTTATAAAAGTAAATCTGGGAAGAAAGGATGGCTCTAACAGGTAAGGGTTAGACCCCACTTTGCCCATGAGTAACCCTGGGAACGCTCTGGCAGATGGAAGAAGAAGCAAAGAAGAGGATTCCAAGTCACATGAACTGACCTCAAGTCCTGGACAAAATTTTTCCTAGCTGTGAGCCTTTAGGTGGATCATTTACCCTCTTTAAGCCTCAGCTCCCTCACTTCTCAATCATCTGCCTTATTAAGGCAGTGAGGTTCATCTGCTGGCATGGTTTGAGGTAGAGGAGGAGGGAAAAGAAAAGGAATCTCCGTGGGGTACTTTAGACTTGGCTTATTATAAAAACAACTCAAAGAACCGAGGAGTGAAAAGTAGAAAAAGAGGAAGTGTGAAGAGATGGAGTCAACATAACAAGGGGCCTAGAAAACATTTCTGGCTGGGGTTAGACGATGACATCGGTGGTTAGGTCCTCTTAATTACACAGACAATAGAGCTGATCATTAGACCTGGGGCCAGTCATTGGAAAAGGAAATCAATATTCAGACTGATTATCTTCATCTCATTTCTAAACGGGAGACAGGCTGCTGAAGAGGCTCCCAGCCTGGCCCTGGAGCAGGTCATGTCTTTAACCTTCCTTAAGCCACAGAAAACTTGAACCAAGTGGTGTGATCATACTCCTCACCAGGCCTCAGCAGCACAGGAGGGAAGTGGGGCTGTGAAGGGGAAAACAACACAGGTTACACTTTGCCAGCCCAGGTTGCACCTTTCACCAGGATGGCTTCTGGACTGGTCTCTAGACTAGCTCTGTGAACCAGATGCCAGTGTATGAACTGTGTATTAAAGGTCTGCAATAAGATAAAGAAGTTGAGCCAGAATGAAAATCAAATGCATCACTAAGCACACTTTGTCGTAGCAAGACTTTCTTGCTGAAGGAAGCAGTGTGTTGATTTACAATTCGGTGCAAACTGTTAGCATCTTTTAGGCTGGGGCTTTGCACAGTGTTACTCTAGACAATAGCTAGAAAAGAAAGTTTTGAGGAAGCACATAGGAAGCGAAGATATGAAGGATCATCTTAAAAGTGTGGTTGCAGAAAATGAGTAGGTATCGATAAAGAGAAACGTTAAACCGAATAAAGGCTTCGAAGGCACAATATAAGAGATTTAAAAAAAAAAACATGTAAATGCCATGTTTATCATTACTTGGAGAAGAGAACACACATGGACTTTTGAATCATACAGACCTGACTTGAGTGTTGTGACCTCTGTCATATAGTGTAACCTCGAACACAATACAACTCTGACAGGCCAGCCTGTGGCTTTACCTGATTGACTGCATCAGGCCAGTTCTGGGTCTCGAGGCAGAAACCGGAGTGCTTGGGATAGACGGCTCCACTCTTGCCCTTCAGTGAGCCGTCCAGGAAGTTGCCTGTGTAAAACTGGACGCCAGGCTGGGTGGTGTACACTTCCAGTACCCGCCCGCTTCCAGCATGATGGACCCTGGAGATGAAGCCAAACCACATATAGGTCCAGGGAGGAAAAGCAGGCAGGGACAGGTAGAAGCTGGGAAGCAGCTTTGCCCTAGGAATTGGACCCAGCCACAGAGCCGGGACGAGATATACGGTGGAGACAAGGTAGAAAGAGCATCATGGGAAATTCTTGTAACCTCATAGGTGAGGCATGAGCAGGTGGTTTTGAGGATCCTCAATAGCAACTTCTCACTTGATCTTGACTTCTCTGGGGAAGGACAAAATAGACTCACCCTAGTAGGTAGGTAGGTCTGTGTGTATGTGTGTGTATGTGTGTGCGTGTGTGTGTGTTGAGAACACCCTAGCCAGGTGTGTGTGGGTGTGTGTGCTGGGAATATCCAGGTTGGAGAGAGGCAGTTTTAGGGTCCTGTAGGGGCTTGGACTCTTTCTCATAAAGGGTCAGAGCTCTCTGCTTGGTCTGGTGAAACAACCAGCTCCATCTTTTGAAACCGAAGAGATGCTTTTCTAAATTAAATGCCTCTTTACCTCCTCCCCTGTCCTGGGATTAGAGCAGGGTATGTTTTTTAGTCAGCTCTCCACCTGTAGAAACCCCCAGATCTGCCAGATTTATTATTTACTTTTTTCCCCCAAACCAGGCCTCTACAGAGGTGAGTACTTAACCTGGTCTTGGTGTCAAAGGGATATAGATAAAGAAAGGCCTGGATCTCACAGTTTTGCCGAGAAGTAAAACATCCCCACAATGTATAGTCGACCAAGAAGTTCAGGGAAAGATGTTTGGGAGCAGGAGAGCCAGGATTTGCGTAGCAGAAAGAAGGCAGGAGGTCTCCTCAGGTGGGAGCAATGGGGAGAGAAATGTGAACAGTAGGCAGAAAGGAGAAAAGTGGGCTCAAGCTGGAAGAACTCAGCTGGGGTCTTGGTGCTGGGCCTTTGAGGGAGAGGCTTCTGAAGTGCTCTATTAGAGCTTGAATCTTTTTCTCTGTGTCATTTAAAATCCATTCATTCTACAAACATTTATTGATTATTTGCTAGTGCCAAGCATAGTATTAGGTGTTAGGGTAGAGGTGGGGTAGAAGGAGGGAGTGTGCACATGAATGCCTATCAGACAAGGGTGGAATGGTAGTGCTCTGAGAGAGATGCAGCCGCCAACCTTCCATGGAAGTAGTAGGGAGGGCAAAAATCACAAATCAAGAAAGTACCAAAGGCTCTGGAAATTCATAGAAGGTAGTAACTTTAGTTAGGAGGAATTAAGGATTTTTAACAAAAAAAATGGGCTTCAAAGAGCAGGCCTCAAAGAGCAGGCAGAGATGAGTAGGGGTGAAGAGAGATGGGATGCCAGGCAGGGGAACGGGGATAATAGCATGGTGGGGGCAGGGGGAGGTAAATTCTACAGAGCTCATGGTGGAATATAAGCTTTGAAAAGACATGCGATGTGGTCTTTGGTCCCTGTAGCATAGTAAATGGTACAGATATGGCCAGAGCAAAAGCTCCTTGCATAGGGGTGGGTATCTCTTCTTCCCTATAGAGGCAGGTAGTGAAAAGTACCTACCGTGCACAAAAATGCTTTTCCTTAGATCCCGTCAGACAGAAATTGTGGTCAAAGCCATTGATGTGGAACTCCTGCAGGTGTTTTCCAAGCGCCACTGGCTTCCTCAGGTCAAATGCAGTTCCTTGCACTGGTGCAACTTCTCCTGGTATAAAAAGGCAGGTAAAAGGACAAGAAATGCCCAAATTAAATACGGTGTTCTAAAGACCTACCAGTTCTACCCTCTTAGCCTTTGTTTCAATTTGTAAAGGAGATGGGAGCCTAGATCCTGAGAAGGAGAATTAATTATTGGATTTCCTTAATGGTGAGATGCTACTGATTGCAAGATGCAGTAGCTGTAACATTCAAAAGCATTCAAATGTGAATAAAGAGATGTGGAATTTCCATTAAGTTGGATAAAAGGTGAAGGCTGTTGTAACCACTGAGTCGATCACCTTGTTGACATTGCTCACGTTAGTGCTGAAATATCCCAGGGCTCATAACCAAGCATTAGCAACTGGCAGTAGCTAACCAGACACTATAAATGTCCCTAAGATTAGTGATTCTCAAACCATTTTGGGCCATTTTTAGCCAAGGGAACACTGGTAACCACCCTTTCCCAATCACTTTCCTAATCAGCCTGTTGATACACTCTACATTGTGGCAGGGGCTCTTAATAAGAATGCTGGGACAAATTAGTTAATTGGGACAGTGCAGGGCAAAATGAGATTTATGGCCACTCAACTATTAGCCAATTTTAGATGAATCCTTTGAATGAAAGCCTTGTGTCTTCAGGAGTGAGTCCTGGAGGAGTTATAGTCAGTCAGCACTATGGGTGTATGAGCCAGATTCCTCACGCTCTAAGAGCAGTATATTTGTTCTTATCAAAATGAGACATCCCGAAGCCCCTTCACAATGATGTGGATGAAAGAAAGGTCAGTCTTGAAGGAGGCCACTGCAGTGTGAGGACCCTCAACTCTTACAGGGCAAAGCACAGAAGGAACATGGACAGGAGGCCTGTCTTGGTGGTCATCACACAACCAGTGCCCAGTCAAGAACATCCCCTTCATGGAGCTGTAGAACTCAAGGGCACTGGGGCCAGAAGGGTTCTCAGAGCTCATTCAGTCCAAACTGCTCATGTAACAGATGAGGAAATGAGACCCACATAATTTGATATTATCTAACAATAACCTGTGATATTGACATGCTACATTTCATCAATTTAAGACACTCACTTTCATATTTTAAAATCTCTGAAATCATGTCATGGTTTAACTGGCAGGTTTTCCTTCATGGTACATAAATAATGGTGAACCTTACAATTGAGCATCTTAGAAGTGATAAAACATGTAAAAATAGTTTGCTACATACTACCCTCTACTAAAACCACTGAACAAGTAATCACGACTTTGAGGGCAAAAAAGAGAAATCAGGATTATTTTGTGAGTCATTTCAACTAGAGATGGACAGCAGAGTGATCATTTCTCAACAGATGGTCCCTCTAAACGTGCTTGTCAAAAGGCTGTAGTATGGGTTTTACATTGTTCTCAAAATTGTGTCATTTTGCTTTATCGCCTCTCATTCTCTTCCTAACTTTCAGGTCTGTTCTTCCCCAGATGCTAGGCTGAATCATTTCACACACGGTACACAAATATTTTGCATTTAGCTCCATTAAGAAAGCTCAGGTAATATGAGGAAACCCAGAGACCAAACTGGTTACCTTATGGCACCATTCACTCTACCCCGCTGGCACATTCTTGGAATATGTCAGAGGCAAAGCAATGGACTAGGAGCCGTTCCCTTTGCCACACTTTGTGTGATCAATGTTAATTAACGTTGCTGTATGCCAAGCATGCTGATGGGCAGGGACACTACTCATGAGAAATAGAATCTGCTTTCGGTCTGGAGGAGGGAATGGACACATGAGCAACTCATAATCACAGAGTGTGAAGAGTGCTCCAGGAGTGGTGGGGCTGTAAGAGAGAAGACAGGCAGTGTGACTGTGTGGGTTTACGGGCTTAGATTGCATGGATGAAAGTGGTTGAGCTGAGGCTTGGGGTGAGATCATATGAGGTTGAGTGGGTGAGGAAGGTTGAAGATGTGGAAGAAACAGCTTGAATAAAGGTGATAGGAGTATGTGTGTGTGTGTGTGTGTGTGTGCATGCACGCGTGCAAGCCTGTGTGTGTGTGTGTGTGTGTGTGTGTAATAGGGCAGAACACCTCAGATGAGAAAAGAAAGATTAAGTTAGATTATGAAATCACTTCTCTGAGTCTGGGTGTTTTCATCAGTACAATGAAGAAAAGTTGAACTAAATCAGTGATTTTCAATCCCCACCCACTTCCTGCAGAATTCCTTATTTCAGAGGAAATCATCAGAGGAAATTCAACACACACACACACACACACACACACACACACACACACACACACACAGTATAAATACATATATAAAAGCCAGAGGGAAGCCAGTACAGGCTCTGAGCAGCTCAGCTAGAAAACCCCAGGTACAGATCCTAGCAGAGGTATACTCTGCCAGCCCACCCCCAAAAAACATGGCCCGCCTAGGAGTGAGGAGCCCTCCCACCCCAACCCCAGATCCTCAGGTCTTGCACCAATTACAAAGAACCCCAGGTTTCTCTGAGCAGGCCGAAACACTTTGGCCTTCTTGAGAGGGAAAGAGGTGAGGGACTCTGTTCTAGAGCCTTGCATGATGATATAGTTTTCTCTTTAGAAGTTTTCTTGTCCCAGAACTATGTCATATATTTTAAAAGTAAGTACAAACATTGGGTGGTTAACATACTCTTTTAGGTTGAGAATTACTTTTTTTCATGTGGTCAAATGGAGATGTTTTAGGAATTTGATCGCTAAAATTGCTTTAAAATTGCTATTTTTAAGGGAGAGAGAGAGCATGCAAAGTGGGGCTGAAATCTTAGGAGGCTAAGAAAGATCAGGAACATGTACTTTACTACTGAAAGGATTAAGTCTGTACAAGGAGTAATGACTTTTAACCACTTAAAGTTTTGGTTCTGCTTTTGTGAGTTCCTAAATAATGAGAGAAAACATGAATCTCCTATCTTTGAGCAAATGAAGGCTTCCTTTTCTTAACTCAGAGCTGCAATTCAGAAATATAGTCTTTCTGCCATGTGAGAACTAGAGCCTTTGAGTTCAGAGGGCTGCCAGGGTGCCTGGGATCCAAAGCACCCATGGGAGACAGGGACCTGCTGATACCACCCTTGAGTCCAGTGTCCAAAAGGGGAATTTGAGAAGCACACAAAAGAAGCCTCTTTTACCAGAGCCAGCTTTAGGGAAAATTAAGTAACATTTCTTTTGAAAACATCCTTTAAGAGCTTGTTTCCTTTGCCCTGTTTCTACTTTTACAGAAAAGAATTTTTGAATAGGTAATGTTTGCGCATTTAATCAATTTAAAAGGTAACAAATGTAAAAGGTGCAAAATACTATATAAAAAAAGAATTTCTCTATTCTTTGTTCCCCGCACATTCAGTTTCTTGTTATTTTTCATGCACACTTCCAGAGATCCTACAAGGTGCACACACACACACACACACACACACACACACACACACACGTCTGTTTCCACCTCAATCTTTTCACTCAGTTTATCTGGGAGGTTGTTGCTGTATTTATTCCTAGGTATTTCATTAGATAACTTGGTATGTACTCATATTTTTCTCTATTTTTTTAAGATAATCTGTCTATTTAAAATTATTTTGGGGGGTCACAGTTACAAATTTATGTTTTCCTAGAAAGTTATCCATTTCATCTATATGATTCTCATATTTATTTGAAGACTTGAGGAAAGAAATAATTTATGATCCTTTCATCTGTCTGTGTTGTTTGCTTATGCTCATTTCTAATTTTGTGTGTTGAATAGGTTAATGCTTTATTTGCTTTATTGACCTTTTTTCCTCTAATGAAGCAGCTCTTGAATTTATTAGTATCATATTTTCTTCCTCTTTTCGAAGTAATAATTTTCAATATATTAATTTTTCTTTTGTTTTCTTGAGTTAATTTTATTCTTTTTCAAATAACTTGCATTACATGCCTAATTCATTTATTTTCACATTTTTTAAATTAATAGAAGTTTTTAGTGCTATAACTTTCTTCTGAGCAATGCTTTATATTACATATAGAAGTTTCTATTACATAGAATTATAACATTATATATATATTATAATATTTCCATTTATTATATATGCCAATATATTATGCATACATTTCCATAATGTGATTATATTATTTAGTTATTTTCTAGATATTCCTAGTTTGGGAGTTTCATTTCTATTTTGATCCAAGAACTATTAGGAGAGGGTCAAACATTTCTAGGTCATTTCTAGGTCAATGTATTACTTACATTTTGTGAAACTGCCTGAGGTTTTCATCATGGGCTTAGATATGGTCATTTTCTGTGAACCTTCATTATGCATTGCATGTTCTATCATTATAAGTTGTCTTCTCTTGTGTAATTTAATGCTTTTTGTACAGAAACTAGCCTTTACTGATGTTACGATTGAGACCCTCAGTTACTTTGGCTTTCATTTGTTTGGTTTGCTTTTGAGTTTTCATATTTTTAACCTTTCTGAGTCACTTGGTTTGTACATAACATTCTCTTGGGTTTTGCTTTATGATCTCACATGAGAGACTTCCTTTAATAGGGGAGCTCTAAGGCATTAATATGACATATATTTCTAAGTGTTCTTAGTTCCGGTATTTTATGGTATGTTTTCTGTGTTTATGAATTCTGGTTGCTGCTTTTTAAAAATCTTTTAGTATATGGCCTGTGTTCGTGCGTGTTTCTGATAATGTAGAAAGCTTTATTTTTGTTTTAGTGGTTACATCTACGAGTAAGTAACTTGAGTATAATATTCTTAATCTTCTGTTTCTTAGAATGTGAACTTTTCCTTCCTCTTCACTACCTGAGTTGAGTTTCTGACACTTTCAACTTTAAGTATTCTAACAAGGGCACTTTTATTTCCCAGTAGATGGTGCTAGAGACACAATACAAAGAGCTTGATTTATATAACATCAGCCTCGTCTGAGTTGAGTCAGTCCTCTGAACTCTGATCCACCAATTCTGGGAGAATTAATAGTTGAACTTTTTGGATCTCTAAGACCAAAAGCCAAATCCTGGATGGTAGGGACCCACCTGGGAGCTGTTGTCCTGTGAAGTCTGGGTGACCAACCACTTCCCACAATGACCTTCAAAAAGGCAACATTATTTATGAAAAAGCAGCAGCTATTCTCATGGGCTCAAGATTTTAATCTTACCAACCCATGTGCTGAGTGGTAACTTATGTTATGCTTTCTTCCCTAACCTTATATAGTGTTCACAATATTTAGTTCTTTTTAAAGCCATACTTGACTCAAAATCTAACTTTCATGACAGTCCCAGTGTGATTGCCCAGGTCAGTCAAGATTACTTATTTCTATTGACTTAAAGGAAAAAAGGAAGTCATGGAATTTTCATGAAGGGAGGACCAAGGGCATATTTCTGATCTTTTTGCCTGATATTGAGCCATCTACAAATCAATGTTTACTTTAGATTTTCTCTCTGTAAAATGAAGCTGCTGTTATTTGCTGTCTTATACATTACATGGACATATTTGATAAATGATATGCTTGAACATCTTTAGGAGGATGGTATAAATATAAGGGTCAAATTTCAGGATAACATATAACAGAGCAGAAGCTAGAGAGGATAAGACTTCCAGAATGGCAGAGAAGCCCTAACTTAAAAAATGAGAAACTTAGGATAATTCTAAAATGAGGTTTTTGCTAAATGAGAAGAAAACAAGAGAAAAAGTTCCTCTTTTCCAGCTTCATGCCCTGACACACTTCCTTCATGTGCCTCATGGTCAGGCATATGAAAATTTTGGAGTTTGTCCCCCATGTCCCCTACTCCGCCACACTCTTGTAAAGTCCACTGGATCATTTAAGAATCCTTTCTAATGCCACTTCCTCTGAAGGACTGTAACCTCTACAGTGAGAATGAATCCTCTTTTTTTCTTTGTCACACTTTGAACATACTTCTCCCCAAACATTCATCGCATTATGGAATAATTATGGGATTATAGCAAACTATTTGTCTGTGAGGACTGTGAGTTCTTAGAGAGCAGGGGTTGTGTCCTATTTATCTTTACACCCTCTGGGCATGAAGCAGAGCCTTTACTTGACTGAAAAACTGATTTTTCTCACTAAGAATTTGAAAAAGGAAAGTGCAGTTCTAATTTTGGTTGATCTGAGTATGTGAGTTTGTGCTTTGGTGTTAAGAATAGAAGGAAATGTCGAAATAGTTCTCTCTTCAATGCTGTGTACAGAAAATGAAGTGGAAATGGAAAGGGTGCTCTCAGAGAGGATGTCACATCACCACTTTGGCTTTGAAGCCATTAAAAGCCATGGGGTGTCGGCAGAAAGAAGCTATTTCCTGAAGAGGGTTTCTTCTCCTGAAGTCTGGCTGGGTTTGCACTAAGGTCTGAGCAGCAATGCCTGGCAGATGGTGGGCTCTGACCCAAAGATGTAGGGTTATAGCTCTGTGGCTGAGGAGTGCGCTCAGGTGGCATTTCTGCTGCCCAATTCAGGGGAAGTCTGACTGTGGGTACCACTAAGGACCCCACCTGAGGTTACTGTCATGAACTTAGAGGGAGACCAGCAGCTACAAGGTGGCAGCTGTGGAGGGTGTAGGGGGTGGTATTAATCAGGGTTGGGTTTTGTTAGGAAAATACAGAGAAGGGAGGGGGAGCAAGGGAGTTCAGAGCACATGCAAAGGGGCCATTCTAACAATGGACTTCTGATCTAATTTGGTGGTGGTGGGGAGTGAGGTCATGAGCAGTTGAGCGACAGTGAAAAGGTGTTAGGATCAAGAGATGAGAGGTTCTTAGAGAATTATTGGAGCTGACAGACATCTAAAATAGTGATCATGGAGGGCTGCGATAAGAAGTAATGACAAAGTCAAGGATGTGACCCAATGACCACAGGAGTGAGTAGCTGAGCAGGGTGGAGGATCATGGGAAGAAAGGATGTCAAGAAGCTGAGCGGTCAGTGTATCATCAGTATGAATGACGAAATAATCAAGAATTATGACAAGGCTGGTGTTGGAGTGACAATGAGCAAGGAATGAAAAGTGATGTGGAGGGCATCTATAGATGACCTCAATTAGAGTGAGTACCACTGGCAAGTAAAGTCGCCTCATTCTTTAAAGATGACGTAGACCTGATAATTAGAAACAGGACTCTAACATTCCAGATTATTTGTCACAAGGCATTAAATCTTCCTATTTGCATTTCTGGCAGAGTTATAATTACCTGTCCTCTGGAAGTAAATGAAAAACTCACTGCCTTCACGAAATCTTTCTACCTTGATTCAGATCTCTTGTCTCACATAGGGATTCTCACACATTTTCTATTATGAGAAATTTGATCTGTTCTCTATGACTGCTTATGGTAGACAGCATTTTTTACAGATGGCTACATGGTATATATCCCATCCTACGGGCTCTTCTTACAATGTCATGTTCACTAAGAGGTGGAGCCTTTGTTCCCTCCCTTAAAACTGAATGGACCTTTGTAATTGCCTCAACCAAAAGAATGCGGCACAGCGATGCTATGTGATTTCTGAGGCTAGGTTACTTCTGTGTCAGGACATCTGCCCTTGGAACCGAGAGGCCATGTTCTAAAGAAGCTCAAGTCACATCACAAGGCCATGTGTGGGGTGTGGTGGCTGACAGCCCCAGCTAGGTCCTCAACCAACAGCGAGCATCAATAGCCAGACGTGTGAGTGAATAAGCCTTCTGATAATTCCAGCCCCTGCTCTAATCTTTCATCAGAGGCCCTCAACATCATATGCAGAGAAAGCTATGAGCTGTCTAAATCCCTAAACAACAGAAGCAATGAGAGATAGTAAATGAAGCATTGGAGTAATTGTTATATAGCAATAACTGGTATGCTGCCTTAGGATGTTTTCACCTCTTGGCACTGACTTGGTCCTGACAGGAGGTTAATGCACCCCTCCCACTTCTTCTTCCTCTTCTTCTTCCTTCTTCTTTCTTCTTTCTTCTTCCTCTTCCTCTTCCTCCTTCTTTTTTAAACATGGAAGAACCTTTTAATGATTCTACCTTAAGAACACGAATCCGTGCAGTTACTTTTGGATGGGGAAAATTTGTTAGTCTACTCATTTTTAAGCATCTTGTATGTACCAAGCTTTATACTAACCTCAGGGAGTCTAGAATCTGGTGAAGGAGACGCACAAAAAGTAAAAACTTACAGGAGAGGGTGACAAAGGCACTGAGAGTGGCATTCAAAAGCTCTGGTGGAGCAGAGAGAAGGAACACCTAACGCAGCCTCATGGGTCAGGCGAGGTTTTCCAGAGGTGGTGACAGGAGCCTAATCTTGAAGTGTAAGTCAGGACTGGCTAACTGGACAAGGCATAGGACAGAACAAGCCCAGGAATGGACTCCTGTCACTTGCAAAATTGTATTTGGGGCACAGGCAAGATGCATTTATATTCCACATATTCTATGAACTCCTAGCTCTGACTTAGTTTTTTTGGCAAAAGACTCAGGAAATGAAGTGGAAAGTGAACTAGTCCTTGGGAACCCCCCTGATCAAACACTGACTACAGTGAAATGTTTTTTTGAAACATCTGGGCATGAAAAATTTCTCAGTGTCTGACTGAAAAAAATTCACCTGGGGTGAATTTTAATTCAAAGCTTTTAATTTCCCATCATCTGAAACAGCTCTTTTCTCTGCCTGGTGGCCCTCATGCCTGCCTAAGATGAACAGATGGTCACTGAAAGAGTTGCTGAATCTCCATATTCATTCGTTTTTAGGCCCTCCCTTCCTGGCAGGTCCCCTTCCTTATCTCCTTTTCACGCAACCCAATAACACGAGTGTAGAAATAAAATCATAGTTCTTAGGACAGGTTAAGTCCTGTTTATCATAACAAAAATTATTTTGAGAGAAAAGGAAAAGGAAACCTGGCATAGACTTTCTAGAAAAAAAAATTGGGGGGAGGGCGGGAAGAAATTTTCTCCAATAATTTCTTTTCTCCCTTAAAAAAATAAAAAAAAAATAAAATAAAAAAAGGAATTTAAAAAATATTAAGTATTTTATTTAAAAATAATTTTCTATTATTTATCTTATGTTTTGATTTACAAATCTATGTTAGACATCTTAGGATTTAGACAGACTTACTAATTGACTTTGGGTAAGTTTCTATGCCTCTGTAAGATTCAATTTTCCTATTTATAAAATGAAGCTAAAATTAGCATCTACCTAATACAGATATTGTGAGGTTTAGTTGAGAGAATGCTACAAAGACGGTCCTATCTCTAGGCCAACACCTGGCACAAAGTGCTCGAGTGCGTGCTCGCTCTCACCTTCTCCCCGCTCTCTCTCTCCCTTCTTCCTTCTCTCCCTCCCTCTCTGCCTCTCATTCTCCAGAAATACAGAAAATAGTGTTTTTCAAAGCTGCCTCCCTCTTAGTGATTTTTAAATCGAGAACAATGGCGAATTTTTATTTATTTATTTATTTTAATTATTTATGCCTACAGCACTTGTTCTTCCTAGGTGGTCTCCCATCCAAGTACTAACCAGGCCCGACCCTGCTTAGCTTCTGAGGTCAGACATCAGAGTTGTTCAGGGTGGCATGGCCATAGACCATGGACTGTAGCTCCACTGGGGCGTGAACCCAGGACCTTCTGCGTGTAAAGCAGATGTGCTAACCGCAACACTATGGAACCATGTCCTCATGAATTTTTAAACTGGGTTTTGAGTCATGGATTCCTTTGAGAATACTATAAAAGTTATAGGCTCTCTCTCCAGGAAAATGCATACACACATACAGAATGTTCCAGGCCCTCTGGAAGCCCAGCCATACTGGTGCCTAGTTAGGAATTGCTGATCTACAGGCTGGTGAATAAGTTTGGCCTATACTGCTACTCGTCACCAAACAAGGTGCCCTCTCGTGGCCTGATACTGAAATGTACATTTGGAATGATGCAGTCACAACCTCAGGTGTTTGGTCAAGAAATGCAGTCTTGGAGTCTACTGACAGATTCTTCGTACTGCACTTTGGCAAAGGCTTTGAATAATACATCGGGGCCTCCTTCTGGGCTGTTTATGATTCTTCCATATTCTTGCTTCATGTACAACAAACTAATATATGAAAGGCACAGAAACTTGTCTTAATCGGAGCAAATCAACAACTTTCAGAATCTGCATGAAAATGAAGATTCAGAGAACGTGAAAACTGCTTCTAATGATAACTCATAAAAAGTGGCTGATTAGGCAAACTGTGTCCCCCTGGTTTGCAGTGGATATCAATAGCTGTGATCACCAATTACTGTCATCAGCCTCCCAGGAGCACCCTGCTCACCTGTTTGGCAGTCAAACTCAATAGATATTAGAATGAATTTTAGAGTCAGGCAGGCCTGGATTTAAATCCTGGCTTTCTTTGCTTTGAAAATTTGTGGAGGTTGCTTAGCTTCTCTGAACCTTGCTTTCAGTACCTATCAAATGGGGATAAAAAGAGTATCTGCCTCATGGGATTATGAAAATTAAACCAGATGAGGCATGTAAAGGATTCCACACCCTCCCTAGTCTGTAGGAAGTACTCAGTAACATAGCTGTTAGTGTGGACTGAAGCCGAGGGTGATCATAGCACACGGACTTTGGAGTCAGGGAAACTTGGCTCCAAATCTTGACTCCACCACTTAGCTCTTTAACTCTGAACAGGTTACTTGACCTCTCTAAATGTCCATTTCTTCAACTGAGGCATAACTGAAGTGTAACACCTATTTTAAAAGGTAGTTCAATGAGCTAATGCATGTATGTGCTTAGCTCAATATCTGAAACATTCAACACTCAATAAATGGTGATGATGATAATGGTAATAATAGTTAATATTTATAAAGCTCTTACTAAATGCCAGGAACCGTTCTAAGCACAAGACACGTATTATCTCATTTAATCTTTAGAATTTATGAGGCAGGTCTAATTATTATCTCCAATTGACACCTAAGGGTGGCAGGGGTTAAATAAATTGTCCATGATCACAGAGCTGGTAAGGATCTAAACCTAAGCAGTCAGGGTTTGAGCCCATGCCTTTACCTCCTGTTTTCTTGATGACAATGTGTCAAATCAGCCCTTTTAAACAGCCATTAAAGGTCATACCAAGGACTTGCTTCACAAAGGTCTGAGGCATTTTCCATTTCTGGCTGCAGCACCCTTGCCTACCCCCATCAGTCTCCATGGCACGTGTGGGGGGTGCCCACTGCCCAACAGCAGGCACGCTGCTGGGGCTGGACGTAGATCTATGAGACCAAGACTGCTCTCCCCAAATCCTCCTGAATCCTGGGCTGTCTGCTGATGGCTGCTAACTGCTCTAGCGTGAGAGGGACAGCCTTTCTGCACGACCACATGGAGAGATAGTGTTCAGGTTTTGCTTGATAATTTCAAAAGTGGAACACACGGAGGCAGAAGAATTTTCCTGCATGCTTGTTTTGCTGCTTCACAGCAGCTCAGACAGACTCCATTGACAATTGCGTGATTAGGGAGCCCATGGCCTCCTGTTCTCCAAGAGTCACAAGGGTGGCTCCTGTAGTCATGGTTCATGGGAAGCCAAGAGGAACTCCAAGGACAGTTGGCTGACATCCTAAAACCATGAAAGATGTAGTAATTGAAATAGCTCAGTTACATTAAAGGTCCAGGGTCAGAGAATAGGACCAGTAAATGAGAGGGGAGAAATCAGCCCAGTCTTTCAGGTCAGTTGGCACAGTGGCGGAGCCAAGAGATGGCTTTATGTGGGGGGTTTAGCCCCTCTGATCTCCACCAGTGCTCCTCCTTCTCGCAAATCGCCCCCAAGTAAACATACAATCTAAGTTTCAATGTGAGTCCCAGTCTCTCTTCCAATGAGGCTGCTGCCCCAAGCTCCTCCTACAAAGAAATATCTGTCTGCGGCGGCTGCTCGGCTGCCTGTGGTTTAGTCGGGATGTAGAACGCTTGTTTGTGTAAGTGGAGTCGGAGGCCGGGAGCCCTGACATGCAGGGCCGCCTAGATTTCACTGTCTGCACAACGTGATCGTTATCCTGACTGGTATGTGCCTTCTACAGACTGCATTCTGCTTGCTATCTGCATGTGGCCCTGCCCAGCGGGTCAGTTTCACAAACTGCAAATTTAGGAGCCACTCTGTGTCCCGGGAAGAATTTGGGAACGGAAACCTGAGAGGGAGGACGAAACATGTTCACCAGGAGCCGGATACAGATATAGTCAAAAACAAGTCATTCCTACCCATCTCCTTTGTTTCTCTGACTGGGTTACAAGGCTGGCGCTCTGGGAGATGGAGCACCCACTCAGTGAGCAGAATCTGTAGGGAGCTGTCACGTCGCCTCTGATCTGTGGATGATCTAGATGAAGATACAGAAGGTATTCTCAAACTAGGACAGACAGTATGAAGTTAGGCAGATTCACTTGGGGTGACAGAACTAGAAATCTAAAAGACAGTGCAAAGTGGGGTAAAGCACTGATTACAAGATGAAATTTATGAATAACAGCAACAGATAAGGTTCTGTACTTGTGTGTCCCAAGAAACAAAAAACCAAAAAGACACTGACTAGGTTCAGATTATACCTGGGCACAAAACATCTTTTGAGATTCCATTTCCTCACTTAGAAAATTGGTGTAATAGAGCAATGAAGTCGAAGTTGTCACGCAGATTAAAACAGTAGAGGCAAACCGCTTAGCAATGATGATGACGATGATCATGATGGTGACAGCTAACATCCAAATGGTTCTTCGCAGAGTACTTCACATCCAATCTGGTTCCAGAGCCTGGGTTCTTAACTATCATGTTCTACTAATGCTCATAAATGTTAAGTCTAATTGCTACAGTTGTTACAGACTAGGAAGAGGCTGCTGAAGCATAGCATGTGTGAAAATGACTTTAAGGATGTGGTTGGCAGTAAGTTCAATAGGAGTCACGTGGAGTGTCATGAGGTGGCGACAGTTTTCGGTTACCTTTTTGCAGTGTGTGCATCACAGGCAGAGAGACACGCAGATGCTGCATCAGAGGAAAATAACCAGGATGGCCAACCCATGGCATAAGGAAACTAGCCGAGGACCTTGGGGTGTGCTGCCTTAAGAAGAAATGACTCAGACATGAAAGCTGCCTTTGAAGGCCTCAAGCTTTCTCCGTAGGGACCTAAGAACTAGCCTAAATGGGGGTCAGCTCTAGGTAGATACTTCAGCCCAATATCAGGAAGGCACTGCTGACCCAGAACGGACAGTGAACATCCTGTCCCAGAGGCACCTGAGTGCCTACAGAGCCCACAGTTCTGGGGTTCAAATCCTGGACAGGTCAGTGGTGACTGGAGAAGATAAAGTCCTTTTCAACTGTGACATTCCAGGGCTGTAGGACCATCGGTTTATGTGACAAACATAAGGAAACAGGTTTTTTCCTTCAGGGACACACAGTGATATCTGGCTATTTCTCTCCTCTCTCTTTTTCAAGTCAAATTTTTAACTTGTTTTATCTGTGGAGGCCAATGGCTGAGAGCAGCTCTTTGCAGAATGACCTATAGACAATGGCTTTTGATAAGAGTGGGTAGTGCAAAGTGTGCAAGGGTAAGAGAAGTTAGCTAAGAGGGCAGCAGGAGAACACAGGGTTGTTGGTGAGGGAAGCAAACAGAGATATAGGTGCCAGAAGGGAAAAAGCAACAAAGGTTACTGGAGGCTGGACAGAGCTTTGTGTAGAGCCTTTTAAATAACTAAATAGCAACTCAGAGCATGGACCCAGCACTGCATCACCTAGGGACTGTTCGGAACGGGACCTAGAGGCTCCATCCCAGACCGAGTGAGTCAGAATCTGCATATGAACGAGTTCCCCAGGTGATTTGTGTGCACATTACAGGTGAAAAGCACTGATGTGCATATCATTGAAGGGGGACCCAGACTCAGATGTGCTGTGCATTCTTCTCAGTTAAAAAAAAAAAAAAAAAGAGGGAGGAACGCTGGGGCAATAGGAAGAACACAGTGGCGCTGGAATCCGTCTCCATGGGGATGGCCCAGCTGTGCTTCCAGCCCAGCTGCTCCAATTATGTCTGTTTCTTTAGTCAAGTTGAGAGCAGTCAGTCAAATTTGCATAAGGAAGCCAGAGGTAATGGGGCTCAGGGGTACAGGTACTCATCTGACACCTAATTAAGCCATCTTGGTAAATCATCTCTAGAATGCCTGTTATTATTTTAGGAAACAACATAAAGAGAATGATAATTAAAAGTAACACCCTGGGTGAGAATTTTGACTTCATTCCAGTGGTTGGCAAGTAAAACACCTTGAGATTTTTTGGTAAAATAACATTTCTATAATTTTCATAGATCACCCAACGTTAAAGCTTGTCTCTGCTGTCTTTTTCCCCTTCCTCTGACGATGCTTTGGGTTTGCAGCTTTATTCTACTGCTGTTTTGTTTTGTTTTGTTTTTTTCCTTTCCACTGAGTATTTTCTGATTTTACTCTGACTTGCAGTGGGAAGGGTACTGCTTCTGGATATTACATGACATCCTGAACCATAAAATGCTAAACTCAGTTATATGTGGTTTTCAGGTGAGAAGGCAACTTTACACTTCACAGTTGGGCCTATGTGAGACATTTTCAAGCAGAGAAGTTTTCCATCCTAGACTCCCATCCAGATGGCATCTGGGGATTTTCTGCCAGTTGAGAGTTTGGTTACCCACTGTGTACCTGCAGCCTTCCCACACGGGCACTCCCACTAGACCCGCTCTCCACCCGAGTGCCACCACGCTCCCCGGGCCTTCAGGGCCCCTGCTATGGCTTCCAGCATGCCCCTGACGTCCTCCACCTGCCTGGGCCCATTGTCTATGACTGGAGCCACTTGGTTCGTAACCCTCTTATTGGCCTGCCTTACACCCTGTCATACTGCCCTTCCTACCTGACAAAAGCCTAACTTTAGATCATCCCACAGTCCACCTTCTCTGCTCCTGACTCCATGCCCCTGAGAGAAACTAGAGAAGACCATGGAAGTACCAGTTGGGACCACCACAAGTTCATGGTCTTAACCCTCACCTGGACTCTCGGCACCCTTTGACAAACATTTAACCTGACCTCAGTCAATTCCTCTGTCCTAAAAAACCTCTCGTGTGACGCTGCAGTTCCACCCCATGGAGGTACACTCTCTTCCTCCTTTCTTGGATTTTCGAAAGTATATTCAACACCAGTGGCTGCCATTAGCTCATGTAGGTAGCTTCTAGATGTACAGATACCCTGAACCCATGCTAAAGCAAATGAATCAGAATCTCCAGGGTGAGCCCCAGGATTCTGTATCCAAGAAACTGTCTTAGTTGGGAACAGCTCGCTGACTCTCTCCTCACTTTCAGTTACTCCTCCAACTGTCACAGTTCAGCTTCTATCCGCACCTTTCAGTAAAATGGGGTCCGGAGTAACAGCTGCTACTGTCCACACACTCTTCCCAGGTCTCTCTGTCTTGACCTCTGTGGAGTAGTGATGCTGTCGGTCACTCCAGGACCTCCGGTCACCAGTATTTAGACCACCGGTCTTCTTAACCTGGGGTCTGCAGAGTACATTGCTCATTTATATCCCCCGCCCTCATTTCTCTCCTAACATTGCACTCATCTATCCAACTGATGGCTGAACATCCCCACCTAGATGCCCCACAGGTACCTTAACCTCAAGTATTTCAGAGACCAAATCCGTAGTTCCCCGATCCTGCCCCCATGCCAGCTCTCCTTCCTCCTCCACTTCCCCCGCCCCCTCCTCTTCCTTCTTCCCCGCCTCCTCCATTCATGACTCAATATATCCATTTCTACTGCCCAGGAGCTGCCCTAGAAACCTAGGAGTCATCATATTCTCATCCATTACATTCGGTTCAGACCTCCTGATTTTACCTCTTAAGTTCTATTACAAAACTACATTTTTTCCATCTGCCCTCGAGTTTAGGACCTCTTCATCTCTCCTTGGACTACTAAAATAGCCTCTTCACTGGCCTCCGGCTCCAGTTAAGCCACACCCCCAACAGTTGCTAGGTGGTATTTCTAAAATGCAATCTTGCTAGGACCATTTCCTGGCTTCAAACAATTCAAGGCTCTCCATGATCTAAAAATAAATCCCAGTTCCTTGAGATGGCACAGAAGGTCCATCATGACTGCACCCAACTGCAGGGCTGGGACCAGGGTGAGTCATGCACCCTGGACCATGGGCCCGAGGGAGCAAAATTTAAGGAGACACCCTCAGGTGCTGACCCAACATGAGCACAGCCCTGAGAGTGAGTGCTGCCTTAAATACTGTACCGTAGGTGCCAAACCTCTTTTCCATCAGTCTAGCCCCGACCCTGCCCAATTGCCTTTCTAGCTTTTTGGCTTAGTAGCCCACTGCCAAGCCCATGTTCTGCACCTCAGTACTCTCGCTGTTGTTGCTAGATCCTCACAGACACTTTCAAGAAGCTTCATGAAGATCTTGAGAAAGCCCCTTTCTACCTTTGCCTCTTAGCCAAATGGGCTTTATCTCTATGACTGCCCAGAGCACATTAGATTCTCCACCCCTGGCGAGCTTCCCAAGCACAGGGCTAGTGTTCTATCATCCTTCCATGATAGCCAGGGCATGAGGGAGCATACAGCAATCAGTAGGCGCTCCACAAATGTTAGCTGAACTGAATACATATCAGCTCTGGAAACTTGCTTGAGTCAGCCTCAGGCCCATGGTGCAAAGCCGACAGTCACCTCTCGGCCCCTTCAGAATGGGGTGACCTCTAAGGAAAGCCGTGCGCCAGGCTGGCGGTGTCCAGACCCGGCATGGGGCAGGAGTGGGTGTTAAACCATCAGCTCTCCAAGGGTGGGAGTCAGAGCTCTAGCAAATAACTCTCCTGACAAATTTACTTGATGTTAGTCTGAAATTTTCATAGGATTTCCACAATGCCTGGCCAAGTGCTAATTTCCGAGCTTTCTTCCTGCCAAATTTCTACCATGCTGACTCATGTTTGCCAATCTCGTAGCAGTGATGTGTTCTCTAGCAGGGAACACAAGTAGCTTTGGGAGTTATTCTGGGGCCTCATAAAACTCTTCTTGGGACCATTTTATAGAGTGATTCAGTAATGTATTCCCTTGGAGGGTATTACCATGACCAGGAGAGGTCCTTGGAGTTTCTGTACTGAACTTCTTTGAACACTGTCTAGGAGGGACCTGTCAGAGAGAAACAGCTGCAGGATAAATCACATTCCATAAAACCCAATATCATGAGTTTCACATTTTTAGTGTTATTCAAGTCCTTTCTTAACTGTCGCCTTATTTTATTTATTTATTTATTTTTGAGGACAGAACCTGTGCTATATACATGGCTGTATGTTCTCCACGTAGGCAGGGTATATCTACTTTACTGCACATTGCGTCCCCAGGGTTGGCATAGTACCTGGCACATAGGAGGTACTTTTTATCACCTAGCAATGGAGATAGAAAAAAAAAAAAAAACTTAGGGAGCGGACCCGGAGTCTCTAGAACTGCAAAGCGGAGGGTGAGATCAGAACACTATGCCTCACTTACAGTGAGGCCCCAGCGTGCCTGCTTGCTCCTGCACTCTACAGATTGCTGGCCAGGCCTGGAATCCTGACCACACCAGGGGCTGGTGAATATTGGAAGGCAATTTCAATAGTCTGATCAAGCAGAAACAGGAAAGCTGGCCATCCAGCCCAGAGTCCTGGCCGCTGTTGCTCCTCTGGGGAGAACCCTAGGGAAGTTCATTTTCTTCGTGGTGTGCCGTCTTCCTCCTCTAGCTAGCCTTCCAGCTCCCTTCAGAAAATCTAATGGTGATGAATTAACAAAAAACAATTTAAGAACAATCCTGAAGATTATAAAAAGGCAAATGATTACTATTCTCAAAAAATGATGACTACATTTATGTATTATAATACATAGTGAGACAACCATAAACTATCATTACCTTGAGGGAGGAAAAAAGTCCAGAAAACCCCCATGTGGACTAAGATGATGCAACCAATTCACACAGAGTTTTACATGCAATTTCAGGGACTCATGAATCTGTGAGGTTCTTACATCTTCTCAGACATACAAGTATGGACCCTGGTTCAGAATATCTGGGTAAGAGGTTCTGTGTGGTGTTTGAGTTAGGGTTAGAAACTGACAGGACCTCAGAGGTCAACTCATGTAACTGTCATCAAATGAAATTTTACAGATTATGAGATTGTGAGGCCCAGAGAGTTTTCAGGGCTGGCTGGAGGGCGCAGTTGGAGAACTGAGACCTGCATTGAGGTTTTCCGAATCCTAGTTATTCCGTGGTGATGTGCTATTTGGAAACACATGTAAAGATGGGAAAACAGTGGAGAGAGACTGACTGGTCAGGGAAAGGCAGGGGTAGCTGCTCCTAGAACGTATGGACTGGGTATTACTTGTTTTAATTTTTGTGTTGAATATAGATCGGTTTTCTAGCTTCAAGCCAGAGACCAAGCCTAAAGCTCCAGGCTGGCTCCCTACTTTGGATCTGTCACTAAATTCTGGTAAATCATCTGAGGTACTTGTGGAGGGGACCAAGAGGGAGGCTGGGCACAAGATGAGCTCTAAACAGCTTATGTTGTTACAAAAACCCCAGAGCAACAAAGACCCTACTGTTTCCAGGAAGTGGGGGAAATATTGCTAAGGCGAACGTATGAACCTTGAAGAAAGAAGGGGGTATGAGGGGGGGGTCCCTCTAGGTGGGAGGAGGTGCTGCACCAGGGTGGGGTGTGAGTGAGGCACAGTGGGAGATGGGTCTGGGTGGCAGCTAGTATCTGGCCTGGGAGCCATATAAAGTTTTTTCTTTGTTTTGCTTTTAAGCTGGAGAGTATCAAAGTGAGACTTGCCATTTTAGGTAGATGACTTTAATAACCAGATGGAGAACAACTCTAAAGAGATCCCCCCAACCCCAGTTAGAGAGCTATAGACCAGATTCATTTGTTCATTCAGTGATCCCAATTTATGACACTCATAATATAAGCCAGGCACTGATCTAGACAGGAAAAGATCTACACCAGGACAGTGATGATGGAGATGGAGCCATATAATCAATAATACACACTGAGGAGGCAGATTCAAGAAACACTTAGGAGTTGAAAATCAGCAGGACCTGATGACTAACTATATTGGGTGTGTGTGGGGGAGGGGCGAGATTGCAAAGGAAAGAGGAAGCACACTGATGGAGGGTCGAAACAAATATTATACCCGATACTTTAGAATTATATAGTCTAAAGAGATTTTCTGGAGGAAGCTCCAGAAACATTGTAACATGCAGGTCAAAACAGTTTTCATTTGTACCATCTTTGAACCAGGAGACTACTTTGGAATTTATTTATCCAGAGAAAAGACTTACAAATTAATTATAAAACTGAGTGAATTGTAGGTTGAACCCAGAAAGGTTGAAATAAAATACACAGCCTTGTGGTAAGCCTTTCCTACCAGAATTCTAATTTTGTCAAAATGGGATTGCTTTCATGTAATTTTAGAATGAGTTTTCAAAAACGGAGAGCAGCAAGAATAGCAAGTAAACACAGATGGTATGGGGGACAGAGTGGGTGGGGTAAATTTTTATAAAAAGAAAAGGTATCTTTTCTTAAGGAAAAGAATAAGATGAGATTTTACTAATGTTACTGGAAGAAGCAAAAGACTCAGTCAAAGCATTCATTTTTCTTAATTCCTTATCTACTCCTGCCAATAAAGAGTAGCAAAATTAAAAGAAAAAAAAAAAAAGCAATGTGCTATAAATGTCTTTAAGACACATGCCTAGTGTGTCCACACCGTGTTGTATACATCATAATGTCTTGCTGGCTGGCTGGGGTGTCCAGATCGCCTGCCAAGTCTCAGTTCTATAAGGCGAAAGGGTTAAATGTACCATTTAGAACCCTGGGAGTGAATTAGTCCCAGGAGAAATAGAAGGATTGTATTTTCTCACCTGCTCACATTTAGCTGGCTTAGTACCTGAGCAGGAAGTCAGGGATTGGTTTCCCTTTGTTACCACAGGCAAGGCACTAGACTCAGGTCGTGAAGCTAAATGGCAGCACATGGCAGCACAGAGATCTGGGGCGGGAGTGGTCTGTCTCTGGGGACATCCCTTATATACCTGCGCTTCCTGGCAAACGGCTTTCAAGAGTTCCATTTCTAGGAAACTACAGGGACAGCCCTGACTACAACAAACACACACACTTATAAGAGGACCTGAAGATGCACCAGTAACAAAGTGTATGCCTATCCTAGGAAGTAGCAAATGCTTTATGGGCTGCATTTTTTTTTTTTTTAAGTGGGGAAAAACAATTGCTTGGAAGAAGCAAAACTAAACTTTGCTCACACAGCTTGAGAGCTTAGCTGCAAACTTTGCTCCTAGTTCACAGGTGAAACGAGCTCTCCGCCTTGCAGGGAGGCCTTCTGTTGGTGCGGCCGTGCTACAGTTGAGAAGCACCTGTGAGCTAGGACCATGTGCTCACAACACTACTGGCGACTCTGAAGTGCCCAGAATGTCATCCAGAGCAGTAGCTTCAGAAGCTAGCTGGTGGATTTTATTCTTTTACTCAAAATATTTTCTTTCTTACCCTCCCCCCCCCAGTAGAAAAGTAAAGATTCTGGAGTCTTCCATCCTAAGGAGACAAAAGGACTATTGTTTGCCTCTGTTAGGAAGCCTCTAGGGCTGACAAAAGGGCAGACATTTACTATCCGAGAAAATGGGGATGACTTTAAATTACTGGAATGGGCCCCTTTGAAGGCTTCCGATCCCCCACTGTTACGGAGGTATTTCCACTGGGCTTGAAGAAGCAGTGTAATACAGGCTGTTGTCTTCCATGCTTTACTGGCTGAAAGGGCTGAAGACATTTTGTATGCCTCCACCCCACCCCACAAATTGCCAACAGGAAGAAAGGCAGGAGTGAAACAGGAGCCTAAGGCTGCAGGTCTGTGTGCCCTGCCTGGGGTAAAGGTCCAAAGGGAGCTATAAGTTTAAGACAAGGGGATTTCATCATATGTGCTTGATTTGGTTCCCCAAAACTGTGTGCCAAGGAGTTTCTTTCCTTTCTATGTGATAGTGCCCAGTTAATCAGTAAGCTGGCAACCAACAAACAAAAAAAGCTGGCAAACACACGCAGGGGAAGGTCCCTTTTCACTAAGTACCACAGCATTACAGCTACTGTTCAATAAGAGGTGCTACCCTCTCCTGACAACGGGTTTTCCCATCACCTGAAAAATTATTTACCAAGTGTGTCTGTAACCAAGGCGAAAAACACCCCCAAAGTTTAGATCTGCATCAACATTTCCCTCACGAACAGCACAGGTTATAGCTTTTATGGAGGGCAAACAAAAAGGAGTTGAAAAACAACTGTCAGTATAAATTAATAGCCACGAAAGGCAGAGATCTGGGACTATTAAACATCTTCATGTCACAGAAAGCTACAAACTTAGAAGCCAACCTATGGGACTTGGTGGAAAGTCCACAGGAGGCTAACCAAATGAAGCTTCAGTAATTGCAATTTGTCAGATTAAGCTTTTGTGAGAAGCCCACACAGAATTCAAGGAATGATCTGACGAAAGGCCTTGGGGTTAAAATGTTGCCCTCAGCTTCCTCCAAATGCACCACAGTTCTGCTGAGCCGCTTCTCCAGACATGTTCCGTTGTTACCTGCTCTCATGAGGCTGGGTGTAGTGAAGGAGTTCTTGGTTTCTTTTCTGATACAGTGCTAAAAGAGACTTTTCTCTCTAGGAGCTCCAAGTAAAAATTAGGATTTGTATGATCCTAGGAAGATAGATTTGAAAAACAAACACACAAACAAAAGATTTTGTGTGGAAAGCAGAGGATGAGCATGTTGGTGAGCAAAGTAATAGATACAATGCCGAAGTTGACTGCCACCCTTTACCACTTACTTTCATGATAGAGTTCTAACAGATTTGAGGGGCGGTGGAAATAGCAGTAAAAATGTTATACTAAGAGCCTCATAAAATTACGAAATATAAGAGCTACAAGTTACCTTACAAACAAGTTATTGGTTCTCGATCATGAGTCCATGATAAAATTTTAACTGGTCCACAGAAAACTGAGATTTATTTGGATAACCTATCACACTTTTTTGAAAAGCAAGATAAATTCAATTTAAAGGATTGTTCTGTAGTCTGAGATTAAAATTTCCCCACTTTTGTGGTGTTAAAATATTCTTTCTTTTATGAAAAGATAATGTTTATAAATGGCAGTTTGGGATTTTAAAAAATAAATGTAGTCTATCTTTGTTCTTCATTATTATGCCAACAAGTTTTTTTAACTTATTGAAATATAACATATATATATTCCTAATTAGTTTTAATAGTTCAATATATCTTATAATAGCTTTCTAATTTGGCAAAATGAAAAGTTGGGCAAACCTATATAAGTATTTCAAATTGTTTTTAAAGAAAATGTACTGGTCCATAAAACTGGATTGAGTTCAAAGTCCCTCTTATTTGAAAGAAGGGAAATGAAAGTGTAGAGAGGTTAAAAGTTAAAGCATTATACATACATCGAAGGTCCCCTAGTTAATGGCAAAGCCAAGACTAGAACTAGGCTCTTGTCTCCCAGAGTCCAGAGCTCTGACACCCTCCTCAATTTCACAGATGTGTAATACTAGCAAAGTATATAATTTGATCCAAAAACCACTTACAGTGAAGAACTGAGATGAACAGATTTTATGCAGTCCATTAAATTGCATGTTAAGCTCCACTGTGCTTTGCCACAATTATCTTTTACAGTCATGACAAATAATCTTAACACAGCATGAATTATGCATTTTTGTGATTTTTATCTGATCAAAACTCAACAGGACAGCAGCACAAAATTTTACAAATATATACAAATATACACTTATTTCATCACTGACACTTATAAGTTACTTAATTCATTTTCTTCCTTGTCAATCACAAAACAGCAGCCACCACTATTTTTCCTTGCAGTTCAATATAGTCTTTTTAAAAAATTAGAGTTGATATTTAATATTATATTAGTTTCAGATGTACAGTATAGTGGTGAGACAGCTATACAATTTGCAACATATAGTTTTAATGCAATAATTCTGTATCTAGGACAAGATACCCACCTACTGAGCCATGTCAATATCAGAAGATGACATGTCACCAAGACAAACATAAGCCTTTAAACATGGCCCCGGAGCCATGTTTAACACTGTGATGCCAAAAATTTGAATCCATTTATCTTGATTTCTCATTATTATTTTAATTATTTCTGTAGTCACTACATTTATGAGAGTTTCTAATTCCTGCTGTTAACTGAAGTTACTGTTTAGTATGCAGGCTCACATTCTTACCTTTATCCTCAGAAAAATTTTGAAGTAGCAGCAATAAACACAACCTCATTATTTTAAAGAGGCCAAAATAAAACAAAAGTCCTTACCCAAAGTAAGGCAGATGCCCAGTTAACTTAAAATAATATCTTACTTGGAGCTCTGGGTTTTATTTTTTAATTTGGAAATAATTTTAGACTTACAGAAAAGTTGCAAAAATAGGATATTTCTGTGTACCCTTCACTCATTTTTCTCTAATGTTAACATTTTACATGACTATGGGACAAGCACAACTAAGACATTTAACATGGGAACAATACTGTTGACTGAACTACACATTTCATTAGAATTTCACCAGCGTTCTCACTATTACCCATTTTCTGTCTCATGATTCAAACTAGGATCCCATGTTGCCATACCTCCTTTAGTTGTCATATCTCCTTAGCCTCCTCTGTGATCGTTCTTTCGTTTTCGTCTCTCATGATTTTGATACTATCGAAGAGTACTGGCCAATTATTTTGTAGACTGTCCTCAATTGGGTTCATGGGGTGTTTTCTCCTGGATGGACTGAGGTTATGCATTTTTGACCAAATACCACATGGGCGATGTGCTTTTTTAGTACATCATATAAGGGGGACATGATGTCAACACGCCTTATTACTGGTGATGTAAACCTTGTTTACTTGGTTACAATGGTGCCTTTGGCGTCTAATTGCTCATATTCTATCATTCTAAACTCTTTATTGGAGCAGAGGTGACAACTTAAGTAGGTGGGAACGGAAGGGAACGGCATTCCTGGCCTTCCTGACCTTCATGCATAGCTGCCAGCAGTTGGGTTTGTTATTGAGGGCTGCAGCCCTGAAGAGATGCCTGAGAGGATGTAACACAGATATAAGAACTCTGACAAAGGAGCCAGGAGGAAATACCTCTGGAAGTCTTGGTCAGGTACAGGCAGGAGACCTGGATGAGTCAAGGGGTGGCCTGAGGGCAGCCGTTCCTGCCTGGAGAAGAGGTGTGGATGCGGAAGTGTTCGCATCTTTCTGGATTCCTGTTCCTTTTGGTTTTGACTTTACTTTTGTTTACTTTAGTTTTCTTTGACTATGGCTTCCACGCTCACCTGATCTCTGATTTTATTTTTTTTCAGCAAGGCAACCCTTGGTTGGCCTCACAGATTGCAAGGACCTTGTCAGCTTACAATCTCTTATTTTTTATTTTTTACGCCTACAGCACCTGGTCTTCCTAGGTGGTCTCCCATCAAAGTATTAACCAGGCCTGAGCCTGCTTCGCTTCCGAGATTAGACAGGATCAGGCTTGTTCAGGGTGGCATGGCCGTAGACCTGATTTTTTATTTTAATGAAATCCCAATAAAAATATTTATTGGGGTAATTAAGTTACTTTCCATAAGCTACCATAAACAACAGCACACCTGACAGTTACCTTGTTGTCATCCATCCGTCCCCTAGAGGTAGATGGGGGTGTACCTATGATCTAGTACAAAACTGTACCACTCAATCCTAGAGGTAACACATGAAACAAGATGCCTTCTTTATTTTTTCAAATTGAGTTATAATGCACACACCATCAAATTCACCCTTTAAAGTACACAATTCATGGGTGTTTAGTATATTTGCAAAGTCGTACAACTATCACCACCACCTATTCCAGAATCTTTTTGTCACCCCCAAAAGAAATGTATACCCATTGTCACCCCCCATTACCCTCTGCCCCCAGTGCCTGGCAACTCACTAGTTTACTTTCTATCTCTATGAATTTGTTTATTCGAATCAAGTTACTTTTGATCCCAAATAATAACAACCAAGATGATCGCAATCCAGTTAACCTAGGACACAGATACAAACACAAACACACACACCTATGAAGTTTGATTTTGGCAGCACCTCCCCTTCCCTTTTGATACTCTACACTCCCTGTTCCACCCCATCCCCCCAACTGTGTCTCAGGGGTGACTTATCTGCTTTTGTCCTCCTCAGGGTACAACTCACCCTACCCTTTCCTCTTCTATCAAAAACCATATCATGTTGTATCAGTGTCCTGAACTTGTGAGGTAATGTTCAGGTAAATTTATTTCTGCTAAGGTGCTAAGAAGTAACAGATTTCCATTTTAGTGGAGAACTTTTGGAGTCTAAGGCTCAGCTAGGATGACCCTATGACCCAGTGTGTTTGGGACTATCCCAGTTTATGCCTGTTGCCCTGGTTTAACGATTAATAGCAATGCCTTTCCTTCTCAAAAGGATGCTGGTCTGGGTGTTTAATTATATGGTCACCCAACCTTAACCAAAATAAATGACTAATCATGGGAATTATAAGCATTTTGGTAGGCCAAAAGGGAAAATCAATTTAGGTAAATGAAGTTTTGATGTTCCTCAAATCGCACCCCAGCTCTACATTCCCATAAAAAGTTCAAATTCACCAACCTGTAGGAATCAGGGTCTCATCCACAGGCAAAAAAGCATCAGCTTCTATAGTGACTTCATGGTCATATATATTCGGGGAACCCTGGGAGGGAAAAGGCAGGGAAAGAAAAGATCTAAAGCTTAGCCTCATTTTATATATTTGCTTTATAACTTCTCTTGCAGAAATGTTTTTAGGCACTGACAAAAACTTTAGAAATCCCATTTGACTTATAGTGATGAGTAATATGCTCATTTAAGTGTGGGTAGATAAGGCCTCAAAATAGCAGCTGATACATTGAAGGAAGCTTTCAAGTGTGACCCCAGTGTGCCTTTTCTTTTCTTAATGGAATTAGGAAGGTGAAAAGTCAGAGAGACAACAGCAGTTTGAAAGCCTTTTGGATTTTGGCTTATTAGCAGAGGGGTTTCTTTCACTCTCCTCACATGATAGACAAACAGAAGAGCAAGGGTAGGTGACTTGAACACAAAGGATGGCTAAGGCATCACCTCTAGGCCAGCTAGAGGTGGGGCATGTCAACCCAGTGTGGCAGAGGAACGATTCTCTGCCACACTGCAGCAGCCTAGGAGTCAGAACTGCTTTTGGAAGTTTGCCTATCTCCTCCATAAAGATGCAGTCCGTCCTTCTGGGGGAGTCCAAGGCTGGTGAGTGATCAGAAGGCCTGGGGTCCAGTTCCAGCTCTCACTGAGTGGTCTCAGGGAAGCCGCATAACCTCTCAGAATCTCGTTTCCCCTGGTGTAGAACTGGGCCAATGGTGCCCCACCTTTTCCAGGGTTATTGCAAGGAAGGCTTTAGTAAAGATGTTTCGTGCTGTTTGCAAATTAGAAAATACACATGTATGTTTTTAACTTAAGGAATTTTTAAAAATTAATAGGGCTATATTTTAAAGCTTCATGGCAGAACATACAAAAGGGGAACCAGCTAGGGGCTTTCACCTTAGTAAATGCTCAAAAACAAGCTAAACCCATGGTTCTCAACTGGGGACAATTTTGCCCGGCCAGGCAAAATTAGACAATGTCTGGAGGCATTTTTATTGTCATGGCTGGGGGTGGTAATGCTACTGGCATCTACTAGGAGAAGGCCAGGGATTCTACTAAACACCCCACAATGCACAGGACAGCCTTCCCACTCCTGAATGAGGAATTATCTGTCCCCAAATGTCAGTGGTGCTAAGGCTGAGAAACCCTGAGCTAAGCTAAATTGAAGGCTCTGCCAGGTTCCTGAGAAGTCAGCAGAGAGAGGCAGAGCGCCTTTGGGTTCATGGGAAATGAGATGCTATGGTCAGAAAGACGCAGCCCACGTACCCAAACAGAATCATCCTAAGGAGGAAGGCCAAAATTTTAGAGACCATGAAAATCTCTGTCTAAACATGACAGAAGTTGGTTTAATTACACTACACTACTAACAGAGGCTTTGTTTCTAAAAAGCATCTCGTATTCTCTCAGCGGGTACATGCTGGGCAGGGGTAGGCGTGGGTGGCAGACCAGGGCAGAGGTCTTGCCTCTGCTCACACTCTCTATCTTAGCTACTTGTTTGGTCCCTGTTCTGACCTGGGAAGGCAGGTCCAAAATGGGAAGGGTCTAGGGCAGCTCTAGACTAGAGGGGTCATCTCCTGTGAGCTCTCCCTACTGCCATTCTCATGGCTCAGGGGTCTGCCAGCACCGAAGAGGCCTCTGGAGCTGAAGGAAGAGAATTTGAGACTGTTTCTTTGGCTGTACCTGTTCAGTGTTTAGTTTAAGATTGGGTAGTATGTGTTCCATTGTATGAGAATATCACGACTTGTTTATCCATTCTCCTGTTGATGGCCTTTTGGATTTTTCCGGTTTTTTAACATTATAAATAAAGCTGGTTAGGAATTTCCTTTTTTTGTTTGTTTTTTAGCACTAGGGCAGGAAGAAAAGGATTCGCTATGAAAATCACACATGAAATAAATCGATGTGTCTGAGATGTTAGGAAGAGGCCTGGGAGGAGACAGAAAGGAACATTTATTAGGCACCTACTCTCTAAATGGTTATTGGGTCACTGAGGAGCACTAACATTCCTTCAATGAAGGGAAGCATGCTTCATTTTATGACTCATCTGACCTGGAGTAACGCAGTGATCCACTCTAGTGGAATATTACTGTTGGATTCATTTCCTTTCTAGGCTGATGAAAACTTGGCAAGAAATGCAGATTCACAACAGAACTCAAGGCGCATCTCTGAGTTTAGTGTTTGATGTGGTGAACTCTGCTTGGCTGCTGCAGTTACCATTTATAGAGCTCACTGTGGCCTGCATAGGGCTTTAAAGACTTTTTCGTGCATTGCCACCACTGCTGCCTTAACTCAGCTCTTCCCATCGTTAGCAGGATATAACAGACACTATTGGTTATTACTCAAAGCCACAGCAACTTTTTTACCAGCACCCTCCTTTCCCCCTGGAAGAACCTTGACCTGTTGATTTATCCTACGCCAGACTATATATTCAACGAAAGGATCCCCTTTCTAGCCCCAGAGGGCAAATTTAAGTCAATCGTGGTTGTCTAATGCCCTTGCTAGTGACAAGGTTAGACAGTGTATAGGAAATACTTCTGGCCAACAAAATGTGAGGGAAAGTCTGCTGGGGAGCTTCTAGGAAAAGTTTTGCTTGTTCTTAAAAATGGAGCATTAGAGATATGTTTAAAAAAAGAATAGGTCTTTTTTTGTCTCTAGTTGTGACTATATGAAGTAGTGATACCTGGAGCTATGGCAACCATCTTATAATCATGAGGGTACGAGCATGAAGACAAAGCCAAAATAATGAAGAAGCAGGACGGAAAGATGGAAGAACCTGGATCCTTGATGACATACCTACCTTGTAATACTGGAACCATAGTTATTGCTTTTCATCTCAGGTTCCCCAGGCCTGCTTTCATAACTCTTTAAGTAAAATTTCAATAAGAAACATGTCCTCTCAGTTTTGTGTTAGGCAAAGGAACAGCCAAAACAAACAAACAAACCCAATCAACCTGCAACCTACATACCTTTCTATTCTTTGAAAAAACACTTTTCTCCTTTCCCCCAGGCCTTCAACACTCAAACTTAGAAGTCATGAGTCAAAGCCAGGTCTCAAATAGAAAAAAAAATACTATTAAATTTTAAAAACAAATAAAACATATGAGCTACTTTAAATGTCAAGTTTTTACCTATTTCCCTGGGGAGGGTTTAAGATACATGATAATGTTTCCCCAGGTAGGGTACGAGATGTTCTGAAAATGTAGAGGTCCCAGGACCCCAGGCTGGTAGCTGACCATCCACTCTTACCCAAAAGGCTGATGGTCCCTGCCCACCTCCAACCCTGGGGCTATTAGCTGTGGATCTGGATCTGAGCTGCACTTACTCAGGCAGTACATAGAAAGGAGATGATACTGACTACCCTTCTGGGTGGGATCTGTGACCTCAGAAATTATTCAGCCTCTGGAAAGAGATCCAGAAATAGTCCCTGGAGGATTGGAAGGGAAAAAATTCTAGTCAGGAGGGTCCTCCAGCCAGGTAAATGGAAAGAATCTTAGTGAATCTTATGCCCCCATTTCGTTTCCCTCGCTGGAACACACTGGCAGTTGTAATACTTCACACATAATTTCTATTTCTGAATCTATTCCTTTAGACCACTCCCTAGTTATAAAATAGGATGTACTAAATATACAAAAATGTGGAAAATAGTGAAAAATTACCATGACCTACTACCTACATAAAACCATTAATACTTTCTATTTTTGTCAAGTTTCTTTCTGTACATACTTTAAAAAGTAGGGTCTTTATGTACATTATTGCAGAGCCTCTTACGGCTGGGCATGTTTGTTTTGTTTTGGTTTGTCTTTAAGATCTCAAGAAGGATGGCGGAAGTTCCCGAAGGAACAAGCAAGTGAAGAACTATCTTATTTTTAAAGGGAGAACTTATATATTATATAAGAATCAATTAACTTGCTACTTGAAGAGATTCTAGAAAAAACTTAGCAGATCATCAGCAAACTCATAAAAGGGTGAGAAAACACAAGATATTACTAGTTGGCTGTGAACGTCATCTGTGGTAAGAAATCATGCCAAAGTGACTGAAGTATAGTAGACAATGAATGATGAGTTCTTCAGATGTAGAGGAAGTAATAGATATAATCTACAGAGTTTAGCTAAGCTCTTTTATTCTGTCTCATGAAACAGCCTCCTTGACAAGCTAAAACATTAGCATTTGGAGGAAACGAGGCAGTTTAGAGCAGATAACCTAAAGGGGGCCATGCATTGGGAACACACAAATTTTGGCAGCATATCTAAAGGGGTTGGGACAGGCACATTTCTAAAGGTCCCAGAATAAAAATCACTTTAATTGTAAGTAATCTGGTGGGGGGCAGTTGGAGTGAAGTAGGGGTAGCAAAGGCAAGTACATGTTACAATTAGATGATACAGAGTTCTTAAAAAGCTGGTTAGTTGTCTGAGCATATGGGAAACATAATTCTCTTGGCAGTATAATGTACTTATCTTTTTCTATAACTTCTACTTATTGAGTACCTACTATGAGCCAGATGCTTTGCTGGGTACTTTTCATCATCACAGGGGTGACCTCATTACCAGAGCTTTTCCATGCTGGGTTGGTCTCTCCAGCTACTCTCCCAGGTGATTCCACAAAGCACATGACAGAAGAGAAGTGGCAAGTTAGATTTTACACCACAGCGGGAGAGCAGAGGCAAGGTCACTTACCTGGCCTGCCAGGTTGAAGTAAGAATGGTTGGTCAGATTGACTGGTGTGGTCTGACTGGCTTGTGCGCGATAGTTGATCATGAGCTCCCCACCATTCAGGGTGTATGTCACCCAGACTTTTAACTCCCCAGGGTAACCTTCCTCACCATCTGGACTGACTCGTGAGAACTGGACGCCATTTGACAACACCCGAGGGGTCCAGAGGACCTAGAACAAAGTGTTTTCAAAGCTGTTTAGTCACTACAATCCCAAGCTAAATGCCACATTTCAATATTAAAGACAACTGGTTCCAGGAAGGGAAATGATGCAGTCAACAAGGTTTACAATAATAGCCTAGATTTTAATTATTTTAAAATTCTGTTTTATACAGAAAAGTGACTTTTGAGACAAAAGAATTTTTTCTCTTTACCTACTCACATTCCTCACACTCTTTCCCACTAAATTTATATGCATATGTCTACAATTTTTTCTCCTTCCCCTTCTTTGAGACTTAAAAAAAAATCTCAGCACCACATTCTGAGCAATAACTATCAGCTAATGGTATTAAAAAAAACTTTAATAAATCAGACCCCCTCTCTTGAGGGTACTATTTACAAATATTTATAAAAAAACACCATGAGGTTCTCTGTGTTTCCTGGGTAGAGTTCCAAACAAATAAGAAGGCCCTTGTTCCAACAGGTAAGAGTTCTCGCCCACAAGTCAGGAGTCCTGATTTGGGGCCAGGTATGTCCCTAGCTCACTGACTTTGGACTTCAATCCTATCCATAAAATAAAGGGTTTGAAAAAAAAATGATCTGGAAGGTTTTTTCTAGTTCTGGAAAATATGATTTTAAGAGTTACAAGAAAAATATGAAGAAGTTTTCTAAAAGAGTTTTTTGCCTTTGGAAATAGAAATAGGAATCTTCAATTAACAGTGATTTCTCTCAACGTTGCCCTAGGGACCCCAAGATTACACTTACGGGAAGGGAGAACCAGCGTTTACAGAGTTTCCATTATGAGCAAGGCACTTTGCTAGAAACTTCACAGACATTATCTTATCTGTCTCTGAGCTGACTTAATGTAGATACCATTATCCTCATTTTGTCATGAGAGAGCTGAGGCTCAGAAAGGATAAATTGCTGGTCCCAGGCCACATAGCTAGTAAGACAGTGGATTTGAACCAAGCAGTCTGATCCTGTTCCCTTATTTTACACCATCAGAGGGCAAGGTGGCCAGAGACCCCCCAGTCCCTTTGGGGAGCCCTGGGGTCACTAGTAAAAGTCTTTCACAGACATGAGACTTCCATTTGTTGAGTGCTCACCAGCCACTGACCTGGTACTTTACATAAATCATTTTCCAAAGTAAGAATCTGGTGGAACCAAAAAAAAAAAAAAAATTTACCATCTTTGTAGGTCAAAATAGTTGAACAGTAGCAATTTCATATGGCTCCAAGTAATGTTATTACTCCCATTTTGCAGATCTGCAAATTGAGTTTAGTGGAGTTAACTTGCCCACTTCCACTCTCCACATCCCAGGGGAGTGGGGTAGAAACCCTTTCAGACTTCATGCCTACTGTTTGAGGGGAAAAAATCTTGTTTAAAGTCATACATGTAATTAGGGATAGCTAGGATTCAAACTCAGGCCTGGCAGCCTACACTATTCCACATCTTAGTTTCAGTGGATGTTTTATTCAAATCTCCATTTTCAACATAATAGTTGAGGCCAAACACTGTCATTCCAAATGGACTTGAAACATAAAACTTCTGTGGGACAGAGAAATGGCCTATGAGCAAGGGCTCTGCCCACCCCCGCCCCACCCCCCTACTCCTGGCATGGCCTAGATTTCTCTCACTGACACTGCTTTGCCAGGAAGGGAGCCCAGTGGGAACAGAGGTCTCTGCCTACACCTACGGTGAAAGCAGCTGGTATTTAAAACAAATTCACTGACCTTAGTAAAAAATTTATTTCACACCCTAATTATCTCCCAGAAATGTTGAACTTTCAAGACACTTAAGATGTAAAGCCTGTTATATGTCTGATTAAAGAAAAAAAAAAAAAGAATCCCCCAAATGGAAAATTTTAGGAGTAAAATATTTGAAAGAAAATGTTCTTAACTTGCTATCTAGTTTTCTCCTTTAGAGAAAGGAGATACGGAATGGAAATATTTTCATGTAAAGTAATATTATCAGACAAGTAGAATTCCACGGATGGTATAATTCCTATTCATGGAAGGATTTCCCTGACCCTGTAGTTTTCCGAATTTGCACCTTTAGGCCTACTTACACCATTTCTAATCCTCTCAGTTTGTTCAAATTTCATCTTTTATAAAAATGTATTGACATAAATAGAAAAACACAGACCTCCAAACCAGCAATTATCCAGTACCTGTTGAGATCAAACATAACTTAAAATGAAGTTCATCTGATACTGCTCATGTTACTATATCAAAACCTACTGTTCAAAACTTCCAGTGGCTCCATGATAACATTCCAAGCCTTCCCCCACCTCTCTCCGGGCTGTTGCAAAGTCATTCTCTCCAATATCCACATATTGACTAAAATGCTATCCTTTCTTCAAGGGCAGCTCAAATCCCACCTCCCCAGTTGCTGTTAATTTGTCCATGCCCAGTTCCTCCATCACTGGTGTCTATATTGTTGTCCACTCATAATAGTTATTTATGGAAGAGACCCACCCCCTCACTATATTGTGAGCCTCAGAAATCCCTATCCTGTTACGCTCCTTGGTTCACACAAGGGGCTCGTAGGCACACTGCATTCAAGGATAGGTATACATGTATATTCATTATTTGCTATGTTTATACAGGACATACATGTTAAGCAACACCACAGAAAATACCACTATAGAATAGAGGAAGCAGGAACAAGCTAGAACAAGGTGCTGTTCTGAGGGTCCTGTGAAGATCCTCATCCTAACTTCCTCTGGTTGGGGCTGCCCACAGACCTGACATATTCCAGAGACGCTCTGCCTTCATGCCTCCCTGGGGTGAGGTGTCCTATCATTGAGGAGAGGGGGCTGATGGGGCAGTCTGCTTCTAAACCACAGACAGGAAGCTGGAGGGACAGGGGAAACAGAGTGACCAACTTCCTTCAACAGGGCAGGTGGTAGACAGAAGCAGAAAAGAAATTGTGACCCTTAACTGTCATACATGTCCCTGTCTTCTCTGGCTCTTCTCTAGAAAATAACCTGGGTGATATAATACTTTAAAGTTTAAAGAAAGTTAACTACCAAGAAAATCTCCCTCACAGCCTGAAATCAGACTAGTAAGAGAGTCACTGGGGGTTAACTAGCCGACTCCCACTCAGGCAGCAGGAGGCCAAGCATTCCCACCTCAGGGAGAAGCTGTTTGACCGCTTTGCTCTCCTAATCTTGTTTTTCCAGGGATTCACTTGCGAATGGGAATTTTAGTGTGGAAAGGGGGTTTCGGGGGGAATCTAGGGTAATTTTGAGGCAAGAGGCACTTCAGTGGAAAGGTAGGCCCGGATACGGCACCACGCTACACAGGAAGGGGGCTTCACGACAGACACAGGGAGGTGTGTTGAATGGGGGCATGTGTGGTGGTAGCCACGGAGGACACCGGCAGTTGCAGTGTAGGAATGAGGGCTTCAGGCCTGTCAGCCTGACTTAGGAGTGATTTCTCTTTAGGTGATAATACAGGGTTCTAGTAAGGGTGACAGATAATCTATTCAAATGCTTTGTTTGGTAAGTGGTTAGGTATTATCTTTAATCCACTTTCTCTCGTGCCTAAGGTCAACCCAACTCCTTGATCCCAACGCTATGAGAAAGTCATACCCTAGTCGTTCCCTGTCCGTCCTAAGTTAAAGGCTGCCATCCTTTCACTTGCGGTCCCCCTGCCCATTATGGTCAGATGAGCTAGAGGAGATGGGTCCTAGAACAGGGCTAGGGCATCTGCTCCCCCAAACGATGGGAGCAGCCTCTTTCCGGCATCACCTTTCCAAACGCATTTGCTCCAGGGCCTGGAATTGCGCCTGGCAAACAGAAGGTATGCCTGATGGTACTTTGTGAAGTGCGCCAGGTAAGGACAATGTCCAGTGCCCCCAACTCACCTTATCAAACCCTCTGAGTCCTCCATGCAGACTGTTGAGCCCGTTGTTAACAGCCAGCTTATACTCCTTCCCGTCCAACGTGAATGTCCCTTTGGCAATTCGGTTGGCTACCCTGCCAACCACTGCTCCAAAGTAGGGCTGCTTTTGGAGGTACCCTGCAAGATAAGATGACAGAGTTTTTAAATTTCAAACCAAATGTGAAGCTCACACTGCTATCCACCGCTTTCTTCTGAGGGAATCTACAAGAACTCAGGCATATCCAGGTCCTCACGGAAGCACGGAAAAATGGCATTCTTTACAGATGACCATGTCCTTTTCCGAAATTAATAAACAGTTTTAAATAACTTTATAAGGCACAAGGAAGAAATAGAAGCCATCCTAATCTCATCATTAGGGAGAACCACTGTTAATATTCTTATATATCTTTCTGTCTTTTAGTATAGGCATATATCTTTTTCTTCTTTTTATAAAACTGTGGTTTTAGTATACATGCTGCTGTATAATCTGCTTTTTTTTTAGGCCAATCAATTTTCTTAACTATAAAGTATATTTTTGTGCAGTTTGGAGGAAAACCACCTTATCCTTTTTTCTTTTTTTTTTAAATCATAGTATATGAAAATACTCTTTAAAGAGTGTTAAATAATACATAATTATATAAAGTAGGCTTGCCAGAGGAAATACAGGATGACCAGTTAAATTTGAATTTCAGATAAATAATGAATAATATATTAGTATAAGTATATCCATATTATTATTATACATGGCACATATTTACACTTAAAAATATTTTTTTAAATCTGAAATCCAAATTTAATTGGGCATCTTGTATTTTTATTTGCTAAATCTGGCAACCTTAATAAAGAGTAAAACATGATTATATATGGGATATAAACCTAAAAGCAACAAATGAACAGGACAAACAGAGACTCATGGATATGGACAATAGACTAGTGGTTACCAGAGGGGGAGGGGGGAGGTGCAGGTAGACGGGGTAAAGAGGGTCAAATATGTGATAATAGAAAAAAATCTAACTATGGGAGGTGAACACACAGCGTAAAAAAAAAAAAAAAAAATATACACACACACACACACACACACACACACACACACACACACATATGCCTTACTGTTAAAGTGTATGGCTGAAACTTAGTGGATTTTGTTAACCAATATCACCATAAAAAAAATAAAGAATAAAACATGAAAGCCTCCCTTCACTTCTCAACTCCTCTCCTTCCCAGTAATAACCACTGCTAACAGTTTGGCATGCACACTTCCATTTTTTTTGTTTGTCTGTTTTAGTTAACTACAAATGAGCACAAAGAAATATACAAACACACATATTCTATATAAATAGAATCATACTATACATTGTTTTGCAACTTTTCAGTTATCGAATGTCTTAAGATCTCTCCATGTGACTACATATCCATCTACCACGTTCCTTTTGATGGCCACACGGCATACTGATGAGCATAAACCGTTGTCAGCTTTTCAGGGGAGTGGGGGGAGGGCCTCTAAAAAGCAGCCTGGCATCCTTGTATTTACAACTTTGTACATGCGCATGTTACAGTACTTTCCTTCTTTTCAAGTTCCTCTGTTATAATCTTTTAGTTTAGATGACAATGGCAGAGCTTAAGGTTTGGAGGTAGTTTATTTTTTGTATTATCATCAAGATTATTTCCTACTCTATTTTTCACTCGGATGCCCTCAGAATTCCATTCCCCTTTCCTGTGGTACTCTGTATCCATCAGATCTACTGTGGGTCAGAAGAGTATGCAATTCAAGAATAGGAACTATTTTACCATGGCTGAACGGCTCTCAGGAGATGGACCCTGAACTGATTAGGTCAGTTACAGGCCATAGGTTCCCATTACTCAACTGGCTGGTCATAAGTGAAACCTAAATCATTCTCTTCTGGGTCTTTCCTGGTTGACTGATGTCCTTGCTAATCGGTCCTCAGAGTCCTGCTGATAGATGCCCACAGTAACTAACACCTGCTGAGCACTTCCTAAGTCTCAGCCAACTCTCTAAGTGCTCTACATTTAACTCATTTCATCCTCAGAGTGTGTCTATGAGGTAGACACTATTATCCTCAGTTTATACGTGTGGAAGCTGAGGGCAGAAAGGTTAAGAAACTTGCCCCAAACACATAGCCAGTTGGTAGCAGAATCAGGATTTGAACCCAGGCACTCTGGCTCTCGAGCACCTGTTCTTGAGCATCACATTATTTGGAAAGCAGGACACTTTCTGGTTAATTGACCTTACTTACCTCCATCTCTTAGCACAGGCCAGGCACTCTCCCCACCAGCTCCCACCTCACTCCCACCCTCTGCTCTTTCTGAAGTTGTAGCTTTAAAACCTCTTAAAACACCGAAAGTAGTCCCAAGGGGCCAAACAATATTTTCTTGGTTTTGCTCCATCTGCTTTTGTTTTTGTTTTTAATAGACTTTTTTTTTTTAGAGCAGTTTTAAGTTCACAGCAAAATTAAGCAGAAAGTACAGAGATTTCCCATATACCTCCTGCCTCTGCACATGTATAGCTTCCTCTATTATCAACATCTCCCACCAGAGTGATACATTTGTTAGAACTGATGAACTTACATTGACGCATTATCATCATCCAAAGTCCATAGTTTACATTAGGGTTCACTCTTGGTTTTGTATATTCTATGGGTTTAGACAAATGTATAATGACATGTATCCACCATTAAAATATACACAGTATTTTCACTGCCCTAAAAATCTTCTAAGTGCTGTCTATTAATCCCTCACATCCTCCTCACCCCTGGCAACCACTGATCTTTTTACTGTCGTCACAGATTTGACCTTTTCAGAATGTTATATAGTTGGAATCATACAGTATGTAGCCTTTTAAGATGAGCTTCTTTCACTTAGTAATACACATTTAAGATTCCTCCCTGCCTCTTTGTGGTTTGATAGCTCATATCTTTTTAGCACTGAATAATATTCCATTGTCTGGATGTACCAGTTTTGCTATACATTCACCTGCTGAAGAACATCTTGGTTGCTTTCAAGTTTGGGTAATTATGAATAAAGCTGCTATGAACATCCACATGCAAGTTTTTGTATGGACATAAGTTTTTAACTCCTTTGAGTAAATACCAAGGAGTGCGATTGCTGGATCATATCGTTAGGGTATGTTTAGTTCTGTAAGAAACTATCAAACTGTCTCCCAAAGTGGCTGTAACATTTTGCATTCACACCAGCAATGAATGAGAGGTTCCTGTTGCTCCACATCCTCATCAGCATTTGATATTGTCAGTGTTCTGAACTTTGGCCATTCTAATAGGTCTCACTGTTGTTTTAATTTGCTTTTCTTGATGACATATAATGTGGGGCATTCATTTGCTTTTCAGGAGCTCAAAAATGTGAAAAGCAGAATTTTTGTTCAAAAATTGTTTGGCTGTATCTATTTTTGATTCTTACCTGGATTCATTCAACAAGTGTACACTGAGCCCTTACTCCCTTTCGGCCACATGCTTAGCAACAAAGACAAACCCAACAGCACGGCTGCTGCCTCATGGGCTTGCAAAAATTCCCTCAGAAGGGACTACTTTTAGCCAGTTAATAAGCCCAGGGAGATAAGAATTACTTGTTGCTCTTCGATTTAGATGAAAATTTCTAAAGGTTAAACCATAAAGACAGCAGAAATCACTGCTCCCAAAGCTCTTAGAAACAAATGGATTTTATACTATCCTCACATGTTACTAAGCTTTTAGATCAAATCAGAATTACAAAAAGGGACAGTCCCAAATTCTGAATAAGACATGACTAAAAAGGTTATTTCAAAATACAGAAAATACTGTTTTCCATGAAAAAGGACAAAGCTTCTAAGTCAAACCACAAGTGCAGATTTAATCAATTACTGACCTGGGATAAAGGACAGAGGAAATGTTTATCCATTTTTCTGGGCAAGGGACTGGTCAGAATACATTAATAAATGCGTAATCATGGGGTATGTGGCCCTTTCCACTTCTCTAACATCCCAAGGATCCTAGCTGTGACATTTACCTTGAACTGCTCAAACCTTAGCCAGGGCATCCTAAAGTCTCAAAGAAAATCGCACACTAGTCCCAGTCAAAATCTTCACACCCTGAATGACTTTACTTTGGCTTTCTGAGGAAAACAAACATTTCTTTAATTAATAAGCATTTTAAGCATCCCAGATATTTTATATATTTTGAAATGGTTACTGGTTGTCACGGAATCTCCATGCCATTTTCTGCAGATTTAACAAAGTAAAATAAAAAGTTCAAATAGTGTGAGGGAAGATATTTGCGGGCAAAGGAAGGAAAGGAGATAAAAATTATTAATTATTCACCATAGTTAGACATCATCACACTGCAAAGCACATTTAATCATCATAATCCATTTGTTTCAGGTGAGGAAATAGGTCTGGAGAGGTTAAATAACTTGCCTGAGGTCACACAGCTTTAAGGGACAAAGCAGATTTAAACCAGGAATCCTCAATGCTCCTGTAAGGTCATGCTTGGGCGTCTGTAATACTAAACTGAAGCTCTAAACAGGTTTCTTTCCCTCTACCTTCTTATGAACTCAGGTTTTCTAAAAGCACTAAGTTTATTTTTCTCTAGTTTTTTCGATAATGGCTCTCATGGTGGTAATAGCTGGGTATTTGGTGCTAACTGGGGAGATGAAGCGGAAGGAATCCTATGGATTGTGTGGGTAGGTTGTTTATACCTGTTGATTATAAGCAAATATTCTCATCACAGGTTTTGAAAGAAGTCATAATGACTGCAGGTGGGACATGCAGAGGAAAGATATTTTAAAATATTTTAAATGTAAAAAATAACAAAGAAACTCACAAGAAGCATGACTGATTTATTTTTTTTCCAGCCTATAACTAAAAGATCGTATGATTTACCTTTTTAGTATTCTACAGAAGAAAGATCTCATTTTCCCAGGGAGAAATTGAACCATTCTGACCTCCGGTCATGGCCTTCATCCAAGCAGTTTATATAATCTATCTGGGAAACTAGAGATAGTTCATATCTAATTCAAGCAGTTATAAAAGGACCGTATCTTGTGGAATTAGCCATGCTTAGCTCTTCCCCGGGGTTCAAAGCATTTTTAGGACATGGTAATGAAGGTAACCCCTTACTCTGTCACATCTTATTGCTTTATTTGCCTCAGTTTGTTTATATAACATACTCAGACATTCTTAAAGACTATATAGTGAAAATTAAATCTTCTTCCTACCCTGTACCCCAGCTACCCAGAGTCCTTGCTTAAAGACAACCACTTTTGCCACTTTCTTTCTTTCTTTGTTTCCTTCCTTCCTTCCTCCCTAATGCCTACAGCAACCGGTCTTCCTAGGTGGTCTCCCATCCGATTACTAACCGGGCCCAACCCTGCTTAGCTTCCGAGATTGGATAAGATTGGGTGTGTTCAGCCGATTTCTTAACATGAGTTTTAATACACTAGAATTGATCAGAATAGTAGCAGAGCACCATTTCATACTACAGTCATGCATGGCTTGACGACAGGAACATGTTGTTAGGAGATTTTGTCATTGCGCAAACACCAAGGAGTGCACTTACACAAACCTAGATGGTACAGCCTACTAGACACCTGGGCTACATGGTATTCCACCACAGTGTGTGTGAGCTGATGTTGACCCAAATGTCGTTATGCTGCATGTGACTATATGCTGATTGAGGCAATTATGCTTTCTGTTATGACGTATATGAAGTCTTCTTTATCTTTGGCAATACTAAAAGAATCTACAAAAAACTGAAAGACAGGGCCTTAAACACGAACAAGGGGCTGTCTGCAATAACCTAGAAGATGGCTGAACATATTAGAAAGTATTATTAGATATTCTGAGGGCTTTTTTTCCAACTTCTCTTTTGAAAACAGCTTGATTTCCTTTTAAAATAATTAAATTATCTAAATTATCGACTAGGAATGAAAATGTCTCTCTCAATCCAGCACTTAGAATATTTTAGATGCTTTTTGTGAAGGCTGTGATGCATCCTGGTTAAGAAAATTTTATTTGACTTTCTCAAGAGATATTAATAACTCTTGAGGGTAAGACAATACAAGCCAGATCAGTATAATCTGAGCAGGTCAGTTTTTTTCCCTCTCTTTTAAGAATATTTAAGGATAATTCTTTCAGCCAGATTCCCACAAGAGCCATAGATTCATAGAGATAATTGTATAAATGCCCTCATAAAATCAGCACTTCTACTTCTGGTGCTTCCCGGATGCCATGTCATCATCACACCCGTTTCATATGAATTCTAAAAAAATTCTAGAGACACCTTGTGCTTTAAGATTCATGTGACTCACATCAGAACTAAAAATAGTAAGAATTGATTGTGTGTTTGTGTGTGTATGGGGGGGGTAGTTACCTCCTGAATTGGCATAGATGATAGGCATAGATGGAAATGAGATGATAAAAGCAGGTGCTCTTAGCTTATCATTTCCAAAATTCTTTATTGGCTCTGCGATTAAAGGCCATATATTGAATTGTTTGACATCATGGGCAATTTTGTACCACTCAAGTCTCTTTGTGGTTGTTTGAACCTAGAAAACGGTGACGCTACTAACACAGAGAGGTGACTCAGCAAAATGGTTCTAAAGAATCCTCTTTTGTTACTTGTCAATGCTCTTGGTTTCTGACTTTGAAGACAGATGTGAACCCCCATCCCCATAAATTCAAGGGGTCTTGGAGAAGGAGGGCAAGTGGAGCCGATTTCCCCTAGGGTAGGGCCCTGCACCTTTCTACTCATGAGTCTCCTGTAATAGACTTGCTGAAGTTACCAAAAAAATTCTGCTGAGTATTACCTAGCCCCTCTCCAAGCCAAGTTATGGAAGCTCCAAGGTAGATAAAGACAACCAGAGGGCAAGGAGTAGGATCCTCAGGAATAGTCTTGTAATAATATGATCTGTTAAGAATATGGAGAGAAATTTTCAGTCTCCTAAGGGAAAACCAATACTCTCAAGAGTTTTCTGTTGACTTCCAACCAAGAGCCATGCTACATATTAAAGAACCAAAGAAACAGAAAAAAACACATCTGAAGGAAAACCTCAAACCTCCTCTTTAGCAGATTTTGTTCACACCCCTACACTCAGCAGAGGGTATTAATTCTCAAGCAGCCTCCTTTTGCCAACTTTATTTCAGATTTCATTTTCTGTCTAGTTACACCCTAGTGCCAAGAGAGCAGTATGCACATTTTCATCTGTTGCAATCAAACTGCAGTTGTAATTATTTATTTACATAATTACTTGGCTAATGGCTATGTCCCCAGCTAAACTGCAAGCTCCATGAGGGTGGGGACCTTGTCTGTCTTATTGAATGAGATAACTGAATCAACAGTTTTTAAATGCATTAATCAATACGTGATCTTAACTGCCCACAGATTCCAGCAGAATAAAAGTCCACCCTGGTTAGGAGACTTCATTTCTAGACAATGAGTAGGTAGGTCTTCTGCCTTCCATTCCCTACCTACAGGGTTATTGAGCAGCCAGCAGGAGCTGGGCACTAAACTCTCTAGACCTAAGTGGATAAACTATCTGCACTCCCAGTTATTTGAGATAACCACGCCTCAAAGAATCTGATCAAGAAAAAAAAAGGAAGTAGGAGTCTTTGGTTTTCCTTCTTCAGGAAAGGAGCTGGGAGCCCGCCCCCCTGCATTTTCTTCTCCTGCCCTTCCAAAGATCAGGCAGTTCAAAGGTCGCTCCAGAGTTGCTGGAGTTCTCGCTTACCCTTACTGACTTTTTAAATTAATTGAGGCAAAGCCTGAGTGGATAACTAGAGGCCAAGTCCTATAACTGTTTCCATTCATTTTGTCTTTTTCCAAGCACTGAATCGCAACACTGCGAGTTAGTGAGATCCAAGCATTCCTGACGGTCCCAAACTCAGGTCCCAACTCAGGTCCTTCCCCTGGGTCCCTGCTCCACGGGCAGCCCGCCCCGGGGGCGTGTGTGCGGTGGGCCTGGGGCCAGCCAGGGACCCAAGGCAGAGTTCAACCCACCTTCCAACTCGGCAAAGCCCAGGACCACATCTGAGGCTCTGCCCTGCCTGTCTTTCACTTCCAGAGCTGTGATGGTGCAGCCCCAGGAGATGATGTCCACTCTCAGCAGGTCTGACTGCAGCTGGAACTTCTCCACTATCCCTGCCCCTAAGGGCAGGTCTCCAAACACGGCTCTGGTCACCGAAACCATGGGGAAAGTTCAGGGTGTGCTGCTGCTTCTGGCTTTTCGGACTCCTGAGCGAAACAAGAACGATAGAGGTTTACTGGAGAAGGGGCGGGAAACAGCTCAGACTCCTCCTCTTCCTTGCCTGGATTTAGGGAGTGACCACTCCTGCAGAAATTATCCTCTGGGGAGTTTCTAACTCATTCCTTTACCTAAGGGTGACCTGAAGGCAAAATTTCCAGCCAGGCTTGCAGTTTTTTTCCTTCGCTAACCCTGGCTGCATTGCATGCTGGGAATAGTAGTCTTTGAAAGGTGAAATTGCACTTTGGGGCCTGTAGTCTTTCTAATCCCAATCCTGAATCTGCAGGATTCTACACTGTTCTTGGGCCGTGGTTCTCAGCATGTGATGAACTAGCTGTTCACTAATGTTGGTGGCTGACTTTCAGATAAAATGCTGGAAAATACAGAGAACAGAATTAGGGACGGTGAGACGGATCTTGAGAGTGGGAGGAGGAATTCTGGTTTTAAGTTAACTCTGATTCAGAAGGAAAAGAAGTACAGGGGTTGTTTAGAGAAAGGGTAAATAATTGCAGGCCTCTCGGCACACTCTGTACACTAACGATCCATTTTTTTTGTCCCACAGGGCAAAGCCCTAGACATATTTCTGCTGGAGCCACTGCTCAAAGTCTCTCCTGGCTGTGGGGCTGAAGTAGCAGCCTAAACAGGCTCAGAAATAGTCAAGTGTATATGGAGGTGATCAGAGGCAGCCTCTAGCTTTCTTTTCTTCAGGGGACTGGTAAAGGGTACCTATCCCCCTTGTTCCTGAAGTTCAGGAACAAGAAGGGATTAAGAAGGGATTAAGGAAACAAATATTTATTAAATTCCTCATCAAAGTCAGTTACTGTACTTTTATTATCTCCTTTCCATAAGCAGGGAAAGGCTCTAAGTATATACTGCTAGGAGAGGAAAGACACTGAGGTCAATAAATAAATCTCATGCTTTAGTGTGCCTCAGAAGTATTTGAAGAGATTTTTTAAATGCATATTCTCAGGCCTGTCTTTGGAATTTCGAATTCTGTGAGTCTAGGGTGAGACTCAGGAATCTGCCGTTTTCAATGTGTCCAGGTTACTCTAATGCAGGTTATCTGGGACTAAACTTTGAGAAATATTGCTCTAATTTTTGATGCCTAATCTCAGGGATTTTTTTTTCCTCCCTGAAATAGGCTTGGATGACAGAGAACTAAAATAGAGCGACTACAGGCCTTAATAGGATTGTCAGATAAAATACAGGAGCCTGTGTTTTTGCTAAATCTGCCAACTCTAGACAGTACTGGGCCTAGGAAGAAAGGAAGGATGTTGGAAGCCTGAAAACATGTTTTACTTGACTGCATACTCATCTTTGCTTAACACTGCTTTTGGTTTGGTTCTGAAGTATTTCAGAGGGGATCCAACTAGACTGTGGTGAGTGCCAAAAGCATCTGTGATTAGGAAATTGGGAGAATTGGGATCATGTTCCTGGAATCAGATGCTGATAAAACAACTGTCTCTCAGCCCTTTGTGTAGTTGGAAGGAATATTTAGCATTCTTGCCACAAAGCTTCGATTCTCATTCATGAAACAGGGGAATTCTGATAGCAAAGGAAAATGAGAGTTTGCAATAGGCTTCAGTGAAGTGTAACATATAATAACAAAAAGGCCCAAACAAGTCAAATTACAGACTGCACCACACTCATACAATAACTGATAGGCACTCTTGTGTGCTGCTTCATCAGAAATTCTCATAAACTCTGCAACCCTCATCAGCCCACTTACCATTTACAGCTGATTCATACACAAGCCGTTTTGGCAATGCTGTGTTAGCAAGGATGTCTTAGAGTCTTTTCTGTGAGCAGGAAGATCGCATTTTCTTTTCTCAGCCGCCAGTTCTCAATGTTCTGACAAACTTATGTTGTCACAGGAAGAAATAAATGCATTTGAATGGCCAAAGCCAAATGTCACTAGGAGAGGTCGTATACCTTGTCTTGGTAGAAAATGAAACAAACCATGATGTCTAAGATGTAAGGAGTACACTTCTTGATTTCATTTTCTTTTCACTTTTAAAGGTTTAATATATCAAGTCAAATAGGACTACCTTGTGCTAATGTAGCTGTCAGGCACAAACTTTGATTTTTCTTACAGATTAGGTCAGAAACAAGGTAGTAATCTTGATAAGGAAGCATTGTCAAATTCTAGGAGGTATTTATTTTTGTTTTTGAATAGAGGCTGAGGGTGAAGGTATGAAATAAAGGGAGTAGGAATTGTGACATTTACGTCAAAGGGGAGTTACTTAGAGTGGATACCTTTTCTTTTTCCCAGAGATGCGTGCACAGGTGAAGAATAAGGTCTGTCCTGTTCTCAGCAAGATATTAGTCCCCAAAGTTGAATGCAGAGGGCTAGAAATGAGGAGATCTGAGTGCTGGGACCCTGGGCTTCATCTTCTCATTCTATACAGAAACTACAGGTGTGCTGTTCCTGGGACTCAGGAGACTCTGGGCCCATAAAGATGGCTAGCTCCAAACCCTTAAGCCGTTGACAGGCTGCTATGAGGAAACTCTGAGATATAATAATAAAAACAACTCACAGTACCTCAGAGTTTGTCTGTATAAAGAGACCTGAAAGAGATTCTTTTTAATCAGGTTGATATCTTACCACCTTCCTGTTTTCTTATTGTTTTGAACTCCAATAGTATTCATTGTCAGTTTTCTTCACTGGGCGCTCAGCATACATTCTTATCTTTCATTTTATTGTTGTTCTTGTTTACTCAACTGTTGGCTTCCTGATACAGTATTTTGACATATATATTTTTTATAATCTAGACGTCATTGTACTTGATTTCAGATGAAAAATTCTTGTATTTAGAAGCCAGAAATAACTATAAGAATCCCATCAAGTTCATGAGAGGTAGAATTCTTCACAATGCAATTCAACTCTATTTCATCAGCAATTTTGGAGCAGCTGCTGGGGAAGGCATTATGGGGGCAGGTGAGAAGTTACTGAGGAATATGGAGTAGATGTTGCTGTATGACATGTTCTTTATTTGTCAAATATCCAATAAGTATGTGCTAGGCACTCTGCTGGTTGTATATTGATAAGTAAAACATGATCCTTACCTTCAAGGAGTTTACAGTCTAATGTTATATAATGTTCATCTCTATCCTCCATAAGAACTTCAGTAAAATCTTCAAAATTTATTACCAGTACAAGCAGGATGAAACAAAATGTTAGGACTGGCCTCAAAGTAGTTGGAATTTCAGGGCTGCCCAAAGATGATCAACCATATGAGGATTATTTCAGAATTCCCCAGCACCAAGCAGAGTGACTGGCAATGTTAGATGTTCACTAAATAATTATTGAATGAATGCATGATACATAAATAAATACAGTGCTGTAGTGGAGCAGACCTGGGTTTAAGAGGCACCAGAATTTACTGGCTGGGCAATTTGTTTAACTACTCTGAACCTCAGTTTCCTCATCTATAAAATGAGAATAATATCACATGATTGTCCCATCTGATTATTATTAATTGATTGCTAGTAAATATATAGTGCTAAAATTTTACTGGGCACCATGATAAGTATCCCTGTAAGTCAGACACTATTACATGATACAGAAATTGAAACTTAGAGAAGTTCAGAAACTTGCTCAAGATCACATGGTTTGTAAGTCAGGAAACCAAGATTTGATCCCAGGCAGCTTGACTGTAGAGATAGGAGCACTTAACCACTTCCTTATTATATGTGCCTAATATTGTGGTCAACTGAGAACATAGATTCCAAAACACTGTATAAATTCTAATACATTGCACCAATGTAAAATGTTCACCTTCTAATTCTTATGGTAACTACAAATTTTAAAAATCAGTTTCTGAAATTAGGTCACAGTGAGCTCAAGAGGGCATTGCAGCTGCTTATACTATAAGGGTAACAAGGGCCCAAGGAGAAGAGCTAGACCTTGGCCCTGGAAATAAGGCACTCCTCTCCTCTGGACCTATTATATATTCATTCATTTATTTGTTATTAAGTCTCCTGCCAAGAAGATGAAAGCTCCAAGAGAGCGGGGCCTTAAACTGCTATAGCCCAGTACCTAGAACAGATTAGTAGGTCACTGAAAACTATTTGTTAAATAAATGTTTGGATACTAGAAGGGATGTGAAGCATCTCTCATACAAAGCTGGTGAAAATCTCAATTGATAAACCATTCTGGAAGACTACTTATCAATGTCTAATAAGGTCAAATTGCAGTTAGCTCAGCAATGGCACATGACCTAGCAATTGTTTTCCTTGGAATATACCCTAGATAATCTTTTGCATATGGGCATTAGAATATCTATAGCAGTATTATGTGTAAGAATAGAAATATGGAAACAACCTAAGGTCCATCAGTTGAAAAATAGAGTAAAAAATGTGATATCTATGTAATGGAATATGACATAACAGGAAAATGGATGTACCAGGATCCCACAAGTCCTCAGGCATGACTTTTGTAATTATGATGTTAAGGGAGAAAAAAAAAAGCAATAATAAGCATTTTTCTTTTTTATTTTTTTCCAAATCAGACCTTTGAAAATTTACTCTTTGATTAGTTAAGATTAGGTTTGACTGCCTGTAAGAGAGATCGAAAATAACAGTGGCTTAAGAAAGTATACAAGTTGATTTCTTTCCTAAGAACAGTCCAGAGATGGGTATGTTAGGTTCTGGGATTTTTGCCTTACTTGCAAGCAAATAAATTGCTATTTCACAGATGCTGGCTCAAGACACAGCTTTCTAGGTCTGAGACAAAAGATCTTATTACTCACTGTATAGCAAGCAGATGCACATCATGTTTTTGCTGGTTCCCCATGCCCCTCAAGACCCATGGAGGTAACCAAGTTGGACACTAAGAATATAGTGGGTTTGCATTACAACTAGAATCTACCCCCTTTATAGTAAGTGGTAAACAAGCCTCTTCTTTGTCTGGGAGATAATGTTAACTTATGCCTTGAGCTTGCATTGCAAGCTCAATCTTGAGAAATGGTCCACTAAAAAGAGGTCAGCATTATACATTCTTGGCATACCCAAAAAGGATGTTCAGAGATGCTCAGGGCCATGGTGGATCGCTTCTCTCAACAGGTAGTCCAAGTTTAGTATACCAGTTCTGCTCAATGTGGTCATTTGGGATGTAAGCTCCCTCTAACTTGTTGTTTTACTATCTGTAGGATATGTCCTGAAGTCCACTTGGCCAAGGAAGTATGTCACCATGTCCACATTTAGAACAGCCAGATAGAGGAGAGAAGGTGAGAAGAAGCAGTGTTGGAGGAGGGACAGGCTCCCTTCCTTAAAGGACACATCCTGAAAGTTTCACACATTACTTTCCCTCATACCCCATTGGCCAGAACTTACTCACATTATCATATAAAACTTCAGAATAGGTTGAGAAATGTACAATCTTTATTCTAGAGGTTCTATTAATATTGTATAAAAGAGAAGGCATTCGAGCATAAGTAGCACTCTGCCATATTCTTTATTAAAGTTGTTAGTATTTCAACAAATACTTTCCAGGGACTTTGGAGGATTTCTAACAGGTACCACATTCCTCCACTCTGTGTATCTAATGAGAATGCGAGCCTGTGGCTTGGCTGTCTGGTTGAAGCACACCTCTGGGATGGGACTACAGGTATCAGATACACTCAGGCATTGCCCAAGGCGAGACACAAAGGAATCACATGATTTCCAGGGATCTGAAAGAAGAAAGGGTTTCTACTCCAGATGATGGTGAATTTTTGAGTGTGGAGCTAGAGACTCCAAGCATCGAGGTGGCAAGATTTGAAAGAGCTCTAGTGGGAGAGGTTTATTATGCCAGAGGGTAGGTAGTGCACGGTGGGAACCACTTTGATGGTGATGGCTTTGACAAAGGAGGAAGAACCCAAGCCACAGAGGATTTCCTCCTTAACTCTCAAAGAACTGGCTCCCAAGAAGGACATGGAGAACCTCAAGTCAGTCAGCATAGGAAGTGGACTGTTTGTGTCCTGGAAGAGGACACTGAGCCAGAGTTGGAAGGAGGTATTTCCAGGAGTCAGTATTGACCCAGTATTGTTACAATAAGAAATTTTCTGGGCACAAGTGACTGGGAGCTGCCTGAGGTGCGCTCCTGACTAGTGCCCAACTGAGGCCCTGGGAGTGACTTTGCAGCTGGCAGGCGCTCTCCACTAGTTAATGGTGGTGCTGCAAAACAGCTTTCTAGTGCCAGGGAAGCTTCTCCTTCGTGGATGACTTGCAGCTCTGCTCAGAGTAGAAGCATTTGGCCAGTTAATTCTACTTGGACTTCTATAGCACATTGGACCTCAGTCATGTCCCTTGATTTTGTGCCATTTCTTACTAAATCGACCATGTTTTCCTTCCTGCAGTTGGGTAAGACAACCATTGGCCAGGCTGACTTTGTGTTGCACAGCATCCTAGCTGAGGAAGTCCTGTCAAAAATCACCACATATATTTTTTTTAAAAGACTAAGAATGAGATGGCTTTAAACAGTTTCAGGTGTGCCAGCAGGCATACCAAGATAGGTGGCATTGATTGGTAAAACTATGCAGTTTCTTTAGGAGGAGAGGGAAAAGAAGGCAAGAAAGGGAGGTGATAGCATTTTAACAACAAATGCGGGGACAGCAGCACAGCTGGCACCTCAGGCACGAAGCCAGGACAGTAAAGGCTTCTCAGCAAAACCTCTGCCTGGACAGCTGAGACAACACACTAGTGGAAATGGCTGAGTGAGTTTTTTTTGCAGCAACTTTGAGGCATGAAGAAAGGCTTGTCTACTAATAAACAGCCAACGAAAACTAGGGCAAAAAATCTAGCTAGATGCAAGGGGTCTGGCAGACACCTATGAATAGGCTTCAAAGATCAAGAGGCAGCTCAGGTGAGGTCCAGCCAGAGTCAAGGTGGTCAGCAAGTCCATAAGATGATTCCAGCAAATGGGCTTGCACCCTTTGTAGAGCAGGCCCGGGGCAGGCCCGTTGCTCCCTGGCCTGTTAGAGACTGTCCACTAGCTGTGGTGTGGATTACTGTCAGCAGGTCAGAGGCCTGTAGGCAAATTCTGCCTTCATTTGTGTACACTCGAATGGGAAAAATTTAAGTCCCACTTCTATATCTCTTCAAAAGGTTAACACTGAATTTAGGTCAGACAATCATAGTGGAATTGGTGTTTCTTCTGAGCTTAACCACATTCTGAAAAGATATGTGGTTATACAAGGGCCAGGTGAAATCAGGAGGAAATAAGATGCGATGGGACCCCTGTGTATTTTTTTCTGACACTACTCCTGACACTAAATTTATGTTGTTTTTACACACCCTAACCAATTCTATGACACCAAATGGGTGCCCAACAATTCAATTAAATTCTATCTACCTAGAGTTAGGGTCAGATCTCACCAGTTAAAGGGCTCAGTCCCACAAGGCTGTCCCCAACTCAGATACCAGCTGCAAATGGGGTACCCAGGCTACCCACACTTCTGCCCAGCAGCCGACTACACATTTGTGAGTTCCCACAAAGTCCTCTCAGGTTGATAATTTGCTAGAATGACTCACAGAACTCAGGAAAATACTTTACTTACATTTACCAATTCATTATAAAGGATATAACTCAGGACCAGCCAAGTGGAAGAAATGCATAGGGCAAGTTCTAAGGGGTGGGGTGGGGGTGGGGATTGGTGCAGAGCTTCTGAGCCCTCCTCTGCTGTGCTATCTTTCTAGAACCAGAATGGGTTCACCAACCCAGATGCTCATTAGCATAAGATATTCTTGTCACTCAAGAGATGTTAAGGGTTTGGGAAGCTCTGTGCCAGGCCAATTTTTTTTTTATTATACCACAACCCTCAACTGCCCCCCCCCCCACTCTGTCTACCATAGTAACCAGGTCAAAAGGGAGAAGTGAGGAACTTCCGGAAAGGGCAGTGATTCTCAAACTTAGATGCACATTAGAATATTCTGCGAAACTTAGAAATGTAGGTTCGTGAGTCTGAATCTCAGTGACTCAGTGACCCTCAGTCATTGAGGAAGGCACAATGCGTGTATTTTAATAAACTCCCTAAATGATTTCCATGCTACCTGAAGTTTGAGAACCATGGAGTAAGCACTTCTTTGAGTCCCCCTCCACCCCCAGCACCACTCCTTTCTAGAAGCGTGTCTAATCTTGCCCTGAAGGAAAAGCCCCAAGTCTGACTGCAGCCTATGATCTTCCCCTGATTTAAAGACAAGGAGGAATTACAACTGAGTACACAGGACCTTTAGGTGAAGCAGGATTTTATGATCTGGAGATTCTCCCTCAGGCTGGAGTCGGAATCTCAGAAAAAGAAATCAGGATTAACATTAGTCGCTGTCTGCTATGTGATGTGATGCTAGGTGTTTTTATGTGGTTTGCCTGTGAGGGAGGTATAACCATTATTATTTCATGGCTCAGAAAAATAAGACTCAGAGAAGACTGGGGCCAAGGAGGTATGGCTGGTATTCCAATACCTACCTCAAAACGGTAAATAATTAAAAGGAACACATTGAGCTGGTGTGACTAGTTGTGAGTTGAAGTCGCTGCAGCCACAGTGCAGAGTGTCAATCATTCTTCACTGCTAGAAATGGCAGTGCTGACAGGCAGCTCTGTGCTACTGAGTATGAAAAGCTTCAGCCCACAGACGCTACTCACTGAAGCAGCTTTCTCAGAGCCTCCCTGGGAAATCACCAGTCTTGCTGAATGAATGTATCCATCTTCCTGCTGAACTCAGATCCCTGAGGTAGAGCCCGACTAACAGCTCCAAAAATTGCTAGGATCCACACAGCTCATGCTGAGTCTAGTGTGGTTGATACCAACTTGTGCCTCTTCTGACATGATGAGTTGTGCCCTGGATAGTTTGATGGTCTAAGTCCTGTCTTTAAGGCAAGCACAGGCTTGGTGGGAGAGCAGAGTTGGGGTAGAGGGAGAAATAGGAAAGATGTCAACCAAGGCTTTTGAAGTCAGCCAATGTCAAATCTACTGCAAACAGTGGGGAAGTAATGAAAAGGAACACAAAAATCAGCAGGAAGAACTTTAAGAGCAGTTCAGAGGGAAGTGGACTGGGCAATGGGAAGTGGTTCAGGGATGAGTCATAGAGTGGACAGTTTGACCAACACACCTGGAGTGTGTCATGGGGCAGGTACAGGAGCTTACAGGAAATATGTGTACCTAGCTCACCTGTGTTCTACTTCTGTATAGGTTCTTTTCTATCCTGGGTAGAGGCAGAAGTGTGACATGACATTAGTAGAAGGAGAAGGGACAGGACAGGCAGGCCAAGTGATCACCAGGGTGTGCATTCACCCATGAGTCCAGGATCTAGTCCTCAACCTTTCAGGCAAGAAACTCAGTCTTGTCAGGACCCCAGGATTCATCCTGATTAGGAAGATTAACATCAGCTACACTCTTAGGAGACTGTTGTATAAAATAAAAGCCCAATTTCCTTCTTTAAAACAGTTACCTGTTTTTAATGCCAGGCCCTAGTATTGAAGAAGTGGTGATGATGAATTAATAATCAAGGGCCATTTGATGAGCATAAATTGGAGCACAGAGCTGGAAAGCCTTGAACTAGAGCTAAGCCCCACAAAATAGACCTGTTTCACAAGTGGGAGTTATTTCTGATAACCAGGCTGCTGATATCCCCTGGATTCAGTACCTCCCATGGACAGTGGTGAATGTAATCAGCCATTTTTGCACATTTTGACTCTGCTTGTTCTGTGCTTCTGCATCAGAGTTACATGATTTAACTTGTGCTCTAACTTTGCCGTGCAGAGAAAATGGATTTTCCTATTCTTTTGTTCAGAAGTGATCTGTGCTTCTTTTGAGCACTCACTTACTTGGTTAGTTGGTGTTGGTGGTCATGATTATCTAAATGTCCGATCTGGTTTAAAGCCTGGTAATGCTGATTATTTAAACAATCCCTTTACGTATGTTAAAAGATAAACTGAAGCATATTTAAAATTTTAACAGTTTATTTGTGCAAAAATCTATTGGAATCAGGGCAGGGCCAAACCAGACATAGTTAGGAGAACTCCACCGAAAGCAACTTGGGGAGAGGCTTTTTTGGAGAAAAGGCAGAAACAAAGTAAGGAAATTATTGAGCGGCTATAGCTTATGGCCGTAGCTTAAAGCTTAGTTGGCCGTTTGTGATTGGTTGTATTAGGTTTTGGTTTCATAACCGTGAGGCATTTACAAACTTAGATTTTGGTTTGCTTATGTAGGCCACATAGCATTAGAGCCATCTCAGTCTAACGGCCTTCTTGTTTAATTAATTTAATAGGTATGTTCTGTTTCTCTCAGATAAAAAGAATATAACTTACAAATAACCTCCCCCTAACCTTCCCTTCTCCCTGCTTCTTTTCCTAACAGGTGTATGGGGAAGAGGGAGGGGTGTGGCTTACAAGTCTTTGTCACAGCAGGAAGAGCTAGGGTCCTCAGGTTGGGTGGGAGGGTCCTCCGCCTTCTCGGTTCCCTTGCTCACCTGTTTGCTCCGTGCTCTGCTGGTTTCTGAAGCTGTAGCCTGCAGCAGGTAACATGTGGCCCTTCAGAGCCTTGGCAATGCTTCTGACTGCCTCTGCCTTGCAGATTTGGCCTCCCCTCAGCTCCCTCTGGCTCTGGACCCTAAACCTCTGTTGTGTCCTCAATTGGCCCCCTGCCCAGGGGTCCACTGCAGCATCTGCCGCGGGGTCTTCTCTTTGTTCAGACCCACATCCTCTCTCGTTAGTTCTATCCTAGTAGTCTCCAAATAGCTTCTCTATCTATGGCTTTCTCCAAAGAGCTGCTGCTTTTTATAGGATAACAAACTGCTTGGTCTGATATACAAGATTCCTAACAATTTGATGTCATTTTGCTTTCCATCCTCATCTCCCCTTCTCCAGCCTCACATGTCCATCTAACACTTCATGCCTTTTCATGCCTCTGAATTTATGTATTCTTTCCATCTGTAATTTTCTTTTTTCTTTGTTCATTGAGACCTGGTTCAAATGCTCCTCTGTGAAACAATTTTTTCTTTTTACTAATCTTTGCAGAGATCTCTAGTACGGCACTTGTCATCTCTATAAGGGAGATGAAATATTTTAAATTAAACTTAAAGGCTTAAGGGAAATTTGCGTCTCCAATAAGTTGTATAATTTAAATATCAATTAATTATAAATGGTCTTTTCTGTGCACAAGAAGCAGCCTGTGGACATTAAAATAAACCAACTTTGACAACTAACAATTTTAAAATATGAAAGTCTCTAATTGGCTTGTTAGGTGTGCTTTTGGTTGCAAGTAACAGGATACCTGTCTGCAACCATAACAGTAAGTTTATAAGTAGAGTTTTCTTTTTCTTATATAATGAGAAGTTCAGAACTGAGCAGTCCAGCACTGGTACAGCTTCTGAGAAATGCTGACAAGGACTAAGGCTCTTTCAGTATTTCTTCTCCACCTTTCTTAGCTTTTTGGCTTTCATCCTCATGTTTTTATCCTCAGGTCACCGACTGACTGTTGCATCTCCAGGCTCATGTCTGCTTTCTAGGCAGCAAGAAAGGGGAGAGACATCAGGCACAAAAGGGGCAAAGGGATTCTGCCAGGTGCATCTATCCCTTTTTATCTGGAAGTAAAACTTCCTGGAAATCTTATCTGAGAGGGTTCTGCTTACATTGTACTGGCCTGAACTGATTCATGTGGCCGCAGTTAGCAGTAGAAGAAGGAAAGTCGAATATTTTGCTTTCCAGCCTCTGTAGTAGAAAAAAAGCAAGAGAATAGGACGTTGTGAATGGCTTTGGGGCTGCTAATCCCAGTGCCTGTCATGGGGCTGTATTCATGAGATTGAGTCTAAAGAAGGACCTTGATGGGAAGTGGGGAGAGAGAATGGTAGAAGGTTAGGATACATTGGATCAAAAAACTCAGGTCTGTTCTGGCCTTAGTACTCTAGCAAAGAGATGACTCAAATATAATAGACCTCTTACCTCTCTTTATAGTACTCTTCTCTCTTTCAGAGTCCTCCTCAAGGATAGATTTGTAAATTAAATTATGAATTAAATTTTTGAGATAATTTACAAACCATGAAATTCACTCATTTAAAGTGTACAATTCAATGGTTTTAGTATCGTCACAGAGCTGTGTATCTACCACCCAAATCTAAGTTCAGAACATTTTCATTATCCCAAAAAGTAACCCCCTCTCCAACTGAAGTCACTCTCCTCCCCAGCTCCACTCTACCCCTAGACCTAGGCAGCCACTTATTCCCTTTCTGTTTGAGAACAAATGTTTAAAAGAGTCTGATTTTCTGCTGGAAATTCAGTAGAAAACACTATAAAAATGAGCTTCAGGGTAGAAAGTAAGATTTACATATATTATGAATGGCAATTCACCTGCTGTTTTAGGGTTTTTCTGTGAAGGAACTGATTCAGTATCATACTCAGTGAAAGCAGAATTTCTAAGCACCTCATCCCTTACCTCATTTTGCCTTAAAGAATCATGCTGTTTTTCTAAATCTTGTCAGTCACATTTCAGCCTTTCTTTAAGGTACGTGAGATTTATAAATGTATTATGTAGATATAAAATTACAAAACTCCAAATTCAAATTCAAAGTCTCATTAGTGGGAAGGCTTTAATTAAAAAAAAAATTACCTAAACAAGCTGCTGATTGACAGTGAGTACTGAAGCCAGGTGCCTTTTCTTTTCCACTGTACAGGGACAGCCCCTGTCCCATTTTAAGTGTTACTTGAGAGAGATACTATCATTTATCTACTGAAATGAAAATGAGCAAATAGGCCTGAGACTCAGGGTAACTGCTTTCATTACTGTTTGCAACATTCCTTCTAACTGTCATATCTTGCTCTACTTGTACCTGTTGCACCAAGATGAGAGAGAAAACAGGAAATGGGGCAAGTATTCAGCACAGTCAAAGGACTGTCACCAAGGAGTTCCAGGGTCAGGGCTTTTTATCAGAGGTTTGAAGAGCTGTAGAGAGAAACAGAAAATTTGTGCCTGATAATACTGAAAAAAGAAAAACTGTGCCCAAACAGAGGTGAAGGAACATTTTAGTGAGTCAGCTTTTGATATTAGGCTGTATACCACTTAGAATTCTCACTCCTGAAGACTGCATATTTAAATGTTCGTTTAGTTACTTTTCCTTTGCCTTTAATCACTATTTTTTTCTTTTGCCTTTGATTACTATCCCTATAGCATGACGATGTTTTGTACCAGTTTGTCATTACAAATGTTGTACAGTTAAGTTAGCTTTAAGTCACTCCCAGTGAGCACTCCCAGTACCTTCGCATCGTACTTCCGTGTCAGATGCTCTGGGCTGTAACTACTCTCTAGTCCTCACCCAAAGTGAATTTTTTGTACACTGTGTAGCCTATATTTTAAGTCAGATCTTTCTTTGCAAATATTTCACTTAAATTTAGCAAAAAAAAATTTTCCAGAATCTTACATTTATTTATTTAATTAGCTATGCAGTAGCAGGCTTTACTACTTACTGGTTGTGTGATTTTGGCGGATGATGTAATTTTTCTGAGTCTGAATTTCCAGTTGTAAAATGAGGCTAATAATACTACATAAGGTTCCTGCAATGATGAAATGACTCAGTGTATTTAAAGGATCTTGTAGCCAGGCACATAGTATGTGTTCACTAATAATGATGATGACAATAATAGCAAACACTCATATTGCATTTACTATATGTTGCATTATTCATGTATTGACTTGAATAAACCTTATAATAATCTTATACATGAGCATATAATCATTGCAATTTTACAGTTGAGAAACTCGAAGAAAGGAGGTCACACATCTAGGAAGTGGCATAGCCTGGATTTAAAACCAGGCAGTCTAACTCTAGAGTCCATGCTCTTATTCCTTTATATTCTTATTATTCTCATATTGCCCTAATAAGAATAAAAGAAGTAAGAGTATGCTCTAATTTCTTATAATGCTGCACTGTAAATCTTTATTTTCATATTTTTGCCGACATATCAGATTATTTCCTTTAGACTCTTGCATATATTTATCTATAATATGAAACCTAAGTATGGAAGAAAACTTGTGGTATCAAGGGACTTCAAGAATTTGACACTGTTTCATTAATCCCATGAGAGGAGGGACCCCTCCATACTATTTGCGAAAAACTTCTTATTTACAGTTAAATAGTCTGAGAGTCCTCTCTGAAATGTCAGGAAGGAGATGAGATAATTAAACTAATCCCACCATCATAAGCATGTCTACAAAGTGGCATATGTGAGGTAAGTAAAGAGAAAAGCGTGGTGCACATATACTGTGTTTGTGTCGCCATGTTACTGTAGGCTACCTCCTTGCTTCTAAACTGAACAAATATGGGTCCAGGAGCAATTTTCTCTTCTTCTTGTGTGTGTGTGTGTGTGTGTGTGTGTGTGTGTGTGTGTGTGTGTGTATGGCTCAGGACCTATTTAAGGGCGATTTAATGCAGTAGTCGCCATGGTAAATGCATTTCATAAGAACTAAGTAATTGTTGGAAGCCGTTATAATTTATCATTATTTAGTTCCAGAATGATTCAGATGTTCTCACTTTCCCTCTTAATTTGAACATTTTCACTGCATCAGAATTTCTACTTTAATTTTCTCTGGAAAAGACATACCTCATAAAGGACTAAGATACAGTAATCATAGTGAATATATGTGCATTTTTTTTCCCCAAAGAAAATGGTCAGTGTGGTTTTATGCTCTTTGATCTGTAAGATTTAAAGCATCTGACTCTGACCACACATTATGGGTTGTTTTAAACCCAGCAACAGATCTCAGTCTTCAACAGTTCAGGAAAAAATGGCAATCGAGCCATTCTATCATGGAGGGAGTGTTTTGGAATGCTCACATTATAAATGTGCTCAATAGCATCATGATGGAATCATACTTCATTCAAACTCTCAAAGACAAAATTTAAATCCTGTTTTATAGCATAGATGAATTCTGCAGCTGTGGTAATAGCATCTGTTGCCAGGTGTCCTATGTCTTAGTCTGGTAATTGATACATGGTACCCAAAGAAACCAAGATAATGAAATATCCTTAAAAAGAAAATGACCTTAACACCAAAATGACATGAAGGACTTGAATTAATACAAGTAGAATTGAGGACCATTGGGTTTTTGTTGTAACCATACACTTACAAAAATGGCCAACCCAACAGAGCCAAAAATGTTTAGGTATACTTTAATCACAGGGTTAGAGACTTGCCCTGTGTCCTTCTAGGGTAAGCTTTGCTCTTGTCCTGCAAAGTCTAAAACTTCTTTTTTTAGATGATATCGTGGAATGTTTATTGTGGATTTATTTAGTTTTTCTGTATTTCCTAGAATGCATGAATTCTAGAAAGTCCTACTTATTAGTGATTTACTTGGACATGTATTATTGATCTTTCCTCTCTTTCCTTTTCAGTCTCTCTCCACCCCTTCCCTTTCCTCCATCTCTCCTTCCTTCTCTCCCTTCTTTCATCCTTGTTTCTAGACCATTCCAAGGAAATCAGTGGCATAGTGTTGGTATAGATATGGATGATGATAAGTGGGAAAGATTATGGAAATGTAATGGTGTATTTGAAGTTGAGTCACATGAAAAACTCTGAAATTATATCTTCTGAAATAATTTCTTTTTGCTTTTTCTTAATAACTGAGATAACTCTCAATTAGTTATAACTGATATAACTTTCAATTCTGTGTTATTGTGATTTGGAGTCTGGGTGTTTCACATAGGTAATTTTATATCCCTCACCAGCTCCTGAAAAACAGGGACTCCTCTCTCTTTCATCCTGGCCACTCTCCCCTGAGGCCACCCAGACTCCATTTTTTACAGTTTGCCTCAAAATTCATCTTCTCCAGGCATCCTTTACCAATGTACTACTGCCCTGATGTAACACATTGGTAAAGGATTCCTGGAGAAGGTGAGTTTCCTTCCTTCTTCCTCCCTTCCTTCCTTCCTTCCTTCCTTCCTTCCTTCCTTCCTTCCTTCCTTCCTTCCTTCCTTCCTTCCTTCCTTCCTTTCTATGGAGTACTTGGTGATGGCTCTAGGAAAATCAGTTTTCCCTGCTAGATGGGGCTGAACCAAGTGGCAGCTGTATCCTCTGGAGGCCAGCCCCTGCTGCCACTGGTCCATGAATCCCCTGTAGCCACTGCACTTGGTCAGCAGTATGTCTTGCCTTTCCCCTTGTTCTCCCTACTATAATTCTGCATCTTGGGCTTTGGTAACAACAGATTCTCAAAAGAGCTCTAGTAAATGCATGATGCTGCACCTGGCAGCATCTGGGCTCTGTTTTGGGGGGCTCTGTGACTAGAAATCCCAATTTGATTTTGATTTTCTAACCCACCTAGCTTTCTTCTTGTTTGGCTGCTAGAAGCTCAAAACCAAACATACAGCTGATCTATTTTAATAGGAAATAACCCCATGACATCACTTTTGTGTATTAACCACATCGTGCCTTTATTTTCTAATCTTCATTTAGCATTTGTCACAATGTTCTTCCTTTGCACATTTTTAGCCTGTATAGTTTTTGAATCTTTCTGAGATACCCCCCATATTTTTAAAGTAAGAAAATAAAAATCTAACAATCTGCTGTAGTCAGTGTGAGTTCTCGTTGCTCCTGATCCAGGAAAACTCAGTGAGCGGAAAAAGAAAATTTATAATTAGGAGGATTAAATAGTTCTTGTCCTGAGGTACATATTAGGTGTAGGAGATATCTTCATTTATTATTTTCTGTGAATAATTTATGAATCTCATTTATCTAATAGTTAAATACATTTTGAATGCATTAAATGAAACTAATGAAATATGATTTGAAGCCGTGCCTTGAGGGTGTATCTTCTGCTTCAAAAAACAAAAATAAAACTTATACGCTGTCAGTTTAAATATTTTCCTTTTTACTTTATTTGAAGGTAGAAATAATCAAGATTCTTTCCCTCAAACATTTAGGAGATTTGGGACTAACCTTAGGTAGGTGGCACATGCGACCAACCTGCGTGCTGTGAGTCAGGAATACTGATGTAGGCCTAGGATCTTTCGTGTCTCCCCACAGGCCTCTTATACTCTCTAAAGCACCAATGTCAGAGTTATGTTCCTTGGTCTTTAGCTTTTTTTTTTCTTTTAAAACATGAATATCCCTTAGAAAGGCAAACCATCTTAATGAGAATTTGTTTATAAGAACTTTTCATATTTGATATCTGGCTGGGAACAAAAGTTTGAAACAATACTAAAACAGGCAAATTGGAAAGGATACTGGGAGGTATGAGAACAGAAGAGGAAATTTGCTTGTAATTCTGTCTAGGATGAGCCTCTAGCATAACTAGAGTGATCTTTTTTCATTTCCCGCAGAATTTTTAGACCTTCTTTTTCTTCCTTTTTTTCTTTCTTCCCAAAATAAGAAGTTCAAAAGGTTTCGGTCTATGAAAAAGATTTTTTTTTTAAAGAATTGACCAAAGAGGGGAAAGTTGTTTATGCCACAAAGGAAATCACCCCTAAAGGAAATTTTCAGTAAACTTTTCCTTCAGCAAGTCTCTATATTAGAATTTTTCCTTTCAGAAATTATTTAATTGTCCCATAGAAAATCAAATTATACATCTCTAAACTGTGGTTTCTCAAAACCATGAAGTTTTCTGAAATGAGATTATGCATCAGTAGTGGTGGCACCAGCCTAAACAAATTCATCTATGGAGTTGTGAGCACTGCTGATAGGTTTAAGGCAAAACTTCTGCCAAATTGTGTAAGATAACAACCAAGTACAACATGAACTTGATAGATTCTTTTCTTATTTTAACAAAACCACATTCTGCTTCGAGAAAGGTCAAACTCAGTGCAAGGGCATAGCTTCTTCTTTATTGCTCTTTCACCAACTTGTCACTTGATACAAGATGCGGAAAGGACAAAGGGGGAACTTTTCCTTATCTGGACAATTTACAATTTCATGTCAAAATACCTAGTTTTCTGGGCCAATTATTTATGGCTTTATCTTACTCTCTCCCCTATCCCACCCCCCAACGAATAATGGTAAATTTTATTACTTTGAAAAGTTATTGACTATTCTGAGATTTTCAATTAAACATTTTTTTTTCTTTGTATAACTATGGACTTGTGTTCTCTTTCTAGGTTTCTAAAAAACCTATGTCTTCCTGTTTCCACCTGCTTTCTGTCCTCTGCCATGTCTCACCTTTTCTAACAAACAATGGAGGCGTAGAGTTTCTGATTTATATACTGCTTCAGGGTCATTGGTCACAAAATCAGGCCAGATTAGCCAAGCAAAATCCATAAAACCAATTTTTTTATAGTACGGGTCGGATATCACTTTTGAAGACCCAGGTAGACTTTAAGGCAGTGAAGATGTGGGATGAGAGAATGGGAGTTGGTCAGATTAAATGGCATTCAGCTTTGTCTTCAGGAAAGTGGTGGCAATGTCTGGGGCTTCTCCACAGACATTTATCCTAGGGATGTGGTGTCCTCATTTTTAAAACCCAGCCTAATGCTATAGCCAAACTCAGCACTAAATCAAGTTTGAAAACACTCTGTAATAACAGGATGAAATCTGTGGAGCCCAGTTTTTTAAACCTTAGCAAGTAATTAAAACCTCCGTTGTTGCCAAATAAAGCAGAGTGGCGTGGGAAGTGGGGAGAAAAATCCCACATTTGGAGGCAGGAGACTTGAACTGTCCCCTTGCCAAAATGAATAGTTTAATGTGACCTCAGGCCTGTCATCTAAACTCTTTGCTTTATTGTCTCATCTTGGCAGACTGAGGCAAAAGATTGTGCCAGATGACCTTTACTAAAAAAGTAATCATGCTCATATGATAAAACAAAATAAAGCAAGAAATTGTAAAATGCAGAAAAAGATAAAGAAGAAGACAGAGGCAACTCATAAAACCCATAATCCCACCTGCCCTGATAAATTAATGTTAACATGATGAACTATTTCCTTTTGCTCCTTTTTTTTTTTGGAAAAAAAAAAAAAACAACACAAATAACTGAAATCACTGATATACACAGTTTTGGTTATATATATTTTGTTTTGAAAAGTATTGGGTCCAAAATGTGTTATCCTCTACAAAAGAAGCCTGGAACAAATGGAAAAGCAGACCATGTTTTTGAGTAGGTACACTTAACCGCATAGAGATATTAGCCCATTAGAGATTGGCAGTACCCATCAAAATTACGAGTGGATATACATTCTACTTTTAATAATGATTTCTAGAGATAGTATCTGAGAAATATTATTAATTGCAGTATTCTTTTTGTAATAGCAAAAAAATTGGAAGCAACATAATGCCAATTAATGTGTTTTATTAAATCATTTATGGTATAGCTACATTTAGAATAGTATACAGTTATTAAAAAGAATGATTAAGTGCTTTTTGTATTGATTTAGAAATATCTTAGAAATATACTAAATGAAAAAATCAAGTTGCTGGAACAATGTGTATAATATTTTATTATTTGTATGAAAAAAGGAAGAACACAAAATAGTGTCCTCTTTTACTAGGAACAATCCTCTGGAAATCTGATCAAGAAACTACTGATATTAATGACCTGTGTTGGGGTTAAGGATGGGAACCAAGTGGGTCTGAGACAGGTTGAGAATGAGACTTTCTACTATGTATATTTTTTATATTTGTTTGATGTTTGGATAAGCAAATGTATTATCCATTAACATTAAATTAAAATGGAAATAAAAGGATGCTGCCCTTTGATTGCTGATGATTCACCATGAGTAGCACTTTCATTTTTAGTTTAACAGTAATATATTTACACTGCATCATAATACATTTCTTCAATTCTAAGATGTACATGTTTCCATGTATTAAAATTTCTGAGATGAGTAATTGCCCCCCTCCCCATTGCATATACTATACTTTATTTTGCTACTTGGCTATTATTGGACATTTGTCAGTTTTTTCTTTCTTTTTCCCCTTCTCATGAATAACTGGTCTCTTACTGTTTATTGAATCACTAAAAAGTTTTATTTTTTGACAATTAGAAACAATGCTGCAATGCTACAGTGTAATGTGGCACTTAAAAATATGGGTTCTAGAATCATAATGCCTGGGTTTGGATCCTGGCTCTTCTGGTATCTCCAGGCTGAATAATTTGGTCAATAACTTAGCCCGTCTCCTTATTTGTGAGGCAAAGGTTATATAACACCACCTGTTTCATATGGTTTAGCACATAGGTGGCACGCAGCATAAGCATTCAGTATGTATTATTCTTTTGTAACAAAAATATTTGTTGATTTATAAGAATAATTTATATAGAACAGATTTCTGGAAATGGTACTATTTAACCAAATGATATAAACACTTCAGGACTCTTGATAGGTATTGATAAGCTGCTCTTCACCAATTTGTGTCAATTGACCTGCTTATCAGCAGTATAGTGCCTAAAATGACATTTTAAACCTTTTTTAAAATTTTGTGAAAAGATAGTATTTAAACATTAAATTTTAATTTCTTTTACAATTAGATTGATAGAATTTTGTTTTTTCTTTTTCACTGCAAATGTTGAACTGCTATTTATAATTCCTCTTGTTTCAATTTGCTTATTCTTGAGTTCTGTTCCATTTTCTAACACAGTGTTATTACTTATCTGATCAATTCGTAGGAGCTGTATACAATATTGATACTTGAACACTGTATTATTTATGCATTTTAAACTTGCTTTTAATTTAGTGATTTTAAAAATAAACTCAGATTACCTTTTAAATTAAAAACATGAAGATAATCAAATAAAAGTATATATAGCATATTTGTACAGTTTGAAGATTAATAATAAATTGAACATCTCTATGCTTCCCACTCAGCTTAAGAAGTAGAACATTTCCAATACTTTTCATGGTAGCAATCCCATTCTTCCCAAGCCCTGGCACTACCAAAGACTTTGGAACAGCTGTATATGTATCCCTAAATAATACGTTGCTTGATTTTGAATTAAAAAAAAAAAACTCAACATTTTATGATGCTTTGGCTTTAAAATTATAAAATATTTCAGATACACAAAAGTATATGCTATATTATAATGAATCTTTATCCAGCCAAATAAATAAAACATTACAAATACATTGTTTGCAATTACTTTAACAATGTTAAAGTCCAGTAGGTTTTCAGTTTCCTTCTTTCAGAATAACATGGTAGTTAAGAACTCTGGCTCTAGAGTCAGAAAAATCTGAGGTCCAGTCCAGTCTCAAGCACTGACGAATGCACATTTCGGAATTCTGCCCAGACCACAAGCCTCCCCTGAGAACTACCCTCAAGAGTGTGCCCTCTTTTTATGTGATTTTGTTTTTCCCTCTGTATGTTGAATTGCTATTTGTAATTCATGTTTATATTATGTGACTGCCTGACTGGACACATTTGATTGGATCAGAAGAGGAAATAAGATTAATCAAATTCTCTCTCCTAATATTTGTAATTGTGACCACTTGAATTTGGAACAAGGAAAATTGCAAGCTGGTGGTGGGGAGAGCAGGGCATACACATATGATAGGGAAGTAGAGTATATGCCTGGAGAATAGAAAAGAGTGAAACAGAAGGAAGGAAGATGATATGCAAAGAATGAGGCAAGAGACCTTGAGGAAGGAAAAAAGAAAGGAAGAGAGAGAGATGAACACCTAACCACAACAGTACCCTTATAGGAATTCTGGGCATTCACACTGCCCCCAACAGAGTTCCGTTTTCTGACTCAAGTCCATCTTGATTCTTGATGTTACTTCCTGATCCTTGAGTTCCTGGTAACACTGTTCTTAAATTTCCTTTTTGTTTAGGAGAGGGAGCTTAATTTATTTAGCCCAAGCAGGTTTATATTATCGTCTTCAATGTTAAAAAAAAAAAAAAAAAAAAAAAAGAACCTGATTCTAACAATCATTTACTAGCTATGTAATTTTAGGCAAGTTATTTAACCACTTAGCCTCATTTTCCTCACTGGTGAAATGAGATAATAAGAATTTTACTAGCCAGGATTACATGAGTTAATATATGTAAGGATTACACGAATTAATATATGTAAGGATTACACGAATTAATATATCTAAAGTGTTTAACAAAATGCTTGGCATATGGTATGTTCTCAATTCATTAGATGCTATTTTTTATTACCAGGTTTTATTCCAGTCAGGCTGCCACCATGCTGAGTACAGGACACTTTGTGATGCCACCAAGAATTATACAACACCACTATAACATCATTTGCCACCTAGATTCAGATACACTCCTGATCTTGTCATCCTCTAAAGTAGAGAACTATACCCCCTAAGGGATTTCCCAAAAGTCTTAGGTCACAGGAGAGACTGGAGTGGGGGCTGGGTACAGTGGAGGGGAATATCAATGGGAAGAAGTGTTTCTCCAGAGGGACTACATGGCCTGCAGCAGAAAAGGGGCTGCTGCTTGCCCCCTGCCTTTTATGGAGCTGGGAAACTGCGCAGTTGCGAGAGAAGTTGATAACAGGACTGGATCGGTGTCTGCCAAAGGCTCAGAGGCATGTTTCCTGGTTTTAGTAGAGCCCAATTTCCACTGGAGGACTCTAGATTAGTAATTGTTAAATGCAGGTAATCAGGTAAATTGTTAAATGCAGGTAATCAGGTAATGATCATTGGTAAAATAGCATATTGTGCTGCAGCTGACACCTGTTACCCTAACAAAGTTTCCTATCTATTTAACTACCACCAGCATCAAAGGATATGAAATGGGTCTTGAGAAAAGGGTTCCACAAGTACATCATTTTTCTTTTTTTCCTCCAGTTTTATCAAGCTATAATTCATATATAACATTGTGTAAGTGTAGAATGTGCAATGTGATGATTTGATACATGTATATACTACAAAATGATCACCAGAATAAGGTTAGTCAACACCTCCATTATCACCTCACATAATTACCTTCTTTTGTGTGTGGTGAGAACATTTATGATCTCTTAGCAACTTTTAAGTATGTGATACAGTATTGTTAGCTATAGTTACCATACTGTCCATTATATACACAGAATTTATTCATCTTATAACTAGAAGTTTATACCCTTTGAGCAACATCTGGATTCCGTGGCTTACCATTAATTTTTAAGACTGACCCATAAAAAAGTCCTTTGCAAGTTCTAGGTACATTGACAAGGTTTGTTGTCTGAAGGGCTTTGCTGTAGGATGATTGAGTAGTGAACGAGATTTATCACTGTGGAAGCCCCTATTATCAGTGTTTGGAGGTCTCTTCTCTGGGACTGTCCAGTTTCTCCAGAGAAAATCTCTTACTGGGTGGAAGCAAAGGCAGGGGTGGGGTTGGTAGGTGTATGCTTGGTTGCTTGCATTCTGGTAACAGGAAAGGGAGGTGGCTTGAGGCTTTCATAGTTCAGAAGTTCATTTTCAACTCTATGACTTACCTTTGCACTGCACGTGGCTTAGTCTCTAGGTCTAGTGCCTCTTGGGTTAACTTCTCCAGAGTATGAACCTCCATTCTCCCATAGGGTGGTGAGTGAAGAGGAAAATGTCTGTGTGGGGAGTGGACCTGGGACTAGAGGTCCAACCATTTCCAACACATATAGTCTATCAATCTCAGTAATTTTAGAGTCACACCTTCACTTCTAGGTGTCCACACCTTTTGTGGACCTACATTCCAACTACTGAGACTCCCAGCTTCTAGTTCATTATTCACTGGAATTCCCCTCTAGGATGTTTAGGTTTTAACTGCTTCCGTTCTATTAAGTTAGTTCTGACTTCCTCATTTGCTTTCCATCTTCTATAAGTTTGTTGAATATTCTTTGTTTCTGTTTCCTCTCTATTTTTCTTTTGTGTTGTGGCCTTAGACTTTTTTACTGTATTTGGGTGGGGGCACAGGCATGCGATCACTCTACCATTTTTTCCTTCCTTTTTCTAGTTAACCTAACTTTGAACCCCAGGAATTATGGTAATAAGCATCCCAGGAATTATGGTAATAAGCATCCCAAAAATTGCCTGTAGGAATGAAAACCCCTGAAAACAGTTTAATAGTTCAGTAGATTGTGGCAGGATCACTTCTGAATTACCTTTTAGTGAAAGAAACCCTGGCCTAACAGGCTTAAGCAAAAGAAGAATTTATTGGCTTATGGAAGTTGGGAGGTTCAGAGGGTTGAATGGACAATTTGACTTAAAAGAGAAATTCAGAGAGATGATCTATTATATAGGAGGAAGAAAAGCTATCTGCATTGGTAAAAGTACAATAAATTAGCAAATTCAGTCAGTAGTTTTGGAAGAAGAAACAAAACAGAGACATGGGCAGGAACTGCAGAATGTCTATGCAATGGTAGCCAAGAGCGCAGTGGGAATTGAATCTGGTGTGGTTCAAGCTTCACTCGCAGTTGTAATGTGCTCTTTCCCCACAGTTGTTTTGGCAATGGAACACCCTCTTTAGGATAATGACAAAGACCACATGCAAATGAAGTAAATAACAATTAGGGGCAAAGCCACAGGTAGTCTAGCTAACTGAACTTTGGGTGACTATATGGAGAGGAGTTTTGGAAGTGATTTGGGGAGAAGTTCTAGAAATGATAAAAGTAATATCATGAGGAAAATAATTTCTGTTTGAAAATAGGATTATCTAGACCCTATGGGCTTGACAGAGCTTCTAGGTATTCCAACCTATTGTCTTTCTCCCCGATTGGTCAGAGTTAATGAAGATAATGAGTCATGTGCTCGCGTAGTGTTATTGCTTCACCAGTTGTTTCATTGGCACCACATCTGGAAGGAAACTCCAGGAAGTCAGGACTTGGAAATGGTGGGAGTTTTTACTCCTAGTGAGCTGGGTAAATTGTTCTAGGATTGGAGCAACAGAGCCTACTGCTCCAGAGTGAATGGTAGAGGAAGAATGGGTAGCTAACATAAAGCAAGCTTCAGACATAACCAGATGCAGGGTCTCAAATGATGTCATCGAGGCTGTTTCCCTATCTACCAGCTCTGCTTAACTCTCCCAGTTTCATTCTGGGCTTCTTTGGTTCCAGAAGCCTATGCTCGCAGTTTAGCAACTCCAGAAAAAAGAGCAGTCTTTCCCAATAGCTCTTACAAAACACTCCTGGAGGTGATTCTGATCTGTTCTGCTATGTCGCATATACTTCTCTGAAACAAGCAATGACACTAAGGAAATGGGAAACTCTAGGTGGCCTGGTCTGGTCACTTGCAACGATACAGTCTTGTGACGATGGCTGTATAGCCCTGACTAAGACACCTGGATTTGGTTTCTTACAGGAAAAAAGGGTTCTATTGTAAGGAGGATGATCCAGACTGTTAAAAATGAGAGATGTCCATTACAGGTTCATTTACCACAGATGGATTAGAATCTTAACCGTGTGTGCTGGTCAGCTTGGCCCCTAAAACATTCTAAACTTTTAGAATGAACATGGAACTAATTTGTTCTACATAATTTTAAGTCAATTTTAATTTGGTGTGATGATCATAGTACCTGCAGAAATGATGCCATTACAGCCCTACTCTTTAGGTTTCATAAATACCAACGTAAGAATCTGGTAGCTGTGAACGCGAAGGCCATGGCAGTGGCTGACAGAGGAGGAATTGTTTTACAGTAGGAGAAGTGCCCCTATTGGTTTGTCAATGCCCCTCCCATTCTGACCTAGTTTTCATCTCAATGCTTTTCATTATCAAATGTTTTTAATCCAATTTATTGGATTTTTTTCCTCACTGGGAAAGAATTTAATGGTCACAGTGTATGTAAATTATACCTAAAAATGGCTACCTGTGAGAAAATAGGATTTGCGTCAAGCACACCTGTGTTTGTTTACGGATTCAAATATATGCCTTAGAACAGGAGAAGGTATTTGTCAACACCTCCCTCCCTGCCAAGGCTTAGGCCCACCTGATCACCTGCTTCCCAGATAGATTGTTTTTCAGAGTAATGCACCTGAGACTTTTGAAAACAGTTTTTAATTATCTGTTCTATTGGAGCAAGGAAAAGAATGGCTACATAAATGTTGACAATAGTTTTATTTCCCAGTCCTGAAGAGTCAGAGTAGCCTACAGTTTCTTTGTCTGTATTTTATACTTGCTATATCATTCAGTACATATTCATAACTGAGGCTCTATTTCTTGTGCTTACAGCCATTAAATGAGAAAATGAACCACTGTATTCTGCAAATGTTAGATGCTGTAATACTTGAAACATTTTAAAAAATAAAATTGGGCATTGTTGAAATATTTTAGTTACTTTCCCATTGAAGCCCAAAATACATTAAGTTCTTACCCAAATTCAGTGATGAAATAATTCCGAATTTATTTTTTTTTCACTTGTACAAAGTTTCTTTTGAAATCAGTGGCAATTCTGAATGTGGGCTAGATCCAAGAAGAATTCTGCAGAAAAAGAATCACGTCCAGTATTAATGAGTCATTCTGTCCTTCCTCATCTGAATCACATATCAATTTGGTATTATGGGTTTTTTTAAAAAAATGATTTTGCAATCCTCTAAATAAAGTTTCTTTTACTGATGTGATTATAGTGGTAAGATTAAAATTATCTCTAATAATGAAATGTAATCTTTAAAGATTAAAACTGCTTAGAGGAGTTTATGACTCATGATAGTACTCAATTTTATTTTAACCCTCAATATTTTCATTGCAAAAATATTAAACAGAATGTTTAATAGCTTCAATAACTTCAATCATCCTATTAAAAGTGGCTTTTTAATTTTTCAAAATTTCCTCCCAGCTTTGTCTATATGTGCATATGTTTCATGTAACTGTGATCATAGAGTATAGATTATGTATTTATTTCATCACTAAGGATTCTCAGCTAGGGGTGATTTTGCCTCCCACAGGACAGTTGGGAATATCTGGAGACATTTTTTATTGTTCCTACTAAGGGTGGATGGGTGCTACTGGCATCTTGTGGGTAGGGGGCAAGGATACTACTAAACATACTATAATGTATAGTCCCCTCTCAAAAAAAGAATTATCTAATCTAAAAAGTCAATAGTGCCAAAGTTGAGAAACCTTGTGTACATACACACACATAGATATACACACACTTATATTATGATGCTTTTTAAAAACTTTCTATTAAATATTAAATCCTCTTAAGTTACATACTATTCTTGTAATTATTCTTTATTTCATCTAGTTGACAATCAAAATTTATGTAATGCTTTTCCTACTCTCAGACATCACTGATAATGTTATGAGCATCATACGTATGGTTTCTATATTAGCTCAAACAAATTGTTATGAGTCAAATTACTTTGGTAAAGGGTATTATCATATTAATGGCTCTTAAATTTGGGATAGGGACCTAATAAAGGTTAACTTTGGAAAAATACATCTATTATTAATAGTTTAGCAAAGAAAATTAAAGTTTACCTTTAACCATAGTTTCTAATGCTATAATTTTGTAAGTGGGGAATAATGGTGCTGGGGGAGGATTATATGATAGTTAGTTTTAGCTTTTTGGATAGACAGTGTGATTTCAGGAGCAGAGAGGATATCACTTTACCCTCAATTATGTCTCCTACTATTTTTTTGAAATCTCACATAAGTCTGGGTAGGAGGGGAAAGTAACCATATGCCTTAGATTTTTTAAAGATATAAGTACTGACATAACACAGAGAGGGTTGCAATGGTATGTTATTCATCTTCATATCTTTCATGTCCACCACAGGGTCACGTTGAAAACGTACACTATAAAAGTTTGTTGAATAGACAGAGAGGAGTAGGAGTAGTAGCACATGAAGTGACTGACTGAATTGGGACAGATGATGGCATAGAAAGCTTTGTGTTCTCATAAAACCATTAGAATTCATGTTGCAATTGGTTCTTATATTATACTTAGTGATTGTAGCTTTTGTTATTAGACTCTGTTAGAAATATCTGCTAAGGTTGGTGGTAGAAGCCAAGATATTGAAGGTCTGGGAAAAACCATATGGTTCTTCCTCTCAACCAGAATGAAAAAGCACTCCAGCAAGATAACATTGGTTTTTGTATAATTTAAGAGGGTTGCAAAGGCATTAAAAAATTATTGATTGATGAACTTTTAATAACTAGGGAATACATGTATGGCACAAAAGTAGAAAAGTGTAAAGAATATATAAAGTATTTTTTCAAGCTGAGGTTTCCAGCAATCAAGTTTCCCTCCCTGGAGGTTCTGACAGATATACTAGGGATAGGCTAAAAACTGCTATAACCAAAAGATTCCAAAATAAGGCACAAGCAAAATAGAAGTTTGTCTCTCTCACATAGCAACCTGGAAGTATGTGGTTCAGGCTGGACGGTGGTTCTGCTCCATAAAAATCATCCCAGGACCTAGTGCCTTCAATCTTGCTGTTCTGCCATCCTTATACTGTTGTGCATGGTGGAATCCAACTCAGCACCACATCTGTACTCCAGCAGTGGTAAGAGAAAGAGAAGACATGAAGGGCAAACAATTTCTTTTTAAGCAAACGATGCAGAAGTTGTACCATCATTACTGCTCCTATTCCATTGGCATGAACTTTGGTCACATGGCCATGCCTAGCTGCAAGGGAGGCTGGGAAATGTAGTCTTTAGCTAGGTAGCTAGATGCTCAGCTGAAAATGCAGACAAGAACTGATTTTGTAGCTGTGGGTGTCTATAAAAATTCTTTCACAATTTGGTAACAGTATCAGGTGGATTAAAAATAATTGAATCCATCCCAGTTTCGAAACGTGATATCTGGCATGTCACAACCAGACCCCTCCAAAATGCCAGAAAATAAGTAAATAGCACTCAGTGGGGGCCTATTACTTCAATCCATTTCATTTCTAGATCATTTGTCTTCTTTAACCCAGTCTTCTCTTTCTTATATTTAAATATCTAAGACTGGGGCTTAGCGCTCTGGAAGCCATTGACAATCTTTCTTCTCCACTACAATGTTGGGCAGAGCTATTCTTTTAAACTTGTGAAGTAGGCAAATTTTATCTTTTGTGATCTCAGCTTTCTTCACCTTTCTTCCCTGGTCATACAATACCCATGGTGCCCTGACCATTCAGAAACCCACACCATAGGGCACAGAAGACTGCTCTCTATGTACGGCTGTGGCTAAATAATTCTCTCTCTTCTTTACCCACCCAATAATTTCCTGCTTAGTGCTTCATCTCCAGCTGGTTGATAGGGTTGGGAATTGGGGGAACAAACAAGGGGTTTAAGTAGTGGTTGAAATGTTACTGCTTGTGAAAAGAACTCAATTTGACTAGGTAGACCGTACCTAGTTTAAAAGGACTTGAGTTTCCTTACTGTCTGTAGGGGAAAAAAAAAAAGAAATACATATATATATATCACACATATACACATATACATACATATATGTGTAAATAGCAGATGTACACACTAGTATTCATACAGAAACATTTCTAGATATTTTTGTAAATTATGCTAATTTTTTTCTCTTTTCTTATGGTCATTTTGGTGTCATTGGCAGTATAGCTGAAGCCGTCTTAAGACTTTGTTTCATATTGAGATAACATGAAGAATTAGTACTAACTTTTCTCACTGAGTCTTTATTAAACGAGTTGATTTGGTGATACGTAAATTGATTATTGCTATCTTTAGTTCTCTTAATTTGTTGCAAGAATATTTTTAAAAATTTCTGCTACTAATAAAGGATTCTAAAAGAGCACATGTTTTGGCCAATACTTAACCAAGACTCAATAAATGACATATTTATTCAAATACTGCCATGCTTTCTACATCATAGTACAGGTAGAAAATATTATTTGTTAAAAAAAAAAAAAATATATATATATATATACACACACACACACACACATATAATTTGTATGGTACACTGATGAAGCTGGAGCCAACTGGCCTGGAGGCTCTGCCTGCAACTGGCCTCACCTAGCTGCCCCAAAGGTTGAAGGGAATCATTATCTCAGCATACCACATTTATGGGGCAGCCTGACTGGTGAGGGCTTATCTAAAATGTTGCTATTCAAAATGTGGCCTTCACATTTGCATCTTCAGCAGCACCTGGAAGCTTGTGAGAAATGCAGAATCGCAGGCTCTATCCTAATTTACTTAATCAGAATCTGCATTTTCATAAGATTCCCAGATGATTTATGTGTACGTTAGAGTTTGAGAGCACCGATCCAGAAAATAGTGGATAATATAACTAAATGGGAGGTTGCACTTACTGGACATTAACAAAATAGCAAATTATTAAAATGTCGTCCCCCCAACACCCCCCGAGAAAAGTTGTACTAAAATGGCACTGCCTGGGATCTGAGGTTTGATTCTATAATGTTCCTGTCATTCATGGAGTGCACACATGCTCTCTCTCTTATATATGATCTTTTAGTATTCTACAAATGTGTAGCACAAAATGTGTGGTCTATTTAAACCAAACATTTAATTTAATTAGGGAGTATAGAGAATAAGGTGGATTGCACCTAACAGCGATTTCATCCTCCTTCAGGCTTTAAGTCTACTTCCTTTATTGCAGAGACTGGTAAGCCAAAAATCACATCCTCTAGGTTCTGTTGCAGCTATTATTTTGGAAGTACTTGGGATTCAACAACCAGATGCTTCCATGTAAGATCTGAAAGGCTGTTTCTCTGACAGGCATGCTGTTGGAGGCATTTTTTTTTCCTGCTATAGAGGTCCCATTTTTCAGTCATTAGCTTTGTGAACATCAAGAAGCATGGGATGATACATTCATTTTGCTGTTCAGATTATAGTTAGTATGGTGTGATTCTGGAGGTGACTGTGGAAGTGATAGCTTCTTGATCCTGGTGGCTTCCAGACAATGGCTGTGGTGATGTAGTTCCGAACTACAACTTACTAGAGGGGGTCAGGTGGGCTGTTTCCAAGGTATTTTTATTTTGCCCACATTAAAAAAAAAAAAAGACAGAAAAGAATTGAGAGCTCATACTTAATAAGAAATTATTAAGAGCTACTTATTACTCTCAATTATCTCACATTCTATCTTAATACCTTTTTGTTAAGTGTAACTACTTATTAATTTTATCTGTATTCTCATATACAAGATGAAAATTTACTTTGATAAATTCTATTTTCAACTGTGGAGAGAATGCTATGATTTTAGTCTTTTTATTAAAATTATTTTCAAAGATATCTAAAGCACTATCCACTCACATGAGTCAGAGAGAAAAGTAAATTAATTTAAATATTATTTCTAAGATAAAGAGTAAGTGGCTATAACTGATAACAAGAATCTGATAATAAGAATCTGAATTTTACCTGTCATTATCTGGTATATGAGCTAATCCTTCTAAGGTCATTCTATTTTATCTCTGCAGATGTACCACATCTGCCCCAAAGCAGATGCGCATGATGATAGCTGCTGAAAGAGAATACCACCGTAGTTACACTTGACTACACAGGGAACTAATAGTGCTTGAAGCACTTCCTTCAGGGTTCATTCTTTTGGAACGGTGGCTTCTTTTCACTGTGACTAACCAAATGTGGATCGAATTAAAGGGGCTAGTTTGGATACCAGTGCCTGACAGGTCTCTTTCTTGGTGATCTCTGCCAAACAAGAAAAGTGGTATCATCACAAACAATGCACTCTGAATTTGACAGCGTTTCGCATGAACTCATTGATTTGTTGACTTTGTTCTAAGATGGATTTCATGTTAAATATGGCTTCATACACATCTATGATTCCAATCCTTTGGAAATGTGGCACACAGATAAGTGCACATGAAGGTTTTATTTGATTTTTGGAGGAGCTGAAGAAGGAAACAAAAGTTTTCTATTTTCAATAAAATAACAATATTGGAAATCGAGTTTGGGTTTGAAAAGCTCAGTTTGCATTTCTAGTTGATCAAATGATGTATCCATCAGAAAATGATGACATTTTTCTTATGATTTCTGAGCCTTTTCTATAGAAATTAACTTTAAAAATGAACACTAAAACAGTGCATTATATTTGTAATTTCCTACAGAAACTAATTGAATTTCCATATATCAATGAAAATGGTGAAAACTATAATCAACTCACCCCTTCCCAGAATTATACTTGTATAACCCCGGTAAAAATTAGTGAATGAAATAGTGTCATGATAAGTGACTATAAATTAGATCTCTACGCTCGTGGCAGTAAATAAAATAATTAAATCATCCTTCTTCTTGATGAAGAGTATTATTGGCTCTGGAATCAGATTGCTTGTGTTCCAATCCTGGCTGTCTAATTTACTGTGTCTTTAGGGTAGGTCTCTTAATCTCTCCTATGTTGTTTCTTTAATTGTATAATGAGCATAGTAATAATAATGCCTCTAGGGGCCTTTTGTCAGAATTTATTGACAGGACTCTTGCAGTAGTTAGCACAGTGCCTGGCACATTGTAAATGGCTGTTATTATTATATGTGCTCTGTAGCCTCTCTTTTGGGTATGTACATTGTTTCTTTGATTATAAACCTTGAGAAAGTAAGGACCAGCTCATAGTTTTCTAGTTCCTTCATCACCTAGGACAAATTATTTTATAGTCACAATGAGATTTAAAACAAAAGGGCAATTTGGGGCTAGATTATAAAGGACCTTGATTATCAGTTTCCCTAGGCCTATTTTGGATCTGTCTCCTACTCTAGTATAACCTCTGAATCACCTCTGATTTCTGGCACTGGGAGTTCAAGGCTGCCTCCTACCTCAATCAACAGCAACCAATCCAATTAAGCATTCAGGCCTGAGGCTGTATATTGTGCAAAAGATTCCAGATGGTCATGCCTTTTTGGATCTGTTTCTGAGTTTCTTAGGCATTTCTGGCTACTGGGCAGTGTGTAATTTCTTTATCTCATCTAAGTTAAATTACATAGAATAGAATTTATGGCCTCCTTCTTTACCTCTTCTCAAGGTATAGTGATGAGCTAGCTAGCATTTTCTTTATCAAAGAGCCTAGTGCCATAGTCTAAACAACTCATCTGCAACAAGCTCAAAGAGCACTCAAGGTCAATGTACTGACCTATGTCCTTTAAACATGCTAAGTTTACTTAATTTTTTTTTTTGGCCACTTAACAGTTTTTGATCTATTCCAAGAAAGAGTTAAGTTTAATACTATATTGAGCCCTACTTATAGTTAGTGCAGTAAACACTGTGTATAGCAGCAAGGTTTGGCAAGACTGGGTTTCCTTACTTATTGGTATGAGAGTTGCATTTTAACCTGGTAGGATCCATAGGTTGGATGTAGGCTTTGAGAATTTAAAATATTTTCACCATTACACAAAATATTTGAGAACTCTGTATAAGGCTTTTGGGCTCTGCTCATTCTTTCCAGTGTCAACGACATTTCCCCGTCTGCAGCCAGCTCCGCAGCTCCCTCTTTAATATTGCGTCTGTCCACTTTCATTTTTCTTAATTTACAAAAGAAACTTCTAATTTTTTTCTTTTTCTTTCTTTTTTTTTTGGTTCTATTCAACCAGTGTATACACTTGGAGCCACACACAAATTTGGTTATAGCTGTATAGCGTTGTGAAAGAGCTTGCAATTGGATTCCAAAATGACAGGCACTGTAAATTATGAGGTAGAAAACACTGTGTTAAAGCACCGTCAGCAATAAATAAAAAAAGGTGAGTTTTTTTCTGGAGTAAAATAACTTTGGAAAGGAGAACTAGGCTGGGAGAGGAAACAATCTACACCTAGGAAAGAAAGAGCCACATTTAGGAAAGCATTTGTGGAAAAAGGACAATGAGAATACGTGACTTTATTTTTATTAAAATATAGTTAACATACATTAGTTTCAGATATACAACAGAGTTATTCAACATTTATATAGCTAATGAAGCAATCACCATAAGTCTGGTAACCATCTGACACCATAGTTATTACAATATTATTGACTATATTTCCTATGACTTATTATAACTGGAAATTTGTACCTTTTATTCCCCTTCACTTTTTTTGCCCTTCCCTCCACCTCCTTCCCTCTGGCAACCATCAGTTCTTTCTCTGAATGTTTTTGTTTTTTTTTTTTTTTTTTTTTTTTTGTATCCACATATAAGTAAAATCATACAGTAATCTTCTCTGTCGGACTTTAGTCTTATATACCCTCGAGGTCCATCTATGTTGTTGCAAATGTCAAGACTTCATTCTTTTTTATAACTCAGTAATATTTCATTGTATATATATGTTCCACAACTCCTTTATCCATCATCTATCGATTGACACTTACTGGCTTCTATATCTTGGTTACTGCAAATAATGCTGCAATGAACATAGGGCTGCATGTACTTTTCAAATTAGCCTTTCATTTTCTTTGGCTTCTCAGAAGTGGAATTGCTGGGTCTTGATAACAGGCAGTCCTCCAAAGGTTAAGTCACAGAGGGCAGTTAGGTTGCATTAGATTTGCCAGTGACTCTCCTAAAAAACGTACTGGATCTTTATTTCCCCAGGGCCACTCATTCAGCATTGTGGAGCACCTAACTTATGAGGGGACTGTACAGAAACTGGGTTTGCAAAGATGAAAAAGAGTACAATTCCTGTCTTCAAGGGCTTTTAAGACTTTAAAACAGAACATTCTAAGAGGCAGGTATAAAGGGTCTTGTTGCAAAAAGAGAAAGCAGGGAAGAGTCCTCAATGGTCCCACAGAGGAAGTAAGCTGTGGTCTCAAGGATAAAGAGAATTTCGATAGGCTTTCCCATCTTTCAAAAATAAATGATGTGAAATAAATAGATCATCCAGAAAGGAAAGGGTTGGGATGAAGAATGAAATTTTATATGGAAGGTTTAAAACACATTTATTTGGATCAGGGACTCACATAGACAAGTCCCCTATAAGTGTCAGGAAAGAAGAGAGGTCCAGATGACAAAAGAGTGCTAACTGATCAAACTGACATTCGCCGGTGTGGAGCGGCTTCTTCAGACTCCCACTTGCTGCACTCAGTAAATGTTGACTGCTGCTCTCCATTACCTAGTTCGTGGAGAAGAGAGTCCACCCGCTTCTATTACATTTTGCACAACCTAAGGAAAAGCCCACTTTCACGGTTCCAAATCCTTTTCTCTCCTCATCCCCTCCAGTTTTAGGGCTGACGTATATCTATCTACAGGGATTTTAGACGTTTTCCTCATCCTCTTTTTGAAGACAAGTAATAAAAGCATTTAAATTAGCGGGAGGGCGGTTAACACCCGCAGCCCGAGCACCTCTGCACGCCTCGTCGCCAGCCAGGGTTCACTCCACGCCCCACCTCAGGTGAGCCTAACAGCGCCAACCGCCTCGGAGAAGTAACTGCTTCCCCCGGCGCGCGGCGAGCGTTGCGCGGTCGGGACTCGCAGGCCAGCGTCTAGTTCATAAGGCGCAGGGAGGTGGGGGCGAGGCCGCGCCGTGGGCGGCTTTTGACGAACTGCCCTTACAGCCAATTGGAAGCCTGGTCGACTTTCCCTTCTGCCAATAGGGAGCGAGATCCAGGCTCGGAGGCGCTTCCCGCAGGCTGCGGCTGGATTCGATCCTGAGCGGCGACAGCGAGGGCGGGGGTGGAGGCTCGGCCTGGGTGGCGGGGAGCTGGTCGGGGGAGGAGGGAAGACCGGAAGCCACGGTCGCGTCCCATCCTTAGATTTGCTCCCCGGGGCTGGGAGCGGAGACGAAGGAACGGGGAGAAGCTGAATTTTGGCTGTTTAATAAAGGGGAGCGGCCGCTCCGGAGCGCCCTTCTCATCCCGCTCGCGCCGCGTACCCATCCGGCTCCCGGGCGCGCGGGCCCTACGGACAGCCGGGCCGAGCAGACCCCGCCGCAGAGGCGCTGCCTCCGACGGGACCGACCCGCGGCGTCCGAGGCCCGCACCACGCCGCCACCCCCACCCGACTGCCCGCCGGTCCCTCCGGCCGCCGCCATGTCCTCCTCCTCATCCTCCCCCAGGGAGACCTACGAGGAGGACCGTGAGTACGAGAGCCAGGCCAAGCGCCTCAAGACCGAGGAGGGGGAAATCGACTACTCGGCCGAGGAAGGCGAGAACCGCCGGGAAGCGACGCCCCGGGGCGGAGGCGATGGCGGCGGCGGCGGCGGCGGCGGCCGGAGCTTCTCGCAGCCGGTAACAAAGCGCGGCGCCCTGTCTCGTGTGCCTGGCGTCTCCCCGGGAAGGAGGGCCGGCGGCGGGCAGTTGGCCGGGGGCTTCCCGCCTGCCTCGTTTCCCTCCGCTGCCGCGCTGACCGGCTCGGGAAGCGCTGGCTCTTCTCCTTGGGGCTTCTGTTCTCTGCCCTACCTGTTTTCCGCATCCCGATGGCGAATGCGGCCCCGGCCTGGCCGCAGGCCCCAGCGCCGGTCGGCCGCCGGCCCTGAACTTGGGGAGGGTCGCGGGCGGGGGTGGCGGGGAGACGTTGCTTCCGCTCGGGGGGGGGGGGGCTTTGGTGTGCGATTAGCTCTTTGTTGGTCTAACTCTTCAGGCCGCGGGCGGGCGTTGCGATGACCCTCCCTCTTTAGTGCCTCTGCCCGCAGCATCCGCGCGCTGCTCACGATCACAGGATGGTTGCGTTGGTTCTGCGGAGGATTCTTTTCGTCTAGGTCCTGAGCAGACAGACCCTTAACTAAATGACAAATTACTCTCTGGGGCTCACACCCTAGTTCTCTTGAAGGTTTAATTAAAAAATTATTACTCTTGGCAGGCATGGCGTGCGTGCTTTGCTGCCCAGTTTTCTGATTATTGCTCAGTACAGTTTTTAGCTCTTCGTCTTTTTTTTTTAAATGTCTTGGTAGATGTTAGGACATGCCTACTTTCAAATAAAACAAATGTTAAAACCACTTCGGTTCATTGACAGTTTATTCCAAAATTGCCCCACGAAGGGAGGAACTGAACTCAGGACTGCATTAAACACGTTCCTAGATTTTTGTTTCATCAAAAATGTTAGATGGAGGCAGAAGGAATGTGAAAATTGTTTTATCCATAGCAAATAGTAACTCAGCTTCATTTGGTTGGAGACTTTAAGGAAAAAGAGCAAAGCAAACGTTTTAGCCTTTTTTTGGTGCATTAAGCTGTCTTAATGACAGATGTCCTTTAAACATTTAACATTTTAATGTGATTTTTTAAAAAGCAAACTTTACTGAAAATGTATGAAATTATACACATATTTTATTATTAGATTAAGATGTTTTTCGCCTTTAATTAGAGGAAAATTAGAAGCCTTTTAGTTGAGTTTTTACGTAAATAATTCCGAAAAGTAGTCCCCAAACTTATGTTAGAGTTTCCAGCTACCACAATGTTGATGGGTAAGGTTGCAACACATTTTAAAAAAGAACACTTTCTCTAAAAGTTTTCTTATGGTTAGAGACTACTTTTTTATTTATTTTATTTTTGTGCCTAGCTATTTGTATTATTCAAAATGTAACTTGGAAGTGTGAATAAAGGAAGTACAGTTCTTCTTTAAAAGTTTCAGTTCAAAGCCACTTCCATTGTGGAAGTTGGAAACAGGATATTTAGTTGCATTGGATCCGTGTATTTCTTTTGTCAAGTCTTGCTTGAGTCATTAAACTGGGGTTTAGGGTGTTGGGAAGAAAATAATATATAGTTAATATATCTGGAGTGAATTGTATCTAACAGTGAAAATAGCACTGGGTAGAGCTTAGGGAAAATCAGAAGTCCTAACAAGCATACAATCCATGTGACTTTAGGAGAGTCAGTTAACTACTATGCTGAGTTATCTTAGTCTGTAAAATGTGAAAGTTGAACTAACTACATGCCTTCCATACCTGACTTTGTAGTTCAGTAATTAATGTAATGCAGCTTCCAAATCACCCAGGCAGGAACTAACATATGCAGATTGAGTTATAAATTCTAATTTTGTTTAACTTACTGCTGTTTCTTAAAAGGGCGAATTGCTTTTATTTAACAGTAGAAGAGCCAATATTGCATTGTGAAATCTAATGAACACTTATTTTTCCTGTTGTTTTTTTTTTAAATGTTTCTCTTCATGTAATTTTTGGTACTCTTGAAATCATTGCAACTATGGAAAGCTGTACATAATAAAATTCTGTTAGGATAGGAAATTTCTGGATAGTTTACTATCTAGTGTGTCATCATCTAGAAATACGGTAATTCATTTAACTGAAAAGGGTTCTGCTCAGCCTCACTGGTCCTTCAGCATCTCCAGAGAAGAAATACCTTTGGTCAAACTGTTAAAGTAAATGCGGATTGGGTGCAATGATGGCAGTCTTTTCACCTCTACTTGGAAGTTTGTAAAGTGCAAAGTAAGACTTCAAAGATTTACATTGTTTGGCTTTTCATAGTTGTTTCTGTGTGAGGAAAGTGAGTATATATTTAAGAAAAACAGTGTTTCTACAAATGCTCCTAATTTAAAGATGAATTGGTCATTGTAAATGGTCATATGTTTTAAGGAACAAAGAGAAATGAGTTAGTAGTTTGGACATGAGAAATATGAATATGACATGCTTTAATATTTGTGTCTTCTGCACATAGTTTAAATAGCAGGAACTCCCCAAGAGATTTAGATTCATTGAGTTTCATTGTTGAAAGCTTGATTATGGAGGTTCATGCTATGTATTACACAGTTACTTTATTCTTACAGAGTAAATAGTCTTCTTGTGTTTAGTAGGCATGATCTTCAAGATCATGTTAATAGTAAATTTCTGCTTCTGCTAACTTTTAAGAAAGCAGCTTGACTTCCAAATATTTCGACTTCCTTTGGTAAAACAAATTGAGGCATTCAATTGGGAGGTTACCTAGGAAAGATCTGCTTTTATAAATACTGTTACTAATAAAAATTTATGGAGCACTAAGCTACTTTGGAAACTTTCAAGTTTTTCTTTTATTCTGCTAGTCAGTAAACAGGCAAATTAAAGATTGTTAAGTGTTTTGTTTGCTGATGAGATGAAAATTTATTTCCTAATTTTTAATAAGTAGACTAGCAAGATGGCAAAATACCAAGATAAAAATGTAGATCCTAGGATTTCCAAACAAACCAATGTACATTATGTAGAGAATCTAGTTTGAATTTAAGGTATACTATTATACTTTAATGATCTAAATTTCAGAGATGATAGGAATATTCTGATGGCTTATTGGATGAATAGGGGATGGGAGATGGGATGAGGTCACTTTGTTAGCTTAGCCCCACAGGAAAAGTTTAGAGATTGTGACAGTGAGCCTAGTAACTGCACTCTGGAGAATAAAACATTTCAAGAATGTGCCTTGGAGGTAAGTGCCAGAGCCTTGAGACTTCTATAGCAGTAATGTCCTATGTCTTCTTTAGCCAAACTGCTACGGTGAGTGAGGATTTTCAGGCCTAGTTTTGGGAAAGAAATGAAAAGTAGTAGGTTTTACTATTTTTTGGTTTTAACAAGTGACTGTTTCTTTGTGTTAGTACTTAAAATGAAAAGAGCTGTTAATAGAGCCGTAAGTCCAACCAAAGCAGGTGCCTTGGCTATGCTTCCAGCGTATTTTCTGACTTAACCTCTCTGAAACTCAGTTTGCTACCTATCATATGAGATGGTTGGATTAGATGATCACTGTGATCTCTTAATTCATTAAAAGTAGTTGGGTCCTACCATGTGCTAGGTACTGTTCTCCGTGATAGAGATAAAACAGTTTTAAAAAAACTATGTCTATAAATCTGTGATTCCACTTCATTTAGTGCGTTTTTTTCTCTATGAAATTGAATATAACTTCCAAAGCTTGCAGTTGCAGCCACAGCAACAACTAAGATGAACTTAAGAAAAACAAAAAGGGGACAGGGTTAGGAAATTCATTGGCCCAATGTAACAGGGAAAGCTAAGTTATGGCACTAGTTTTAGGCATGACTGGATCCAGGGGTTTAGGTGATGTCATAGAGACTTGATTCTGTCTCTTTCCACATTTCACTCTGTTTCCTCTAGTGATAAAGCTAGGCTTGCAGTCTTATAACTAGCAAATAAAGAAAACAGTCTCTCTTTCCTAGTGCCTATATTTTCTCCTCTAATCAACCATTTTTAATCTTCCCCTTTCCCCAGCTAATCACTGTGCTACCTTTGAAGTTGGGGAGAAATGACTGTGATTAAGAATACCAGTATAAGAATATGGAGTTGTTTTTTTTGTTTGGTTGGTTGGTTGGGTTTTTTTTGTTTTGTTTTTTGGAGTGTTTAACCAGAAGAAGGGAGCAAGGGATTTTGGGTAGGTAAAACCAAAATATTTCTACTACGTGAGCAAAAATAAATAAAGATTTTTTTTTAAAATGTTATTTGAACCATATAGCTGTTTTTTTTTTAATCTTTGCTCTGTTATGTGATTAAATATACCTAAAAACTTTGGATAGGAAAATTAAAGTGGTTCCCATATTTTGAATCTGCTGTATTGTTTCTTAAAAAAAAAAAAAAAAAAGAAAAAATCCAAGAGATGTGATTAATTTAATTTAGTGAAAAAAAATGTAGTTAACTCTAAGTATAGTGTGAGTTAAAAAATATTTGCAGCTGCCCCTTAAAACTAGTTTGTTCTTTGTCTGTGTGAAGTACCCGAAGTCAAAGAGGTGATGATCTTAAATATCTGGAAATACTCTGCTCATTTCTTGGTACGATGTTGATACATTCTAGTGTATTCAGGGAAAGATTACCAGAATGGAGAAGGCACTTAAAATCACATCATGAGAAATGACAGAAGAATTCGGGGAATATTTATCTTGAAGAGTAGATTTAGGTGTGATTTAAGAAATCATTACAAATAATTGGAAGGTAATTGTGTAGAAGAGGGAAATACAAGTAAAGGTTGGGGGTGCCAAGTAACATTTATTGAACCTTTGTTCAGAAATTACATCCAGCTCTGCTAGTCATTTTATATTTGTTTTATTTATTGTGATCTTGCATGATGAGGATTTTGTTTCTTTTCTTTTCTTTTCTTTTTTCTTTTTTTTCTTTTCTTTTTTCTTTTCTTTTCTTTTCTTTTCTTTTCTTTTCTTTTCTTTTCTTTTCTTTTCTTTTCTTTTCTTTTCTTTTCTTTCTTTTCTTTTCTTTTCTTTTCTTTTCTTTTCTTTTCTTTTTTCAAACAGCTATACAGGGCTCAGAAAGATTAAGTAACTAGCTCAAGATCACTGAGCCTGTAGTGTCCAAAGATTCAAACACTGGTCTGATTCCAGAGGCCATTTTGGATAGGAAACTACAGAGAGACAGATATAGAAGCATATTATGAAGAATTTTTTACCTAGACAATATAATGGATTGTCTAGGTAGTGTGTTTCCTGTCATTGAAAGTGTTTAAGGAGAGGCTAGATAATTACTTGGCCTACATGAAGTAGGTTTGTGTGTGTTTTGTGTTCTGGGGCAGATTATTGAATTTGGGATTGGTCTTTCTTAATCCTGTCATAGGAGAGCAAAAAGATTGTTCAGTAGCTCTTCAGCACATGTGCATTGAGATGTTGGGAGAACAAAAAAGCCTAAGGACATAGTGCCTGGCCTTTGTGAGTTTACAGTTAAATTGTTGCTTTTCTGTATGAAGAGATGTTAAGGGGCCCTGCTCATTCCTCTC
>CM053515.1:85690539-85733444 GCA_028627145.1 Eidolon dupreanum
CATTTGCCAGTTTCTAAAGTATAGCAATAAGTCCTGGATGCCTGGTTGAGAAGCAGTGTTGTCACTTAGTACATGACCTGATGTTATTTCTCCAGCCTTTTACTATTATAAAAACCATGTTAATTGTGTTTTAAAACATTTTTAAGGTTCTTGTCCCTGTGAATAGAGGATGTGTTGCTTCCTCTGTTCTGATCCACATGCTCTGATTTCTTTCTTTCCTCCCTCTGTTTCTTTGTCTTTCATTTCATGTATACTATATTCCTCTCCCCAAAAGAATATACAATGAAAAGTAAATACTTCACCCTCTTGCCCATAGGCAACCATAATTCTAGTGAATATCTTTTCATGGAATCTTAATATTTAAAAATATTTTGAAGGAGATTATTTGTATTAAATTTGGTCAGTTTGTAGTTGCTTTTATTTATTTTTGGTTCTCTATTTTTAGTTTTATTTTCATTACTTTTTAAAAATTAATTATTTTAATTGAAGAAATAATTTAAAATTTTTTCCTCTTGTCTACTTCTCCCTGCTTCTTCTTCTCCCTTACCCTCTGGTAACCACTAGTCCATTGTCCATGTCTGTGAATCTCTGTCCTGTTCATTTGTTGCTTCTAGGTTTATATCCCACATATAAGTGATATCATGTGATTTTCAACTTTTTCTGTCTGGCTTATTTCGCTTAGTATGATTATTTAAAGGTCCATCCATGTTGTTGCAAATGGCAGTAGTTCATCTCTTGGTTCTTTGTTTTTAATAAGATAAATAAAGTACAGTCAGTTATTAGTGCTGGTATTTGGAAAATTCAGTAATGGTAGTTTCTGTTGTTAGGGGTCCGTGTGCTAAACTTCTGTTGAGTTTTATCTTTGTTGGTTTCTGTATCTAGATATTTTCTAATACTGCTTGGGAGTGGGAGACTGAGGAATAAACTGGGTAGTGTCATTAGTAACTGATAACAGAAGATCATGCTTGAGGAAGGTATAAGGTAGATAAATGTTCGGTCACAGGAGGATAAGCTTTCAAATATGTGTCATCTATCTGACATAGCACAATTTATTTGGATGATTTAAGAGTCAACTAACATTGGATATAGGTAGTGAAGAATACTAATCTGTATGATTTGGCACATTTTTATTAAAGTCTTCTTTTACTTGATTGAGAACAGGTAATGTTCATTGAACTTATATTTGGGTATTCTCTTCCAATTTCCCTTTCAGCTATGTGATGATGATGCCATTTAAACGGCAGGCTCTAGTGGAATTTGAGAACATAGATAGTGCCAAAGAATGTGTGACATTTGCTGCGGATGAACCTGTGTACATTGCTGGTCAACAGGCTTTTTTCAACTATTCTACAAGCAAAAGGATCACTCGGCCAGGAAATACTGATGATCCATCAGGAGGCAACAAAGTTCTTCTGCTATCAATTCAGAATCCTCTTTATCCCATTACAGTGGTATGGATTTTTACTATGACAAACTAAAAGTTTGGAATTTGCGTCTAGAGTGACTATGGTTTAACCTATGGTTTTCTTCACTGCCCTCCAGATATTTAAAAATAGTGTTTTTTTAAGAATTGTTAAAAATTAATCTTAATTTTGGCTACTGAGTTTAATGAACAAAGAAATGGTGAGCACTGAAGCTAAAAAGATCAGCATAGTTATAATTCAATAAGCACATATAACATTTTTTATTATTTAGCATCAGTGTTAACTCTGTTTTTGATAATAAAGGATTAGACAGATTTGTTGGAAATGATCCAAGATATATGTCTCTCTTATGCGCTGGCACATGTATTAAGAACATCTACTGGGTAACAACAGACTTACATAGTAAGATGCATGTGTCATTATAAGCTCTTTCAAGATGGCTTGTTTAAAACCTGTTTAATTTACTTAAAACTCCCTGCTTTACCCTTTAAAAAAGTGATAGTACAGTTTTTAAAAAGATTCATGTTCTGAACTAGTTTATAATCACATGCTGTTTCACAATAAGCTAGTGTCAAGGGCACTTGATTTTTGTAATGAATAGGACATCACAGTAAAGGCAGCTTCAATTAGTATGATTTCTAGTAAGGGTAAATGATATTGGGTCATAAACTTAAAGCATAAGATACTATTTAAGTTTAACTAGACCTTATGTATCTTTATAATATTTATTGACTTATTAATATAAAGTATTAATATATATACAGTATTTGGTGTTTTGGCAAAAAGAATATAATACAAGTACTCTGGTTTGTTTATTGTTGTGTCCCTGGTACCTAATAGTACAGCTGTGTAATTGTAGGGACTGAAGAAATGTCTTGAAAGTTGAAGAATTGTTCCTAAAAGGATGTTTAAGTTCTCAGATGATTCAGGCATCTTGTTTGGTGTCTTACAACACTGTATAAATGACCTTCCTCTGGATCTTTTCTCAATAGCCATTGTCCCTTGAATGGATATTGGGTTGTTCTACTATCCCTTAATAAATATTTAATACCATAAATATTTTAATTATTACCAGTAAATATTTATTACCATTCAAGTGATTATGATATGAAACATTTCAGAGTCACATTTGGGAAAAAACAAACAAACAAATTAATTGATGATAGTTTTGGTATTAATTCGATATCGTCAGTATTTTAGTCACTTGTTAAGAAAATGAAAATTAGGGATCCATTTAGGAGATCAAATAGGTTATAGTGCTTTTCAGATGTTTTGTTGGAACTTCTCTAATGTGCAGGTATATTGTGTAGGTGAGGAAATAACTTTAGATTTGTTAAAGTATGACAATTTTTAGAAGTTTAATTAGTAATTAGTAAAAGTGACATCTTGACAATTTTTTTTTTAGTAAAACAAAACAGTATATAGCTTTAACGTTTTTCCAAATATCAAATGTGAAGACATCTTGTTTTCTTTTCTTCTTAGGATGTTTTATATACTGTATGCAACCCTGTTGGAAAAGTGCAACGTATTGTTATATTCAAGAGAAATGGAATACAAGCAATGGTTGAATATCCTTTATTTGTAAATTTTTTTACTGACGTGTATGAATGCTATGTAACATAGATCTTATTTTTTCCTGCATAATCATTTCTAGACAAGTATTTATTTCCCCCACCCCAATCTGTTTTCCTTAGATTGATTGATTGATTGATTGATTACGCCTACAACACCTGGTCTTCCTAGGTGGTCTCCCATTTAAGTACTAACCAGGCTCAACCCTGCTTAGTTTCCGAGATCAGATGAGATTGGGAGTGTTCAGGGTGGCATGGCTGTAGCCCTTCATTTTTTTTTTTTGGCACTTCTGTGGTTTGATTTTTTTTAAAGAGTCATACATTTAAATAATTTTTAAAAACCAATAAAATAAAGATAGTTAAATTATTATAAAATCCTGTTTTCCCAGAAATGCATAAAAATTAAATATTTATTTTGTATTATTTTGATTCTTTGTAATGTTCCTAAGAGTGAAATATTTCTTCTTTCAAGATAGCAAGCTGTCCTTTGCTAGGGAATGTGACCATACTTCCTTTCCCTTCTCTCCTCCAATTTATAAAGTACTTCTGATTACTTAGAAGGATTTATGTAGTTAGTTTGGTTGTATTACATTTCCTTTGGTGCCATTGATCTTTTTTTTCTTTTTTAAATTTATTTTTTCAGTTACAGTTGACATACATTATTATTAGTTTCAGGTGTACAACTTAGTGATTAGACATTTATATACCTTACAATGGTACTGTTGATCTTAAAAATAAATTCCCCTGCTAAAATTCATTTAGAAATTTTTTTGGTAAATCGTTTCCAGAAATGAAAGAGTTATTTCTGATTATTTTAAGTTTGTTTTTTTAAGGGAGTGAATTATGATTAAATATTGGACATCTTAAACCAAATTTCCTTAATAGAGTTTTATGTTTGAATCAGTCCTTTGTGCCCAGAAAGCGAAAGCAGCACTAAATGGAGCAGATATATATGCTGGGTGTTGCACACTAAAAATTGAATATGCAAGGGTAAATATTTTTTTAAACACTTTGCCAAAGAAATTTATCCTTTGAATATTCAATTCAAACCTAACTTTCTTTTAATCTTAACAGCCAACTCGTCTAAATGTTATTAGGAATGACAATGACAGTTGGGACTACACTAAACCATATTTGGGAAGACGGGGTAAGTATTTTATGCATTTTAGAATGTACTTACATCTGCTGAAAAATTTTTACATGCAGTTAGATTCCTTTTTTCTGAGATGAGCTAGTTCATTCAAATGAAAACTCTTGTTGGTGAATGCTTTTGTTGCAAAAGGCCATGGCATGTAATGCTGGAAAATAACCTTGAACATTAGTGCCCCCTACTGGTATGTACTGAGTTATTTATATTTAGTTCAACAAAGGAGCCCACACATACAAGCACGCCCGCAGTTCAAGGACTTGCATTTCTCCAAGCAGCTCTCTCTCTTTGGAGGAGAGGAAACTGATTCAGAATATTCCTTACAAACTGCAAACTTGCACACTGCTTCTCTATGGAAAGGACTTTTCCCCCAAGCTGGACGAGGCATTAAGAAGGCTAGAGGACTCCAGCAGGCTGACTCTACACTTCATCATGCACAACATCGGCATCAGCAAAAGCCCTCTGAAAAACTCAGACTTGCAATTCACCTTGACTGCATACTGCATGCACCATCACCCCAAGTTTTTAAAGGCGGACACTTAACAGTACTTCAGAGTTGCATGGGATGAATACCATGATAGACTGTGCCCATTTATTCAAGTTGTATGTATATATTGCTCTGATTTCCCTTAAGGTTTCAGTTGTAGAATTTAAGACTTTTCACTAACGGATAATAGACTTTATATACAATGTTGTAAATGTTAACACCCACTACTGTAACTGTTTTCAGCTTAGATTCAAATTGTTAATTGGCAAATAACCAGGGCCCATTTATCTACAGGTCTTGGGAATTGATAATGCTCAACCAATCCACACAGATATTAAAGATAAAAGGATTAGAAAGGTGCACACTTGCTGCACTTAAGTTTACTTTTTTTCTCAGGTGTGGACATTGAATAGAATAATATAATGAAAAGGTGCATTATATGTAAAAGACGATTTTCTGTGTGGTTTGATTTTTGTAAAGTGGCTGTCTATAAGTTGTTACTTTTTATAACAATTTAAGGTTATCACTCATGTTAATTTGTGTAACTAGAAATTTTGACATTTCAAATGTAGGTGAAAGTACCATGTCTGTTCAAGGTAGAATATATATTTAAACTTGAAAAACCTGAAAATAAAAGCATTTCATTTGAGATACATTTTCACCTAAAACTTATAAATGCTAGATTTCATGAGCATAGATTTGACTGATAAAATTGTTCAACTAACTGTGTGGCAAGTCTGGAATATACAGATTAAAATGTGGATCTTGTAAAAACAAGGGGGCTGCAGTATTGGCTACATCTCAACTACAATATCAGTCTTTGAACCATATGTTAAAAAAACTCAGCAAGATGAGTATATCTGTAAAATTCGATAAACTAGGAAAAATTTTTATGGCATCCAAAATATCTTGGACAGTAGGGACTCTGTAGTGCATGTACTCTTGCCAAAAGAAAGAATACAATGCAGTGATCCTTTTGCATGTTCAAATATTTAGGACTTTTGGATGATTGGCCCCTTTAATTCTCAATTGCCTGGAAATCATCTTGCCTTATGTATGGGGTTGCAAACAGGTTTGTTTTCTAATGCAGCTTTGGCTGGACCCCACATTTTTCACTGCTCACAGACATCTGCTTGGTACAAGCTTGGTACAGTTGAATGCAGTATTGGAAAACAAAGCCTTGGCGCTCAAACAACAGAACAAGTGGTTGATGAGAAATCTCTCACTTCTGTCAAATTACAGTCAATTATTGTACATTCAGGTTTTTTTTTTTTTTTTCACTCAATTGAAATAGTTTTGGTTACATTTCTCTTAATGTCTCTTAAAACACTTTTAGGTATAGACATGCTTCTTATTTTAATAGTGTTAACATTTATTCTTTTAAAAGGTCTAAAGTTTACACAGAGGCAGCTTAGATTAGTTTTTCATGCAAGGAATTGCAGTCAGAAAAGTTTAGAAATGTGTAAGGTAGTTATTTAAGTAGTAAAATATAATTAAAGGAAGTAAAACAGAATTTTAGTTATTTTATGCTTTCAAGGGAAAAGAATTCTCGTTTTCTAATTCCTTACAGATTTGACTGGCAAGACTGTAGCAGTTTATGTTTTTGTCGTGACTTCAGCTTCTACTCGAGTTGATATTGAATTGTAACTTTTTCTGCCAAAAAAAGAGTACTTTTATAAATATAACCTCATTTTAAAAGGTCCTTTTAAGCCCACATTACATTTTAGTGCAAAAAAATCCTTAGCCTGGACTCAAAGGGAATCCCTCCAGAAATATTAAGTGAAACTTGTGTATATATGCATCTTTTTGGGGAAAAGGTCCACAGCTTCCATTATATTTCAGATGAATCCAGAAAAGGTTACAAATCACTCTTTATAGACAGTGTTTAAATCTTCTGCACACTTCTATTTATGTGACCTTAAATTAGGTAGTGAATGCTTCAAATACAGAGAAATATTAATGAAAACGTTTGGCTGAAAAATACCTTGGGGATCATTTACCCTAATTTCTTCACTTTATGAATGAAGATTGTTTCTGTGATTATATAGTAAATTAGTGGTTAAGTTGGTATCTTCTGATTTTCTATCCAGTGTTCTTTCCTTTATAGCTCACTGTTAACTGTATCAGTAAAACTGAGCCTTGAATACATGTTGATTTTCGTTTAAGATTCTTAGGTCAGATAAGGAATTGTATTTAGTGTTTGGTGGCTTGCCTAAATAGAGGAATATTAGTAGAATGCATTAGCAAACTGGATTGATTCAAGGGGGGTGAGACTTAAATGGTGGTGCTGTAATGGAAAGAAGAAACTGAATGCTTAGACTGGAGAAGAAATGATTCGGGGGAAATGGTAGGAAGATCATAATAGCTTTTAAGCATTTGAAAGGATTTATGGGAAAAGACTAAGTCTGTGAGGCCTCAAATGGGATAGAATATGAGAAGAGGACCAATTTCTATACAATATAAAAATTAATTTTCTGATGATTCAGAACTAACTGAAAATGTAAAAGAAAGTAATGAGTACCTTGTTACTGGTGTTGGATAAGCAGAGGCTAAATGGCCTCAATTGATCAGGATAATGTAAAGAGAATTTATACACGGAATAAAAGTTGAACTAGATGACCTCCTAGGTCTCTTTCAATACTATGGTAACTTGGAATAGGTAATTAAAACTTCTCTAGACTGAAGTGAAAATTAAAGTATTTCTCATCTCCCATAAACCTCATTTGTTTAGGTGACTAAGGTTATATAGACAGCTTCTCTCTTTGAATTTCCAAAGATTAGAACAACTGGACTCTTAAGATACATTAAAAGAAATATTACTGGACACTGTAATTTGATCAGCAAACTTTCTAAAAGTATTGTATAATGATTTTTAAAATTTACTAACCAACATAGGAAGTGCTATTTTAGAAACTTGCAAGTCACTTTTTATTGAAGTCTCAAATTAGATTTGGGAAAATTGGCATGCCTTCCCAGAAAATGTAGCTAGAAAAAAAATTATCCTTTAGGAGTATTGTAGTACTCTCATCCAATAATGTAGCCCCCTTGGTTAGCTTTATCTTGGCTATTAAACTTTGGGGGGTGCTCATAGTTCTGCCTGGTGTTAAGTTCTATAGACAATGACCAGTCCATGATATAACATGGGCCAGTGATGTGCATATTTCCAGCTGTCAAGTCTGTAGGTGTTTGTAAATATGTGTATATACATACAAAATACTCTGTGTTTACTGATTGTGAAACCATGTAATACAGGTTGTTGTTGGCTTATGCTGAACTTCTTGAAAGAAGCCCACTTTGAAAATGTGTTGCTGTTGAAGCTAATAGTATGATTCAGGTACTGTCTTTCAAAAGTACTGCACTTAAAGCTTGTTTTAAAGACATGTATTGGTAAAAACTTCTGTACAGTGTCAACCTCTAGCATTGTGTACATTCATTTTCTGAAAAGTATCCATTCTTTCCTTAAATTTGAAAGTGATTGTATTTGGCATTTGCCAAAAAGATATTTTCATGTTAAGTGGAGTTTGTTAGATAGAATTATTTTAAACTTTTGGTGTTTGTATTTAATTTGGATATGAATGGATGTTTAAAGTTAACCAGGAATCATATGTCTTTTATGAATTGTAATGGATGTTTTGAATGGGTGTTTCCCATGTGAGAACTCTGTTAAGTACTTGGGTCAAAATTGTTAAAACCATGTTTCTACTTTTGTGTCAGATAGAGGAAAGGGTCGCCAGAGACAAGCCATTTTGGGAGAACACCCTTCTTCGTTTAGACATGATGGCTATGGTAAGTTTGTCAAGGCAGAAGGAAGGTAGTAGAGACGAACTGTTAGAATTTTTGCATTTCTGATGAAGAATGGCACATTTCTTGTTTCTATTTTTCCTGCTTACCTGACTTGGTTTATATGAGATCATTCCCTTATAATGTACTTCCAAGGAGTTGTCCAAAATCCTTTGCTTTTTTAGAACATTAATATATCATACATTCCTTGAGATAAACGAGCTATTGGTTGGGGATTGAAAGTTTTTTTTACCATTACATTTTGTTTTGTCTTGGTTTTGATTAGTAATGGGCTCTGGTCTGTTACAGGACCAAAAAGAAGTATTATTGCTCAGTAAATGTATTTTCTTCCATTCCACCAATTATGAACAAAGAGGAATTTTGAATAATAAAGGCAGAATGAATGGGGTATTATTTTAGTTCTACAGTTGACAGTTCAGTTTTGGTTAAATTTGTTTGTGTTTAAATCCTCTTTAAAACTTCTTTAGTTTTAATGTTTGCTATGTTGATAAGATTATGAAACCTAGAATAATATTCTTCCTCCGGAAAAAATTAGGTATCAGACTATTGTTCTTGTAAGTAGATGTTGAGAATTACTATTGATAAGACTTTTAACTGGTGATAAGTTCTGTGATTTTAAATCTTTTTTGTTTTTTAAAAGAAATTATTGACCCCACCTATTCTATGGTTGAAAGTTTAAGTACAGTGCTATTTGAAGATTAGAAAATAGAAATTGCTGTACTGTTGGGATTATTATCAAAAAGCTTCTGGTGTTGCCTATTGTCTGAAATGTTTTCAGGTTGCATACATGTCTGATGGTCATTCTTAGCTGTGAGTTTTAGCTTATTCCCTAGTGTCTATTTTTGAACTACAGGAATTAATTACCTGTGTGTGTATGTATTTAAGTTTCTATAGTATGGCAGAGGAGGTTGAAACTATGTTATGTTGAAACAGTAATTGTGATATAGAATGAAAATCTTATTACATACAGTTATTTTAGTGAGTGCGTTCTGTGACCATTTTTCTGAGCTGTTTCTTTAAATGTGGTCATATGGGTAGTTCTGATCCTGCAGTAAAGAAACATTAGGAGGCCACTGTGCTTCTTTGCATAAGGGAGAGTTTACAAAAGATTTGCTAATCACAGGTTTGTAGTGTAGTTGTGGAACATAAAACTAAGTCATGGCAGTCAGCTGAAGGCTAGAAATTTGTTAAATGTTTTGCCAAAGTAGGCTAGAAAAATCTGTGAAAGAATAAATGAAGGGCAAAGTACTCTACAGTGTTGACAAAGACTGTTTTCTCAGTGTGAGTTTTCAGGTTTACCATCTTTATAAATATATCTTATTGAATAATTGTGTAAACAAAAATATGTTTATGCCCTAGAAGAACTATATAGTTTAAAAAAGTCTATTGTGAAATTCCTTGTCAGTTTCATGCCTTAATTTATTTAGAGGGTTTGTGTGTGTATATAAATTTTAAAATGTAAGTTTACTTAAAGAGAGGTGGTCCAAAATTTTTTGGAGTGATGGTTGCTAAATAGGGATCTTTCAGGCTCTGGAGAGTTCTGAGGAGGAATTATTGTGGTACGGTTATGTAGGGGCATCCATTCTGAGCTGTGTCCACTGAAACATTTCACTGAGGATAATTCTATTTTCCTAGGGAAGTAAGCAGAACAGGGTACAGGAAGGGAGGAGAGAGGGAGAGAGAAAGATGAATAAAAAGAGACAGAAAAGAGAAGATGAGGAAATAGGGAAAAGGCGAAGAAGATGAGAGTGGGTGCTATTGATATTGAGCCTTTTTACAAATATTGCAAATCGCAGCTGTACCCTTTAGGTTCAGCAGTTGAGCAAAACAGGTTTATTTGCATTTTTGTGTCATATCATGCGTTGCATTTCCTTTATGTTGCTATGTGAGAAAGATGGAATGGAAAAGGTTTAATTATTTAATGAGATTAAATTTACAATTTAGTTTATTATAGCAGTATAAATCTGTGCTTTCAGAATTGTTTAACTCTTTTAATTTAGGAAGCCGAACCCTGTGAGATGAACTGATAGAAGCCCTCATACTTAAAAATTGGCAAAAATACACAGATTTATTTGCTATGAGCCCAGGAAAAGTTTGTATATTAATTGCTAGAATCTTTGGTTCCAGTGCCTGGACCAAAGATTTTAAGAATATCAAAAATGGGAAATGCCTTCAAAATATTAATAATGCCATTTATGTAGCATTTTTCCACAAAAGTGATTTTTTAAATACCGGAAGCATTAGTTTTTTAAGCATTGAAACTTTTTTGCATGAACTATTTACATTTACTATAGAAAGCTGTTTAAAGACTTCTGTTTTTCCTTATCTTCTCAAACAATATCAGTAACAATTTAAATTGTACAGGTAACAATTTAATTCTGATAGGTCAAGGCCATAATTACAAATATCAGTTATGCTCTTGAACTGAATTTGATTGTGACTATGGCAGTAGATCTCAGTTTTTAGACCTTGGCCAACTTAAGCAGAGTGGAAGGTTTCCACTGACCGTTTATCAAAACTTGTCATTATAGTAGTGTTATTACAAGCAAATGGTAGTAGTTGGGGGGGGGGGAGTGGAGGGAGTATAATATCTATATATACTTTTGCAATAGGGATAAGAATGATTGATGTATAACCCCAAGGTACATATAAAAGTTTAGAGGCCAAAATATGTGTAGTTACTAACAGGTAACTCAACATGAGCTATATTGATTGTTTTGATAAATCACCAGTTACCAGCAAGAAGAGCAATTGATAATCATGACCAATTTAAGGCAATACTGATGACAATGCATTCATAAAACATTCCTCTTTAAAATTGCAGGAATTCACACTGCATGTGCTCAGTGGTAGTACTGCTCTGTTGTTATGAATGGCAGCTGTATTTAGAATACTGAATAAGAGTCCACATCAGCTCCAATAGCATGCTGTGATACCAAAATATAGTAGTTCTTAGTAACTCACTTAGTAGATGACAAGTATCCTGTAGTCTTACATAATAAGGCAAGTCTGTAGCATTATATGCTCTTGAGAAATGAGGCAAGGACTTGGGATTTTGGATTGGTTTCTTGAGCATCAGGAGGGCCTATGCCTGTATCCTAGAGTATGCTTCTGTAATCGCCAACTCAGGAGTGCCTAAGATGTGTGTGTTCATATCTTGTCTCCAGCTTAATTGTCTCTTCTGAGTTTTTATGCCTCTTTTCTTGTCCCTGTAAATGTACCCTATGCTAACTTTCAGTATCACAGTTTCTCCCAAGTCTCTCATTCCTGTCTATTCCATTCACTCTAGCTTTATTTTTCTTGTTACTTCTAATCTGTTGTGGATGGGAAAACCAAATAAATTAAAGCTGTTTAGAACTATAAAGTTAACAGGTTGATTCTTAAGAATTCTCAATATAAGAGACATAGATTTGTGTGTGTTTCTGTGATAACAGGTTCAGATACTCAGACATTTTCTTCTGGTTCTTGATGTGGTTGCGGAATAATGACACCTCCTAGTAGGTGAGGTATTAACTAAATCTAGGGTTTTAGTTATCTAAATTAAATTAGAATTGGAATAAAATGCTAACCTGAAAGTACGTTATAGCAGATACATTTAAAGGAGACAACTTTTAGGTGAAACTAAATATGGTTTTTTTTTGTTATATCTCTGTATAGTTTTCTAGATTTCACTGTCTAGGTTATTTTATTATCCTACAAAAGACGTTGGCAGAAGGTGGTTTTTTAAAATTTGAGATATAATGTATATATAGTGGCCCACGGTTTTACACTAACTTTTCCCTTTTCTATTTATGACATAATTTTATACACTTTTTTTGTTAAAATATTACTTTTTAAATATGTAAACTTAGAGCCCGATGTATGCAGATGTGTGTATGTCAATGTATATTGGATCTGGTACAAATAAATATAGATTTTATTAATTCCCACAGGTTATATTTGAATATTCACACATTTGCGTTTTCTTTGGACATACATCTAACTAGTTATAGTAAGAGTTTAATTTTTTGTATGGTATAGTGTATTTGCTAACGTTATATTTTCTTTTTTCTTTTTGATCATTTTTATAGGATCCCATGGTCCATTATTACCTTTACCAAGTCGTTATAGAATGGGCTCTCGAGATACACCTGAGCTTGTTGCGTATCCATTACCGCAGGCTTCTTCCTCTTACATGCATGGAGGAAATCCTTCTGGTTCAGTAGTAATGGTTAGTGGATTGCATCAGCTAAAAATGAATTGTTCAAGAGTCTTCAACCTATTCTGCTTATATGGAAATATTGAAAAGGTAAATTTCGTTTTATATTAGCTTATTTTGCTAAGATATGTAGTAGGAAAATCTGAAAAAGCAGCAAATATGTGTCTTCCTGTATTAGGAACATGCAAATTCTTTTAGTAGTGACCCACATAATCTAAAAATCAATTAGGTAGGAACTCCTAATGAATCGTTTTTTGTTGGTAAGTGATCAGTATAGGTTGTTGATACTAAAAATATAAATAACTAATATAAGTCCAAAACAGTGGTTTAATCAGTTACTAAAGCATACACACACACACACACACACACACACACAAACATATATGTAAATATGTATATGTGTATACTTTAAGAGATTCTAGCATATAACATGTTGAACTGTGGAATTTGGAAGAGCAGTTACTTTCATGGAGCTAGATATACACAATCACATCTCAGAGCTTGGCCACAAGTCATGAATTTTAGGATAGTTCTAGATTTATATACTTGCCTTACAAATGTTGGAGTTCTAGTATCTTCTGAGGAGAGATACAATTTTAGCCCAAGTGGTATTCAAAACTGACCAAACTTTGATAGAATGTGTCCAAAAGTTTTTCTCTGGAGACTTTACTCAAAAAGTAGCAAAACATTTAAGTTTCATATATTTTCAAGATCTTTAAAATTATAACTTTATTTTCACCAGATAGCTCTCTGGTTTCCCCAGAATTGTGATGTTTTATTCATTGATAATCTCATAAAGACTTAGTAATGTCCTTGTCACAAAGTAGATGCTAAACTATTTTTGAAAGAATCAAAGAAAATTTAACTGGAGAAATGATTGGTAGTCTTAAGTTACCAATTATTTGATACACTTACTAATTTGAATTTCAATACCATAGTAATTATGTTTTTTTCCCTTTTTAAAGTGATTTTAGTGTTCTTTTCACAACAATAAAAAAGTACAAGCATGTAAGTCATAAGCATGTGGGAGAGAGAGCATGGCTTGAAAAGTTGGTATACTCTTAGTACTTAGTTCATAAATTCTAAAGCCTCCTTAATATGAGGCAGCAACTCAAAAAATCTCTGAAACAAGAATTTCCTCAGCATAACTATTTGACCACATTTTTTTAAAAAAAGGAAATTTCGCATTTTGTCTAGGGGATAACATATGGTATATTTCTGCTTATGTAACTAGCCAAGACTACATGGGACAGATTTAGCAACATTGGGGAAAAAAGTTAAGATTTTTTCACACAGACATTTATCTTAGACATTTGGGTGTTTAGTTGAGCTCTGGCAGCTGCATGCTTAATAACTAAATGGGCTTTAATGTGTATTTTAACTTTCTTTACATAGTATTACTTTTCTATTTGTGCTTTTCACGCTCGTAGATAACCAGAATCAGGAAGTTTAGTCATCTTTAGTAGATGTCTTTTCTTTTTTTTTTTATTGGTTTCAAGTTTACTGTACATTGGTTAGACATTTATATAGTTTATAAAATGAACACCCTAATTGCTTTTTCTCCTCTGGCTCTCCACCTAATCATTACATTAATGCTGACTGCATTCCCTATGCTTGCTCCCCATCCTGTGACCATCTATTAATTACTAATTTGTACTTCTTTAACCCTTCACCCCTTTCTCCCAGCCTCCCACTTCCCCGCCCTTCTGGCCATCACCAGATTGTGTCTCTATATTTGTGACTCTGTTTTTGATTAGTTTGTTCTTTTTGTTCCTTAGATTCCACATATAAGTGAAATCTTATAGATCTTTATTTTTTTGTGTTATGAACTAATCATTTCATAATTTAGAAACCCAAATCACTTTGGCTAATAAAACTTAAGTCTTATTTATGTTATTTGAACAATGTTAGTCTCTCTCATTCCATATCTCAGTTTTTAACATTTTAAATGATAAATTATGATATATTAAACTCAAGCCATCATAATCCTTAATCCTTAAAGTTAATTTTTCCTAACTTTTTAAAAAAGATTTACCAGTATAAGAACTACATACTTAACATACATATTTAGTTAGTCACTGTTGAATTTGTAGGATGTTCTTGGGTTTAATCAAGGGAGAGAAATTTTGCCCACAAGAAGACAATTGATTTCAAGTAAAACTGAAAAGTCCTGCTACAGCTGTTTTGTTTAATATGGGCATGGTATAAAAATGCTAGAGTATAAAAATGCCCATTAAAGTTGATAGTTGCAGTGATGGATATACATGCTATGTTGCATTTGTTGTGTTAGTACATTCCCAGTATTACTTTGAGGTTAACAGATAAGGAAAAAAATGTATTCAAGGTGTCATGAATGTTAGTGGTACTTAATACCTATTTATGGATTTTGCAAAGGGTAAGCACTATGCCAAGTGATTTTCATACTTTATCCCCTCTAACCCTTATAGTATTTTATACTAAAATTGGAATAATATGGCCTCTGCCCAAGAGTCATGAAAACTTATGAAGTATTGCCTGTTTTTTAAACTGTCCCTACCTTCCACAAGCCTTCCTACTGGCAGTGCTGTGTCAAGGCCATCTTGTATTATTTCTTATATAGGATTTTGTATAATGCTGCAATAGCACTCTGAGTATTTGGTAATTATTATTTACTTTTAAATTTCTCACCTGCCTACTAGAATATAAGCTTTAAGAAGACCATGTCTATTATGTTAACTGTTAAATCCTCAGTTCCTAGCACAGTGCTTATCAAAGCATATTAGGCACTTAATAGATATGTGTTCAATGAATAAATATTGATGAGTCCTGTCAGATGTTATCATCTTCATGTTATAGGGAAGTCTGAGGCTCACAGAAGCGAAGTAAATTGCCCTAGATCACACAGTTAACAAATAACAGCCGGCGTAAGCCCGTGCTCTTTTTTAATATGCTATACAATAGAATTATAGTCTTCCTTTTTAACTTTATTGAATTTTGATGTGAGGTTAGAGTATCTAATAATAGCACAGCAGAATAAAATTAAGATTCAAGGTAATTTTCTATATTTGACATCAACCACTTAAACCATATTGTTTTTTTTAGAAATTCTGTTACTGTAGAAAGGAATTAAATGGTCACCTTTTGGGGGTTTTGTATTTACAGGTAAAATTTATGAAGACTATTCCTGGTACAGCACTGGTAGAAATGGGTGATGAATATGCTGTAGAAAGAGCTGTCACACACCTTAACAATGTCAAATTATTTGGGAAAAGACTTAATGTTTGGTAAATATCTTAAGTGGTAAATTTAAAAAATATTTTAAAATCTTTATTTTTTTTATTAAAGACATTAATTTTAATTTCAGAATATTTTAATGTAAATGAAAGCACATCTGAATCTAGCAGCTATAGTGTTGTCATTTTAGACAGAGTATTAGGATCATATAATTCAGATTTTAGTTTTTAGTTTTATGATCATAAAACACAGCATGTCAAAATGTACATGTTTTTATGTTAAAGTTTTCTAATAGGAGAACATATTTAATAGATTTTTTCTAGTTGATGTCTAAGATGTGAGTGATTGATTATAACGCAGACTGAATTAAATATTTAAATGTTCAAAATATTAAGTATTTTAACTACTTAAATAGCTGCATATGCCTTTTTCATTAAGATTAATGCAGATACGTATGTAAACATTTTGAGACTGCATACTTGCTGCACGTTATCTAACAAGATATGTTCTGTACCTTTTTTCTTTCTAACCTTCAGTGTGTCTAAACAACATTCAGTTGTTCCAAGTCAAATATTTGAGCTGGAGGATGGTACAAGTAGCTACAAAGATTTTGCAATGAGCAAAAATAATCGCTTTACGAGTGCTGGCCAAGCATCTAAGAATATAATCCAGCCACCCTCGTGTGTGCTGCATTATTACAATGTTCCATTGTGTGTCACAGAAGAGACCTTCACTAAGGTAGGCACTGAAATACAAATTGTTTAGAACGTTCTTGTTTTCTTTTTTAAAATATGTCATATTTTAGCCTCATTTTAAAGTCTTGCTCTGTTCATCTGCTGTTATATTTTTTTTATTTGTTTGGTACTTTATATAGTTCATTCTGGCCTCTATTATTCATTGATCTTTTGTTGGTTTGTAGCTCAGTCCTTTTGAGAGTTGGAATTAGAGTGTAGAGTGAGATATCTTACTCCTGCATTCAGCAAGTTCTTTTACCATGTCTTTAATTCTCACCTCCCCCCAAATTTTATATGTCTCTTCCTTTCCTAACTGTTGGAAATGTTTCGAAAATAATTGGTTTTTTTGAACTCTACTCACTACTGGTCAACCAATAAATCTTGGTTAGCTCTGAGGAAATATGTTTCAGTTACAAATTTATGGTTTTATTTTATAGCACTATATTATTGACACAGTTTAGAGAATATCACCATTTTTAATTGATTTTCTCATACAGCTTATTAATCTAAAAACATATTTGATTTAGTTTATTCATGACAGACTCAAATGCTGTCATAAAGTTTAACTTTCTAAAAAAATGTAGGAATATTATTTTGGCCATATTTTAATAGTTTTACAATTCTTTGACAGTTGTGCAATGACCATGAAGTTCTTACATTCATCAAATATAAAGTGTTTGATGCGAAACGTAAGTGCACGTTCCCTCTTTTTAAATATTCTGATTAAGTTGATGACAAGCAAACAACAACTGGATTTGTGTTTCTCTGTTTTGTTTTAGCTTCTGCCAAAACACTTTCAGGGCTATTAGAATGGGAATGCAAAACTGATGCAGTAGAAGCCCTTACAGCACTTAATCACTATCAGATAAGAGTTCCAAGTAAGTACAATTGTGTCATAATTATTCAATGGGAGTTACTGTTACAAACATTCACAATAATTTAAAAATAACATTATTATTTTTTTTAAATACAGAGAAGTACAAAGAAAAAAAGGCATATAAATCCCCCAGCCCACATAATCTGTGTATTAGTTACCTCTTGCTGTGTAACAGATTATCACAGCATTTAACACCTTAAAACAGCAAACATTTATTTTATTATTTTGGAGGGTCAGTAATCTGTGTATAGTTTAGCTGGGTAGTTCTGGCTCAGGGTCTCATGAGGTTGCAGTCAAATTGTTGTCTGGGTCTGTAGTCATTTCTAGCCATGACTGGGGGCTGGAAAAATCCACTTTCAAGCTCACTCATCTGATTGTTTGTGGGCCCAGTCAAATCGTTGTCCATGTCATGGTAGCTGGTTTCCTTCAGAGTTAGTGATCCAAAAGAGATGGAGCAAAAGACCAAAATAGAAGCCACAGTGTCTTACAGTATCTTTTATAACCTAATATTGGAATTGACGTACCATCACTTAGGTTGTATACTGTGGTCACACAGGCCAACCATGGTACAATGTGTATATCAAGAAGTAGGGATCATTTGGGCCATCTTTGGGCTGGCTTCCACAATACCTGTTGATCTTTTAAGAAGAAAGCAATACGTATGTAGGGTTAAATAATTCAAACAGTATGTAAAAGTACAAAATGAAAGTTAAAGCTTTGTCTACCTTCTAATCTTTTGTCTCTTTTATGTCACCTCCTAGCATATAGACAGATACATTTTTGAAACTTAAACAAAATGGTTCTTCTGTACATACTATTCCATACCGTGCTGTTTTCATTTAACCCATTTCCCATTTAGGAAAAATAAGTACAGCTCTCTGCCAGACTTTAGTTTTACATAAATACTCTCTTTGAGGCTGAAGTAAATCTAACTGGTTTTCAATGTGAAAATAAAATATAAAAATGTTCTTAGAGTTATTTCTAAACAGAACTTGTCTCTAATCCTAACGTAACAGAAATGAATACAGAAATTGGATTCATCAAATGAATCTTCAGCTAACAACGGTTTGAGAACAATGTTAACATCATGTGTAGGAAATGCTATGTTTTCTAGGATTTGACATTTCCAGCGATTGAGAACCACTATATTTTGTAAATGGAAATGCCACTACTAAAAACAGAATGCTATAAATAGAATGATGTCATTTGTTTCCAAAGACTATTGATATACTAGAATGATGCGAAAATAATAATAAAAGTGAGATACTGAGTGGCAAACTTTGTTGAGGAGGTAAGGTTAGGACTGTAATCCACAAGTCATCTTGGGGTAAACACTGCAGCTGCAAGTGCTGCTGGCGAGTATTCTCGGGGCAAATGGGAAATGAATTAATATATTTTGGAGCTATTTCTATATCAGCACAATGCAAAGCTACTTTAAAAATAAAACATTTGCAGAATAGCTATTTGTAGTAAAGATGTACCACAGTTTATATAACTTACGCATTTTCCCACTGATGAACACCGATTATTTCCAATTGTTTTTTTCTATTTCTGTAATAAATATCCTTGTAGTTGCCTTTTTTTTATATTTGTAGGGCATGAAGGTTTATATTTTGTAAACGTTTCTAGATAACCTTTTACATTCCTACCTTGTGGTATATGAAAGTGCCCACTGCCCAATGCTGTTAGCAACATGAGTGTTGTTAGAGTTTGAATTTTGTTTTAATTTGTATCAAGTGAAATCATCATCATCTTTGTTTAATTTAACTTTTGAAATTTGGTGCTGTGCAATTTACTTGGATCCTGGATCTAAAGGGTGTTAAAACTTTGTTTTTCTAAATAATAGAGAAATTATTTATTTTATTAGATGTGATGATGGATGGCAGTTAAGAAGAAAATAAAAATATACCTCAAAAGATTTTTTGGTGGATTAACATCTAGGACTTGCTTTAAAATATTCCAGCCCCCCAAAAAATGTGTGGAAGGGGAAGTACATGAAATAAGATTGCCAGATGTTGATGGTTTTTGAAGTGAAGTGATAGATATGTGAGGGTTCATTATACTACTGTATTTTTTTTTTATGTTTGAAGTTTTTTTAATAAAAAGTTAAATAAGTAGGAATACTTCTCACTTCTAGTAACAAAAGTAAATTTTAAGTAAGGCTTAATTTTTGATAGAAAGTTTTAAAAGGCTTTAAAATTATATGCATATTTGAGATATATTTAGGGTTTATTAATTTTAAACTCCTCTGAGACAGGTATAATTATTTCTGTCTTATCTGCAGTATCTTGCAAATACTTGTTGATGTATATGCTTTTTCCTTTATATGACATTTTTTTTTTCTTAAGGAGCTATAGCTTTTAATACTAAAATTTTGGTACATTAAGATACCAGAATTGCTTTTTTGCATAATCAGTTGATAAAGATTTACCTCTGTCTGAAAAGTTGAGAAAAATGCATAAAATGGAAGTACTTTTGTGTATTACACCCAATTTTAAAAGTAATTTTAGAATTTATATGCCCTGTTGATCAGAGATTTAATACTAGACCTCCTGGAACTTTTTCAGCTTATTGATATCTTCCTGTGCGTTTCAGTCTTGTCCTACTTTCCAAGATATATTTGAATTGGTTTTTATAGAGGAGTTATCATTGCTAATAATTTTCTACAAAGTGAGCTTTGCTCATGGGCATAGGCCTAATCCTGATACAATTTATCTGTATAGATTAATGCACTAGAAAAAAATCCAGTTGCTTTCTATGTGCCATATAATGTTTAGAACAGTAGGAATATAGCAATGGACAAAATCTCTGGCTTCATGGAGCTTATCTGCTAGTATATATGAACAAAAGTAATCTTCCTTTTACATAGAAACTTTCCTTCTTTATATTCCTGCTTCTAATCCTATAAAAAGTTGAAATAAATTACTCTGCTAATTCAGGGTAATCTTGAAAGTTTGATGAAGTGAACTTTAACTTTGTTTTTAATTTTTACAGATGGTTCCAATCCCTACACATTGAAACTTTGCTTTTCTACATCATCCCATTTATAAGAAGAGAAGAGCATGTTAGAATTTATGTTCACCTTTATTACAATTTTAAAGCTACACTTCATTTAAAAAATCTAAAATGGTTAACCTAATGTTGCCTTGCTTACTTTGACTTAAGATCCTGTTCTGTAATAAACAAATATTTTGCCTTGAGTAAATTTGTTGTAAACTTACATATTGGATTGTTTTCATTTTAAAATAGAATATCATAATGTAGACTATCTACAGCTTCCTTGTAGATTATACAAATATATGATTTCTAATCTTATTATTTTTCTCCCACAGTGAAAATATATTTGCTTTCTTAATGCTAATTATCTGCAAGTATTTTTCCATTGTGTATGAGATTAATGCAGGTGAAAGTATTGCATTTTAATATTATAGAATTCCTATATATGTTTAGATGTTTAAGTATGTTGCAGTTATTCATATTAAACATAACTTGTATTTATTAAGTATCTTAATCAAGTTTGAGAATAACATTACGCATATTAAATTTTAAGTACTACAGATTTAGCTGATTTTATATTTCTGAAAGGCTAACAGACATATGGATACACTTGTACAGTATGCACTCAAACTTATTTAAATTGGTGTATTTTTTTTTAAGTCATTGTCCATTTGTGTTGACATGCCTCCGTTTCTAGTTCTAGTTTTGAGATTTTATAAAGTTACAACAATGAGTTAATGTGTTTATCTTTATTGGTTGCCTGTGACTTGATCTTGAAAACATGTCTGATATTGGCATTGAGATTTTATTAGAATTTATGATTAACAGTTTCTCTTCTAGATAATCTGAGATCCATTGATGGGCTTTAGGGAGTCTGTAAACCCCCTAAAATTGTATGTATGAATTTTGGGTACTTGCATTTTTATTTTTTACTCTTAAATCCATCAGTAATATATGTATTTTTCTATATGGTGCAAGGTATAAGGATCTACTTTTATTTTTATTCCAAACAGATAGCTATTTGTTTCAATACCATTTATTAAACATTCTTTCTCCCAGTGGATCTGTTTTCTTTTCTTTTTTTTTTTTTTTTTGGAAAATAGTATACATAAACAAGTAAGACATAAGGACAAAACATGGTAGTAAGAGACTATAGCACATTTGTTATCAAATGCACAGCTTTTTTATAATAGAAAACTGATACAGCCATTTTATATTCATCTTTAAAAGAACTACCTAGAATAACCATGAAGACTATAGTTGGCAGTAGCAGTTTTGTGATCTTGAGACTTTTAAATAAATTTGCATATAGAAGTTTCATTTATATCTTTTGTAAATGCTTCAGTTTGAATTTTAACGCAAAAAAGCCAGTTTCAATCCTTTTAGAAATGAGGTAGAGGTTAAAAAATTTAAGAGCTGTTGAAACTAAACACACGTTAACATTTCCCCTTAAGTTTTGACAGCAGCGGACCAATGTCCCCTTAGCCCTCTAAAGATCTAGAAAAATTTTAATTCAATCTAGAAGCATTTTGACCCTTATCATGGAACCCAGTAACTTATACCATGGGCAGCTTGTGTGTGATACTGGGCTGTGTGTGTTCCACATTCATTGTTAGTTTAATACCAGAGTTTACCTAACTTTACATAAATAAAGCTTTTTTTCCCCTTCCCTATAAACACTTTCCTACATTTGTTGCAAAACTGAAATGTTTTAATTTTGAAAGATCACTTGTGAGTTTATGTAATAGCTTTCTCTTTCCCTTCTCCTCCTCTGAAAACTAGTATAAACGTCAAGTGTTACAGATTATTTTGTGTTGAAAATTATAGGGAACAAACCTGTATATGGTGACAAGGCCTATTTAATTTAGATTTGCTTTAAGTGGTATTGACTTTTAGATATGAACTCTGTCTTAATGTTCTTTCCTCCCTGCCAAAGTGACAAGTAAATTCTGTCAGTGTAAACTAGTTTGCAAGTTGGGCCTTGCAGATCTGTGTGCACTGATGTGTCAGCTCTATCTACATCGTTGCTGTCAGTATTTTCTTTGACAGTTTACTCGGGTATCACCACTGTTAATGGAGTTTGCTTTGGCAGCACTCCCTCTTTCCTTAGCTTTAACGACAACATTCTTCCCTGTGCTGTCTTTATACTTTTAGAATGTGAAAGAGCAGATTTTTTAGATGTAAGAAAATATTAGGTTTGAGTATATTTTTTAATATTGAAATTTCATCCTATATCCAAATCTCATTAAATATTTGATAACTAATTTGCAAAACTGGGCTGTGGACTATAATCTACTTTTTAAAGGTTATTGCTTTTTTCAAAAACCTAGCATTTACACCAAATGGATTCAAGTGTTAATTAAAACCTGATAAATTTTAGTTGAATCACTTTCCTAGCCATCTCATTTCTAACATGATTTGAACTTGAACAAAATACAGTGGACTTTGCTTTACTAGTAAAAATTTCTTCAATATGCAGCCCTTTAGATCTGAGGGAACACTCAAAATTCTCTTAGTTTTAATTTATGAATGAGGAAGTTGGAAATGGTGGATATTGCTGCCTCCCCACCCTCCATTCCACCTTCCCCGTTTTGTAATCAAGGTTTGGTGAGGTTGACTGAATAGCCCAGTTGCTCTTATTAAGGGAGGGGTACCACCCCTTGGGGGACATTTTGACAGTTTGTAGAGGTGCTTTTCTCAGAGTTTGGAGGATACTGCAAATATTTGATGGGGAGGGACCAGGAAGAATTGTCCCTTGTGTCTTACATTACTTTCCAGTATCCCATCAGATACTATCTGATCCTAGAACTTGTTTTGTATATATAAACCAAAGTAGCTTTATATACAGTATACCTAATTTTCTAGGAATGCAACTACCTTGTAAATCCAGTAAAGATAGTTGTTTTATTTAGAATATTTCCAAGAGTTGTTCACCATTTTAGAAAATTACATCATCAAAGTGGTATTTGAGTTGGCATTACAAGATGTCAGGGTCAGTGTTCATTTGTAGCAGTCATTTGTATCTCTTGATGTGTTCTGTTGTAGCCACTCGAGCAATAAGCATTTTAAGTTTTATTTCTCCTTTATCTTACAGTTAGGATTTTTATTTTGTTTTACTTCAAAATTATGTGTGTGTAGGTAGATGGGTATTATACCTATCTAGGGATATTATTTCAGCATAATTAAAGGGTATCAGATTGTCTGGGCTAGGAACGATTATTTTAAATGAAGTAATCTGGTTCTAGGTTGTAGAGGTAAATATAGGCTGATCCACAGCTGGGGTGCCTAGGATTTGTTGGAGAATGGGTAAGGAGATGCTCCCGCAAAGGGTTGTGGTCTGCATGTGTGAGGTAGGCCTGGGACTGCTGCAGTTATTTTGCACTCTTGAGAGAAACTAGTTGGTGGAGAAAAAAAAAATACACAGAAGAGGGCAGCACTAAAAGCCACCCTAATTTAAACGGCATATGGCAACCACCATGAGTATAGGCTAATGTAATCACTTGATGCTCAGTAGACCCCTGTCTAGACCCTTGTCTTCAGAGTTCCTTTTTAGTTTGAAATCATAACTTTATATTTTCAGAATTTCCAGTTGCCTAAATCTCACTTTTAACTGGCCTTTCTAATATACAAACAACAGTCAAATGAAAGAGCATTGAAAATTATTTGACAGGAGGCCCTCCCTCTTTTTAAACCTGAAATATATCTTTTTGCCAGTCGTAAGCCTATGACCCATCTTATTTTCTTTTAAGTACTACCATAAAGTTTAAACATAGGTGAAATATTTCTGGACACTTCTCTATACTGGAAGTATTCTCTGTAGATTTGTTAATGACTCCCTTTATTTTCAAGAACAGAAAGCTTATATACTCAACTTAAAAATTCTGTGGTGTCACCTAAAACCTTTTCTGTAAATCACATAGAAGCGTGATTTAGAGGCAGCTTCTGGTCTGGAAGCGTGCACAGCTCTGCTGTGTGACAGTAATCACATCGGCTAAAGCTGTAGACAGCCCTGAAATTTTTGCTTTGAGTCGATTTGATCATTTGGTTATCATTTCTGGTTTTGTGTTTTTTCTCCCAGAAGTAAAAATTGAGAAAAATCGAGAGCAATATTACTCCTTTCTGGGGAGTAGTTATGGTTTATTGAGAGCCTGGAAAATAACCAGTAAATGGCCTGAAAGATTACAATTATTACTATAATTTTAGAGTAGCCTATTAGATAACTGAAAATATCAGTGAGATAATTTCAGGGCTTGAAACTTGACTATAATTTATGATTGTGAAACAGGTTATCAAGATGATTTTTAGATGTGATTTTATTTGAAATATCTTTTTCTTAGGACAGAAGGGGAAGCAAAAAGACATGGTAGATAATGCCTGTGTTACACAGTAATTTTTAGCATTGATTCTCAACAATTAGAAGAGGGTTTTGGAGGGTGGGATGGGGATGATTTCATGAGTAGGATGTTTCCACTAGTAGAAACTAGAATCGTGGGGAGCTTTTAAAAAACACTCATCCTGAACCATCTGCAGATTTTGACTTTATTGGACTGTGTGTGTATGTGTTTTTAATGTCAAAGCAAATTGTATTACTCATTAATTTCCATTTAAAGTTTGTGATTTTATGATATAGTCACAAATCATGAATATAAAGTAGATGAGATTATTTTTGTTATTAACTTAGAGGTGTAAAAGAAAAATGACAGTTTGAACCCCAAAGTCTTAGTTTCTATAAAAGCCATTTTAGAAGTATCACTTGGAACCATTTGGCTTCTTGGACATCTAACTCATTTATTTTCCCAATATCTGTCAAGTACACAAAATGTGCCAGACATCAAGCAGACAGCTTTAAAAAGTACACAGGTTAATTTGAGCTTATAAAGGAAACAACAGAAGATTGGCAAAGGCATCTTTCCAGATAGGAGGCAAGACCCTATTTCCTAAATAAGAGGAACTGAAAATTGATTAGTGAATGTTAATGTTTGAGTAATAGTTGCTGAATCTGTTCTGGCTTTTATGAATTCTATGAAACAAGAAAATGAGGTCAAGGAGTGATTAATACCACATGGAGTATGGAGTGAAGCAGGTAGGGTAGTTCTGTTTCACAAATTAATGATGAGAGACCCAGATATTGTGTTCTCAAGTTAACAAGACAAACCTATAGGGATATTATGACCTGAAGTTAAATTTGTTTTAGAATCCGGATTTTGATCTTTAAAGTTCTTATACAGACAAAAAAGCCTTTTGCATCATTGACTTAATTTGTACTCAGTGACTGGAAGTATTAGCTGTATTAGCCCAAACTATTAATTGCTCTAGTAAATGGTTAGACAGAAAGCAAAATAGTGGTTGCCAGGGACTGGGGGTGGGGAGAATGGGGAGGAATTGCTAATGGGTACAGGATTTCTTCTTGGGGTAATAAAAATGTTCTGGAACTAGATAGTGGTGATGAATAAAGGAAAGGATCAGGCTACCTGCCAACTTCTTACATCATGAATGCTCTTATGAGAGTCCTTAGAACTGAAATAGTTCGAGGAGGAGGTAGCTTGGATTAGGGGAAGAACTTTCTACCCCAGTTTATGGAAAACTGGTTGAGGTGGTTACTAAGCAACAGTGGTTCAGTTCTATGAGATTCCCAAATGACACCAGCCACCTCCTGTTACTCAGGTTCTGGATAAGGTGAATGGGGCCAGGGTATGGGTCAGGTGGCTCTGATGGAGAGGGAGGGATAATAGTGTGGGAACACCCAGATACTGGGTTTGGGTATCTTGAAAACTCAGACCAGCCTTTCTGGGTTTAAAATATTTGAGGTACTCCGGATCCTAACTCCGAAACTTGGGCAGGGGGTGGGGGAGAGGGGCGGGAAACTAGTTAGAAATTTGATTTCTTTTTTCCCCTCAAGCTATGTGGCTTTGAGAAAACTCTTGACGTTTGTAGTCACCAGATCTGTGTTATTGGCCATCTAGTGGTGAGAGGGAGTGATCATAGATATTTTAAAAACATCTTCGTTAAGTGGAAGAGACTTTACTGGCCAGAGCTGGACTACGGTCATACTATATCAACCAGAAATCTGCCTTTGCTCAGGTATACATATTGCCAGCTCCCAAAGATTCCTAAAAGAAATATTTCTTTGCTAGCAGACATGTGATTGGATATACTGCAGGAAAGAGTGGTATCTTTCAATTAATGCACAGTTTGTACATGTCCCAAGATAATGTTTTTGAGTTAAGAAGGGATAAAAACAGAACTCATTACATTCTGGTCATTTTGGATGAGTCAAAAATAATTCTTAATAACTGAGGTAGCATTTATAATAAAACACCAGCTTACGACTTGTAAGATAGCTGTGCCCACAACTAATGAGGTGTGTAACTCTGAGCAAGTCATTTAGGGGAACTTTTAAACCTTAGATTCCTTTTGTATAAAATGAGAAAAATAATATCTGACCTACTTATCTCACAATGAAATATATATAAAAGAACATTTGGTGATATTCAATACAAATGCCCAGGAGAGACAGGCACTTTCATTCAAGGGGGCCTCTACACTGCCATGGGATTGACCTTTGGGAAGGAATGCAGGCTGCCACAACCTAATCATTGCCGGTTTGAACCCAAGGTCAGTTGATCCCTTGTGACTTTTTCAGCAATAAATACGGGTTTTATAGATAAAAAAGATAGCTCAGGTTTAAAAAATTCAGGAAGTTGGTGATTTAAATTATTTTAACCTATCTGGACAGGCTTTTTTTTTTTTATAAATACTTGGCTCACTCATGACATCAATAAAAGCTCTTCTAAATTCTAAAGGCATGCAAAGTTAAATTTATTTTTACTATTAGTTTAAGAGAAGTTGATAGAACTTTTCATATTGAAAATATACAAATTATGTATGTTCGTATATACATAGTAAATGGAGATCATAGTAAATGGAGATCTCATACAACCAGGATGTGGTACCTTTAGACCCTTTTATCTTTGACGAATATGGAATTTTAAAGTCATTTTGGATTTTAATGCTATGTTGGCCACATCTGTGATTTATTTGACATAATACTCCCTTGGTCAAGAGCCTTCGTCATACTGCTGGGAAATAGAAAACAATGGGAAAACAATTTAATTACTACTGATCATTTAGAATATTTTCCAGGACATCACTGTTAATGAAGACTGCCTTTCTGACTTCTGGCTAGTGCTGCTTCATTGAAATAGAGTTGGATACATGTCTGCTCTGTGAAGAAGTACTTTAACAGGAGTTTGAAAGGTGCCAACTAGATTATAGCAAACAATGCCTGCAGTCTTTGTTCTGTCAGTCTGGGTTCGATAGTTCCCCACCCCCCGCCCCAGTTGTAACATTTCTAGCTGAAGAGTTCCAATTTTTTTCTTTTTCTTTTTAGTTTTATTCTAATAAAGTAGATTCTTTCATAAAAGTCCCAAGATTTCTTCCATCATTTAGTTGTCCCCTTCTAGAGATTTTCAGGTTCCGAAATGTGGCAAGTAGAACTATATGCCAGCAGTGTACACACTCTAGTTCGTAGGAAGCTAGTTTTCCTTTTGGTTTCTATACCCTTGGAAGAGTGTTGAGAGGGAAGGAATGTAGGATTTGGAGTCAAATCCTAGGTTTATGGCCTTGCTCTGCCCTTTATTAGTTATATGAGTCTGAACAAACCTTTTAAAACGTCCAGAGCCTTGGCTGTTTATTAATATCTCCTTTATCCACCTAACTCTGTTGTCACAGCATGGGCCTTGGATGCTGTTGCAGTGACTATTTTTTTTCTCATTTGTGAAAGAGGCCATTAGACTATGAACTCCATCCATAATGGCAAGAACCTTTGTATTTTTCCCCCATACACTTCACCCATAGACTTACGATGTCCCACATGAAATGTTTTTCACAGATGAGAATTGGCTCCATTGGTGCCAAGTTTAACTTTGTGAGAGAGATAAAGGAGCAAGCATGCTTAAGGGGAGGATAACACAAATCTAAAAGGAAGTTAGAATACCAAAGGCCACAGAATCAAGATTAAGAGCTATCTTGACAGGCTTTGGACAATCAGATGACATTTAACCGAGAAAAGTTTTCTCATTTAAATTGAATATTTCACAGTAATAGCTAACATGTATGGAGCATTTATGTATCTTAGGCATTGTGCTAAATATATGTTATGTAATTCTTACGACAGATAAGAGAGATGCCATTATAAAGATGGGGAAATTTAAAGTAACCTGTGCAAGATTGCTCAGCCATTAAATGGTAGAACAAGGATTTCAACCCCAGACGGTTCCAAGAGACACACACACCTGCTGCAGCCCTCAGAATAATGCTCCTCCGACCTCCAAAATTTCCACTTCCTAATCCCAGAAATGGAACTTTGTTGGCAAAAGGGACTTTGCAATCTGAGTAAACTTATTGACCTTTGGATGGGGGAGATCATCCTGGATTGTCTTCAAAAGTGAGAGGTTTTCCTATCTGCAGTGAGAGGAGAAGGAGAGGTTCAAAGCACATGACCTAAACACAAATCAATCTTTGTTTTTCCGGAATGGAATAATATCTAATGCACGTCAAGTGCTTATTGCATGCCGGGCAGGTCCTAAGCATTTTACATACATTAATTTAATCCTTACAACAAACTTATGAAGTAGGTATTTTATTCCTGTTAATAATGGCGAACTGAGAAACAGATACCAAGCAGCTTGAATGTTGAACAAAAGGGTAGTGCTAGGGTTTGAACCAAGGCATTTAGTCCCCAAGGTCATACTCCTAACTACTATTCTAAATTGATTCTAAATAATTTTTTAATGAATTTCTTGATTTTTCTAATTATAAAAATAAGCCACACTTACTACAAAAGATTCAGTCAAAATAAAAAGGTATAAACAAAAGGAAAGTCATCTATAGTCCACTATCATTTTTGATTGCTGCAGAGTTTTCACTGAGATAGAATGGTAACTCGTTTAATTAATCCCATGCAGATATTTTTGCATATAGCTTTTCAAACATCTAATTTTGTGCTCATGATACTCCTTGAACTGGAATTTCTTGGTCAAAACTATGCAAATTTCAAATTTTGACAGAAATGCTAAATTGTATCCCATACCCCAAGAAAGACTGACTAGTTAAACTTTGTTCATCTGATAGGTTAAAATAAGATCAATATTATTTTAATTTTCACATCTATTGCAATATTTTCATAGATTTTAATCATTTTTATTTTTTATTGGGTGTTCATCTTTTCATTGATTTGTAAGCATTCTTAACTTTTTTTAGAGTCATTCTGTCTGACATACATGTTGCTATTTTTTTTTACCCATTTGTCATTATGGATTATAGAAAGTGATCTACGATTTTTTATATACCTTTGCAAACTGCCATATATTCTTTTTAAATTGTTAATTATTGAGTGAACCTGACACCCACCTTTTGGCTCACTCCTTCCCTTAGATTCAATTCAGCAATCTCATTGGATGGGATGAAACATTGGGAGCAATCTCATTGGATGGGATGAAACATCGGGACTGCCACTTAGGGTTATTAATTGGTAATTCAAAACTTTGACTTTAGATAAATGTTGTGGACTGCACACTTGTGCAAAGGATAAACATTTTAAATCCACATAGGACAGGAGAAGCTAGTCAACAAACATTGGAAAATGGAAGCAGAAAGGCAAGTGGTAACTGATCTAGCCTGTAGAAGAAAATGCTAATGGGCATACCAGTTTGTACAGCAGACCTCTGAAAGTTTCAGGAATTGGAGGAATCAGGCACCTCAGCTGGAGAGGAGAGAGGTGCTCATAACGGTGATTCATTGAAAGATTAAGGATAATTAAACCACAGATCCCTTTCCATACCCTCACCTCAGCAGAAGAAAGGACATTTATTTTCTTAAGAAATTCAACTAGAGAAGCATCAGACTCAGGAACAAAGGCAGAGAGCAGGAATGTTGAGGCACAATCCTGAAAGTGAAAATTAAGTGAAAATCTACATATGGAAGACAGAGACACCTGCAGCCCTCGGTCCTCATTCTGCCCCCTCTTCCTTCTTGAACTAGGCTCTCTGGTCAAAAATGGGATAATTCCTCTCTGAAGAACCTGTCTAGCCAAAAACAAAATTACTACAGATTCTGATATTTGGGGGTTTCTTGTGAAATGGGCACCCTACAGGGAAGGCTACTAGTGAACTATCCTTGCCCATGCATGCAGAGCTTCTGAATGGCTTTTCAGTGTCTCTTGAATATGAACAGACTGCTAAAAAAAAAAAATCATCCCTTTAACATGAAGGGTAAAGACCCAAATAAACGGAAAAAGAAACCTAGAGAAAATACTGTTCTGGGAGCAGAGGAAAATTAAAAAGAAAAACTTTTACATTCTTAGATAAGATTTTGCATGAATAAAACAAGTGTAGAGTGCTTTTAAACAACGAAGAACAGAGGACCATAAGTAACTCTTAAGAAATTAATAAAAGTCAAAATTAAAAAGTTGAGCATTAACAATCGGAAACTGAAAAATTTAAGATACCACTTACGAAGCATAAAAATATGAACATTTAGGGAATACACCTGGCAAAAGATGTGCAAGACTTGTATACTGAAAACTATAAATGTTGCTGAAAGAAACTTAAAAAGACCTAAATTGAGAGAGATCTTGTTCATTGGTCAGAAAAGTCGATAAAGTTAAAATGTAAATTCTCCCCAAATTAATCTGTAGATTTAATGCAATCCCTATTAAAATCCCAGCAGGCTTATTTTTTAAGACTGAAATTTATAACCTGATTATAAAATTTCATATGCAATGTAAAGGACTCAGGATAGCCAAAACAACTTCTCTTAAAGAATTGAAAAGCAAGTCATGGATTAGGAGAAAATAGGTGTAATATTCTGTGTATATTTGATAAAGAACTTGTATCTAGAAAATAAAAAGAACTCTCAAAACTCAATAAGAAAACAGCTCTATTAAAACTTGACAAAAAAGATTAAAATAGACATTTCACCAAAGAAGTTATATGAATGATTAATAAGCACAAGCAAACATGCTTAATATCATTAGTCATTAGGGAAATGGAAATTAAAACTATAGCGAGATACCACTCCAAACCTATCAGAATGGCTATAATTAAGAAAACTAACCATACTAAATATTGGTGAAGATGTGGAGGAACTAGAGCTCTCATATACTTCTGGTGGAAATGTAAAATGATACAACATTTTGCAAAAACAATTTGACAATTTCCTAAAAATTAAACCATACCCCTGCCATATGATCTGGCCATTCACTCCTAGAAAAAAGAAAGTATATTTCCATACAATGACTTGTACACAAATTTTCATAGTAGCTTCATGTGTAATATCCCCAAATTGTAAACAACCAAATATTCATCAGTGAGTGAATGAATAAACAAATGGTGGCATCTCCATACATAGTGTCATTTCTGCCATGCCACAGTCCTGCCCAGGTTCAAGGGAAGGGAACACAGACCCCCACCTATCACTGGCAGGAGTTCAAAGCCACCATGTAAGAAGAGCATGAGGGATGACAGATATTGTTGAACAGAACACAAAGAATCATTGTCCCATAGCTTGGTACAGTGCCTCTGTTTCTTGAAAGTTCATTAACTAGAACGGCTCTGCCTCTGCTTAATAAACACTCTTTTCTGAGAGGCAACAGAGTGTGTTCTATTATAAACCAAGTCCTCTTTGAGAACCGCCTGAGTTCAACGAAATGCAGTACAGGATTGTGGCTTGTGGGTCAGATGTAAAAATTATAGTCGGCTTAGGTCAGCACTTATGGTAACTCTGTTTGGTGGGACATTTCTGGTTGCATGTCTGTGCGGTGTGGCTACACTTTAGGGCACTGTTTAGTTCTACAACCACTAGGCTTTTCTAGAAGGTGCTTACTTTCTTGATGGAGATATTGCAAAAAGACTCCAGAAATTGGGCCCTAGTAGCTATTGAACTTAGCTCCTTAATTTGAAAATAGTAAAGGGAAAGAAAGAAACATTTAACATGCCTTTCCAATAGGAACTGTTTTTTAATGCTAAATAAATGTCCTCAGATGATGAGAAAAATTTATATTTTCTGAAAAAATATCTGCCAATGCTATAGTAGGATTGATAGAATTAGCAAATCAACATTCGGCAACACCTTCAAGTCAGGTGGCAATTATCATTGGTCTTAAAAGCATTAGGTGTATGGTTGATGAGAGCCAAAGTGGTACATGCAGACTGCTTGCTAGTTACAAGGGGAAACATGTAACTGTCCCAACACAGGATCAGAAAAGAAAGTCATCACCTTCATCCAGAAGTTGATCTTAGCTTCACTAATGGTAGGTCAACTAGATGGTACATGTCTACTGATGTGATACAGAGATGAGGTCCACAACATTACCTATGATGTATAGCCGAACTTGACTCCATCAAACTTTAGTCTAATTTCCTGTTGATAAGTAATACAGAAAATGGGGAACAAAAGAAATCTTCAGAAAAATCCCAAAGATGGCACAGCTTATAGTGTATTTGGTCTTGTCTATTTCATAAGGCAGTGTTATAAAAAGAGAGAATAACTATATTTGGTTTAGAAAACTATTATAATGCAATGTGTGGATTGATTAAAATAGATGTATAAGATGTTTTAGGGATGACAGGGAATCTAAATAAGGATCGGTACACGGAAAAGTAGGAATTACTAAATAAAAGATCCAGGTTATAAAATAGGATGTACTACTATTAAAATGTACAGCTAAAACTTACTGGATTTTGTTAACCAATGGCACCATAAAAAAATTAATAATGCAAAATTAAAAAAATAGCATATACAGTATGGTCTGATTTTGGCACAAAAAATACAGAAATATATTCAAATTGATTGTCTAAACTGGAACATTTATGAGAATAAAGGGGGACACCATCGCTATTTATGCCAGGACAATAGGTATAAACCAAGTCTTGCAGGAGAGCCAGGAGGGATGATCATACTACACGTCCTGTTCCCAAACTTCAGGGTGTGGCAGAATTGCCTGGGGGCAGGTGGCTGGGGCATGTAAAATGAGGATTCCTGGGCCCCATTCCCAGAGATTGACTCAGTAGGTCAGAGATGGCCCCAAGAATCGGCTTTTCTTGTAAGTGACCAGATGATTCTGATGCTGGGGCTGGTGGAGGAATGGGCTTGGCCCAGAGCAGCTTTTGTTAACATCATCCTAAGCAGGGGTTTGCTGTTCTTTGTGGAAATGTTTAACTGAATTTTGCTTTTTTTTTTTTTTCTTCTTGAGTTAACCGCTCAGCAGTTCTTCTGTGGCCCATTAGAGGAGACAGGAAAGCATAGTGGTTAAGCGAATGGCCTGATAGAACTGGTTTGAGTACCAGCTTTTAGCACTTATTAGCTGTGTGACAGTGGGTTTGTTTCTTAACGTTTCTAAATGTATTGGTAAATAGGAGTATTGGTAGAGTTGTTATGAGGATTAAATGAGAAAACATTTAAAACATATATAAGTCTCATAAAGAATAGTTGACTATTATTATGATCATCATTTCTGTTATTCAACAGGCAGTAATAGTGCTACCCCTGGAAATGCTAGGTATGTGTCACCTGCCTTTCAGATATAGGGCAGCTCCTGGAAAGCCAAATGAACACCCATTCCCTGACCCTCAGCAATAATTCATAAATGCCTGGTGAACAGCTTTTCAGTGCACATCTGTTCTCTGACAGCCCCTTAGAAGCTGGTGGAGTAGTTGCCAGAGTTGGGCATAGAAGACCCACAGGGCATAGCGGCTTCCGTATTTTGCTCTGAAATCTCGGGTCGGGTTACTGTGGGATGGAAAGCTGAGGATGGTGACTAGAAGGAGATTCTCCGGTCTTTTGAACTCAACTTGTCCTTTCTGGTTACACTTTTGTTTCCTTTCCAGCATAAGTCTAAGGAGGCAAGATTTTCCTGGCAACATAATTATTACTACCTAATAAGGAAAGATAGTTTTCTTTTAAAGATTCCTGCTGTTTTCTTAGCAGATGGAAACTTCTGTGCTCTGCGGAAGCTGTATGCTGTTATTGTCCTTCCTGGGTTTTTTTGCTTTCCATCTGAGACAGGAGACAAAAGCATCAATAGGAAACAACTGGTAGTTTTGTCTCTGTGCTCAACTGGGAGGTAGTTTGGTTTTTATTTTTTTGCTTTGTTTTCTTTGTCTTTTACTTCTGTTCTGTAATATTATCACGTATATATTTTTTGAAGAGTCGAGATGCACCATTTGATACATGGTCTGATAAAACATTTGCAATAGGGACTGTCCTAAAAACTCAGGGGCTTCCAGTTACTGTATGTGCTACTTTCCAGAGGGGTCTGAGCAGCTCTGTCCAAATACATTTAAGGGGTTCGTAGGGGTGCCCTGCATATGTCCAATTTCACTCCCTACAGGGCTGAGGGGCCATTTAACCCTGAAGCTAAAGGAAATTAAGTTTCAGCACCCTTCACTTGCCAGGGCCTGGTCTTTTCTAAGGCACTAGGAAAGGACTTTATGTGTTAAGATGTTTTTGTATAAACAGCAAAAGTAAGATATCTGTATTGTTTTCCATTAAAGATGATCTCAAAAATGTTATAAACTGTAGTGCCTCTTAAATCTGATCCGTTCCTGACAAGAGTTTCCTCCCTGTCCATGCCTAGTGGATTTTCACCTTCACATAACCAGATAGTGAGCAGCCTCAACTCCGGGCAAGGGTACTCTGGAATGCAAGGAAAGAGAGTATTTGCCACCCAGTTAGCGGCTGGATGCAGAGATAACTGCATTCTAGAGAAAGAGCAGATTCCTCGGGGAGGATAAACAAGTTACAGACTCTGGGGCTGGTGGAAAGAGTTTCTTCTTCAGTGGGTTGGTTAGCAACAAGCAGCACTAATCAATTACCTGTTTCAAACCTTTTGAGAAAAATCAGTGATCCACTTTTAAATTCTCAAGTAAAAATATCACAGCTTACGTGCCATGCGCCAACCACCCCCACGCCCGGGAGAGACTGCGGAGAGAATCCTGCTGTGGTTCTTGCCCCATCTGCTCTCCGAAGTAGCCATGTGACTTTGGCCAAGTTATCAATCCCTCTAAGCCTCACTTTGTTCATCTTTAAAACAGAAGTGTTGGATTAGACAGACTTGCTCTGAAATTTGAATAATTTTATGCTATGGAGGTAGAATTTAAATGATTTCTGTAGTGATAAAAGGGTATTTCCATGGGAAAATACAATGCACGTGTTGGGAGGGAGATTGACATATGGAGAAAAATTGGACCATATGGGATTAGGAAATTAAGAATTATCTTCTCCTGCTCAGTAAATGTGCCAAATGTGAGCCTCTCATCCCAAGAACTGTCTTCCTTTTAGCAAATGAGTAGAAGACATTATGAGCATTTCCAAAATTAAAAGAATATTCACGTCATGTCAAATGTGTGACTAGTGTAGGCAGTGATGTGCTAGGTTCTAGGAAATTTGTGTTTAAGATGTGTTCTTTGTTATTTAGGAGACAACAACTAAAACAAGACTAGCCCAGATGAAACAATTAGCAAACAAAGCTAATAAAATATAACCATAACCCATGACTAACGATGGGCTGATTTAGAAAATTACAGTGCATTCATTTTATGGCATACTATGCAATTATCAAAGCAAATTAACCACATTTATATGTATTGAATTGGAAAAGTGTAGAAGACATTTTGTTGAGTGAAAATAAGCAAGATATAATATGACATAATAGTAGAATAATATGAAGAGCACGATCATATTTTTCTAAAAAGGAAAAACTCTAAATCAGTAATTCTATGTTTATATAAGTGTAGAAGAAGTATGGAATGATACACACCAACATGCTAATACCAGTTACTTTAAGAAGATGGGGTCAGACAGAGGAGGAAGAGAGTCTTTTAAAAATCTTTCTGTTATTCAATTGGTTTAAATTGTTGCAACGAATGTGTATTATAATTTTTAAGTGCTTTTGTAAAACAAACAAACAAGCATAACTTTTGTTTCTTCGGGCCTCACCAGTCTGTGGATGAACATCCGGGTCATATAATGGTTACATCTTTCATTCCCCTGCTCTGAAACATACCTAGTGATTTGAGAGCCAGCTCGCTCCTGCTGTGGGTGGTGCCTTAGCATCACACTGAGGGGATGCCCACCCTGAGTGGGGGGCTGTCTGTGCTCAGTGCTCTACCAGGGCTACGAGATGGTGTGTATTCCCTCAGATTCTCCAAGTCCTAGTAGCACCTTAGTTCTTCAGGAAAGAGGAATGCCTTTCTGTCTCCTCCCCCATCACACTTTGCTGGGATGGGGGACGGTGTCACCCCAATGGGCCTGTGTCGGGTCCTCATGCACACAACTCTTCTAGGCTGATCCTACTCTTCTCTACATGAGTTCAGCCTTGCGGGCATGTGCACGCACGATGAGTGTGAAATTGTACATCAGAGGCAGAAATTGAGCGAAGAGTAAGACCTAGGCTGCAAACGACTGTGGGGAGGGTTGGAGGTAGGGAACGTGTAATGTGTGAACCATAATGCCAACAATATCAAGAAAGTGGAATGAGAATGAGAAAGAGAAAAGCGGCTGGTGTAGTAGCACTGTTGACTAGGCTGTGGTACACTCCCGTTGAACATAAACAATCTCTCAGAACATCCATATCAGACAAGATCATTCTGTAATCATGTCTGACCATAATCAAAGATAAGAAATTGTCCAGATCACAGAAATGACCACCATACATTCTCTCATCCTGGGAAATATGAGTAATTGCTGCTGCTTTTATAGCTGTAGGCTTGCTTTGTTCCTCCTGCCTTCTAGATAAGGTACCAATGACAAAGTCATCCTGCTTCCTGACAATATTCAATTCTGAGCAAAGCCACACTTCTGTGAATCTTTCCCAGAATTACTGGACACAAGCTCAAATCCTATTATAAGCCTTTTTTTTTTAAACACTCCCTTACTGAAGGTGTATAGTCTCCCTTGTTGCAACAAGTCAGTGAACCCACAGCCGACTCCAGGTGTGTTCCTGGTGGTTTTTGGCCAGAGGGCGCTGGCAGTGGCCAGGCTCTGAGGTGGGCCAGTGTAGTGGCATGGAAGGCGGAGGCCTAGGAGTTTCACCTTGCCAGTCACATTCCCAGTCGTGAGGTCATTTACATCCTGTACCTTCAGTACTTGATGGTAGGCAAGTATTTATTCATCACCAGAATGAGCAAGATGTGTGAGGGCCTTTCAGAAAACGATCTTACCTGTGGCAGAGTATTTCTTTGGAAAGTACTGAAGGGTGAAGGCATGTTGGTGAGGTGGGGATAAATAGCAAATGTTTGAATTATAGGATGTCTTACCAATCTATATTCTACCTTGACAGGCAGTTGGTGTTGAGAAAAGATTTGGGTTTTAGGATCCATCCTAGCTCTACTGCTTACCAGGTCTGTGACTTTGTGCAAGTGTCTTAACCTCTCTGAGCTGCAGAGCTTGCATCTGAGGAATGAAGAGAATATCACTTACCTAGCAAGCTTTCACAGAGCTTGTCCGTCATCCAGCACTTGCTGGTATGTTGGGGAGTGGGTGCTCACCAAATGTGCTCTCTTTCCTTCCCAGTAGGCAACGGGCAACCACTGTAGAGTCCTAAAAGAAGTGGCCCGAGGAGAGTGGGCAGATAGACCTGATGGTGGTGTGCAAGACGACTTAAGTGAGAAGAGCATAGGCAGACCTGGGAGATGCTGGGACACTCCAGCCACTACTGTTACCAAACTCGAGGGTTTCGCTGCTTGGGGTGTTCTATTCAAGAACAAGTTGTTGTGGTTAGGGAGTTTTATTTACTTGCAGGAGACAAGATTTACATCCAAAGCTCTGTCTCATGAAAGGGAGGCTTAGCCATTGCTTATATATACTATTTGGTTGTTATATGTTGATTTCTTCTTTGCAGTTAGCTAAACGTATCCAGTTGAATTCTGGTCAAGCTCCTCCGGTTACAGCTGCATCTGCAAAATACTGCGCTACATTTTAACATTTAGCAGGATTAGTATTTAGTAAGAACCGTCAGTCCTTGAGACCCTCATCCTATCTAACAGTGCAGAGAGCGGCTCACAGCCTCACAAACAACAGTTTGCCCAGCTGGACAGGGGCAAAGAATGAGCGACAGGTATGCCACATAGCATGTCCCATACAGCAAGCCTCAGTGGGATAGGGTAGAAGGAAGAAATGCTAACAATAGGGGTACTACTAGAAAGGCAGCCAAACTCTGGGCTGGTTGGGGACAGCAAGAGAAACAGACTCCTTCAAAGTGAAGCAGTCAGCAAAGGGCTGCCTGTTTCTAACAAGTGAGTCCATGGACCATAACATCTTCCACCTGACTGTTGTCGTCAGGGCTTATGGGGTAGAGATGAAATAGAACTGGCCATGTGTTAATGATTGAAACTAGGTGATGAGTCTGTGGGGGTTCATTATACTATTTTCTCTACTTTTGTAAACGTTTGAAAATTTCCACATAAAAAGTTAACAAAACCCTCTGAGTTATGACTTTCTCTTGTTTGAATGAAAGATGTTTTTCAAAATTAATGATTCATAGAGTTCCATACTGAAATATAAAATGTAGCTAACATTATTGGTGCTCACCATATGCTAGGCATATGTATAATACATACATATAATTGTATATATTATGTAGATATGTAATTATGGTACATATAATTATATAATACATAGATAGACATACTCTGATATGTATACATAATTTCATATGTACATATATTAAACACACACACATAGTGTATCAGTTCACTTAATTCTTGTCAATAATCTCCTGAAGCAAATTCTACGTGAATTATCTGCATTTGCAGATGAGGCAGTGAAGTGATGTGGAGGTTCGAATAACATGCACAAGGTCATTAAGCAAGATTCGAACGCAGACTCCAGAAACCACGCTCCTTTTTAATCAGCACCGCCCTATTTCTGCCTGTATCCATGCTGTCTTGTACTATTTATTGCATTGTCACCAGCAACTTCCTTTATCACAGTTTATTTTTTATTTTTAAATTTACTTTGAGTGGTGGATGGCGTGGAAAGATCTTTTAACAAGACTGTACAGTAATTCTTCAGAAGCTGCCTGTCTCCCTTGGCCCCAAGTCCGGGGCTGCTGTGGCTGAGCCCTTGCGGGGGAGGTGGGGCGAGTTGGCTCAGGAGGCCAGTTATCCTGGGTCCTCCGTCCCCTGAAAGCGAGAGGCCCCGCCCGCCCCGGAGCGGCGCGCTGGCAGTCGCGGGCGCCACCTAGTGGCCAGAAGCCTCAGTCCAGGGAGACGTCAGGTCCCAATCAACACTGCACTTGTACCCATGGGCCACTGTCACAGTTGTAGTCTAAACGTGGACATCACCCCTTCCCTCCTCTATTGTTTTTTTTCTTGGTTTTGCTAAGCCCAAGCGGCCTTGTCAGCGTGGGAGTTGGCTCCAACGTAGCTAACCCAGCACAGGCTCCAATCCAGCTCACTCACGAGCTCAAAGACCTACACACCCACAATTCTGGTCAACCATCTCTCTAAAAGATGAGTGGTCCATTAGCCGACAGTTAGTTAAAAGGACATCCTGGATGACAGGCCTAGAAACTAAGAAACAGTTAAGTAACTAAAGATGTTTGATTCAGAATAAAGAAGATATATACAGACCAATCTCTCTTCAACCTATTTCTCATTTGCTCCAAGAATACTCACCAGCAGAACTTGTGGCCACAGCATTTACACTGAGATGACTCGTAGATTACAGTCCTAACCTTACCCTCAAAGTTTGCCATGAAATATTTCACTCATTATTTTCTCATTGCTCTAGTATATCGATAGTCTTTGGAAACAAATGACATCATTCTATTTATAACATCGTTTATAGTTGTGGTATTTCCATTTACAAAATATAATAGTTCTGGATTACTGAAAATGTCAAATCCTAGAAACTGTAGCATTCCTAAGTGTGATGTTAACATCTTCTCAAACAGTTGTTAGCCGAAGATTTATTTGATGAATCAGATTTATGTACACATTTCTGTTCCATTAGGATTAGAGACAAATTCTATTTAGAAATAACTCCAAGAACAGTTTTTATACTTTATTTTCATGTTGAAAACAAGTCAGATTCGCTTCAGCCACAAAGAGCATATTTATGTAAAACTAAATTAATGCTGGCAGTGAACTCCTTTTTTTTTTTTCTAAATGGGAACTGGGTTAAATACTTAAAACGTTTGTGGAAGAGAAGATATTTATCCTGTGTAGGATTAGAGGACAAAATTGGGACCAAGGAATAAGTTGCTAGAAAGCAGATTTTGCCCCAATATTAAAACTAGCCCCCCTGGAGGCATTCAGGAGGGTGCGGCTGACCGCAAGGCAGTGGCCTGGGAAGCAACGTCCTGGCTGGAAGTCCACCCCTCCTCGCAGCCCCTTGTCACAAGCTTTCAGGCACAATCCTATTTTCAATATTCTGCCTACGATGATGACTATAAACAATCACATGCCCCAGAAATTCTGTTACACTCACACTTACTCCCCACCCCCTTAAAAGTCCTCTTGCTTTTGAAAACAGAATAAGAACTTTTTGTCTAATATATCCTGACCTGTGCTTTGTAAAATTGGGGAAGCTACTAGTGTTTGATCCAACTCCAGAGGTTTCTAAAAATCATTTATCAGATGAGCTGAAGTAATTGCTTTAGTTACCTAGTGAAGTAGTGGCAGAATGGGAGCTAGAACTGAGGAAATTCTGGCACAGAAGGGACTGGCTTCCGTGATGAGATTCAAGAATCACCTTGGTTTGAAATGAGCGCCCGCTGTTTAGCTCCCCCTGCTGCTTTCTGCAGGTCTTCCCCTCAGCCTTCTCCCTTTAACATAGTTTGCATAGTGACGGCTCTTACCTGTTAGTTCCGTTGCCCTGGTGCAGCAGGAGATGAGACAGAGTTCACTTCTGGGTTGAGCTGGTGTTTTTCCAGAGATGAGCTCTTATCTGTGCATATCCACCTTTGGCAGGGACAAGCCCTGGTGTCATCTAATATTCCCATGCTAGCTGTGTATTTGGAGAGTCTGCCTTAGAGGCTGTAAGTCCTTGAAGGCAAGGAACATGGGTTCATTACTCTGAATCTCCAGGCAGCTAATAAGGTACCCCCTGTGGGCATTTGCTAGGTATTTGGTTTTTGCTTCTGTTTTTCTCCCATGTGAAATCTCAAAATTCCATCATCCAGGGAGACAGGTCCACCTTGTCGCTCTCCCCCCAAGCTCAGCTTCCGGAGATCAAGCTTCAGAGTGTGTCTTCCCACATATGGCTCTCTTTTAAACTTAATGTGTTTATTTGAGTACCTAGATACCATGGTGACAGGTGCCATAGAAATAGAAAGAGCAGGGAGGTAGAACAGAGAAAGGGAGGACCCAAAACACCAGGGGGCTGGAAGCAGTGTTTTTGTGCCACTGATGTTTATTTTGAGCTGGCAGTATTATTTATCATGTGCTCCATGCACGGCCTCTCTCTCTTGGGAACGTATGTTCTGTCTGCTTCCTTGGGCACTTAACAATTTCTGGGTCTCCAGAGAAGGAGAAATGCTGCACTCAGCATATAAAGATTCACATTATCCTCACTAGTTCTTACATTTGTGTGTCACTTGATATTTTTCAATGCATGTTCACACACACAGTACTTCCCTTGTTTGATCCTATGTCAGGGATAGTATTCGCCCCCCTTTTTTTGAGAAATTTGAGTTTCAAAGGCTAACTTGTCCAAAATCTCATGGCAAGTGAGTGGTCAGAGTTAAGCTCCTCTGTTTCCTTGGGGGGCCTTCTACTGCTAATATTGGGCTGTGCAGTGGTTTGAACTCAGGGCAGGATGAGTGGACACCCAGTGCATTTTGGGCAGTGTCATCAGGCTAGATAGAGTGATCCTAGTCACAGAGAAGTAGTCAGCATTTCTGCATGAAGCACACAGAAAAACGTGATTGACGGCAGAAGACCTTTCGCTAATTTTATGTCTTGAGACAAAGGAAAACGTAAGCCATAGATATATTCTGCTTCAAGGGTGACAGTCATTTCACACAGCTTCTGGCCAGTACGAGTGAACTTTGGTGCTCTCAGCTTAATTGGCCTGTGCTAACTTAGCACTGGTCCTGAGACCCGCCACACAGCTGTCTCCATTCTTCCTCAAAGCAGACTGAGCCAGATGCGACATGAAATAGAGTCCTGGGCATGGTTGGGCACATTCTGAACTCATTTCTGTGATGCCTTTCATGTACATTTGTGTAAGTAAAGGGCGCCCCCTACAAGTCCTACAGCTTCTTGTCTCTGGGCCGTCGTCTGTGCTGGGCCCACCATCTAGAATGCCCTCTGCTTCCTTCTCCTCTTACCTGACCATTAGGCTCTACTTTGCCAAATCTAACTTGTCCTTGGAGGCATGGTTCACATGTTCCCTCCCTGCCAAAAAATGTTTTCCTGATTCCCTATTATTGAAAGTGATTTTTCTTGCCTCT
>CM053515.1:85733944-85869964 GCA_028627145.1 Eidolon dupreanum
TCTCTTTGTTGAAGTTCTCACTGAGTTCATCTATGCTTCCCCTAAGTTCATTTAGCATCTTATAACAAGTGTTTTGAACTCTGCATCTGGTAGGTTGCTTGTCTCCATTTTGTTTAGTTCTTTTTCTGGAGTTTTGTTTTGTTCTTTCATGTGGGGCATGTTTCTTTATCTCCCCATTTTGGCTGCCTCCTTGTGTTTGTTTCTGTGTATTAGGTGGAGCTGCTAGGTCTCCCTATCTTAGTAGTGTGGCCTTATGCAGTAGGTGTCCTGTGAAACCTAGTGGCACAGTCTCACTGGTTACCTGAGCTAGATGCTCCAGGTGTGTTCCTTGTATGGGTTGTATGTGCCCTCCAGTTGTAGTTGAGCCTTGGTTGTTGTTTGCATGTCAATAGAAGGCATTGACCCTTGAGATGATTGGTTGTGAGGACTGGCTGGTGATTACAGTGGAGGAGCTATTGTGCAGGGGCTGACCCTACGGAGCAGGAGTCGCTTTAGCAGGGCACTGGGGCCTGTCCAGTGTGCCCTCTGGGTGTGTCATCCTCAGATGTGGCCTTTGTGGTGCTCTGGCTCGGATCAAAGCCAGCTACTGGGCGTGCAGACTAGTGTCTCCTGGCAGCGGCCCTGCCACAGGCCAAGTTAAACTACATACTGTACCCTGCCTAGGGCCACCTGGCATGAGCTACCAAGCAATCTGCAGATGGCCATCATCCATGCTGGATTTGGATGGGCCTTGAGAGTCTAAACCATGAAATGAGGCTGGCTGCTGCTAGTGCTAGGCTTGGGCCTGCTCAGCAAGAGGTGTGAAGCACATCCAGGCCAGATTCTGCTCGTTTGGGTTAGAGGAAGGGTCTCTTGGAATCACCAGGGTGGAGCGACCGGTGTTAGCCAGATTGATGGAGGCTCAAAATGGCGGTTGCCTGTGTCTGCATGCTGGGAGCAGGAAGGGCACAACAAAGGAACAGTGGCCTCCCCCAGCACTTCTGTCTGGTAGAAAGCTGCCCCTCCAGCCCTCACACTGAATCCAGACAATTTAGTTCTTCCCTGTTTGTCCTTGGTGCCTTTCGAGCTGCTGCACCAGAGATGGAGCTCAGAGTGAGTGAGTCAGCAGGTAAGTCTGCGTGTGGGACCTTTGAAAAGAATGCCTGGGACTCTTGTAGCCCTCTGTCTCACTCAGCTACAGTCTTTGATTTTCACATCTAGATTTTTGTGGGGTCTTTTCTTCCCAGCACTGGTACCCTGGGCTGGAGAGCCTGGTGTGGGGCTGGGGCCCCTTGCTTCTCCAGGGGGACCTCCATAGCCAAGATATCCCTCCTGAATTTTAACCGTCACACTCAGGTGTGGAATCAGTACTTTCTCCATCTTTGCCCCTCCTACCCATCTCAAGATGACTTCTTTTGTATGTCCTTAGTTGTAGGACTTTTGTTCAGCCAGACTTGAGGTGATTTTCAATGATGGTTGTTCTGTATTTTAGTTGTACCTTTGATGTGGTCCTGAGAGGAGGCAGTATAGTGTTTGCCTACTATACCATCTTGACTGGTTCTCCGTCATTATTTGGAATTCTATTTTTTATTTTTGAGGAACCTCTATACTGTTTTTCATAGTGGCTACATTTTTTTACTTTCCCATCAACAGTGCACAAGGTTCCTCTTTCTCCACATACTGGCCAACACTTGTTCTTTTTTATTTTTTATTTTTGGTAGTAGTCATCCTGATGGGTGTGAGGTTATATCTCACTGTGGTTCTGATTTGCATTTCTTTAATGATTAGTAACATTGAAGATCTTTTCATGTGATTATTGGTGATTCGTATATCTTCTTTGGAGAAATGTCTATTCAAGTCCTTTGCCCATTTTTAAATTTGGCTATTTGGTTGTTTTGTTGCTGATTTGTAGAAGTTCTTTATATATTCTGGATATCAGCTCCTTATCAGCTATATGATTTGCAGATATTTTCTCCCATTTCATCAGTTGTTTTTTCATTTCGTCGATTGTGTCCTTTGGTGAGGCTTATCTCTTTTATGAGTTTGAAGATTTGGGGGAGTAGGATTGTATTACAGGGAGTCTTCAGCAAATTATTATAAAGAGAAGCAAGGAACATATACTCAGGGTGCTTAGGTAAGCATATTTTTAATGAGGTGGGATCTAAGTTTTGTTGGGCAAGGTGGGCCCCAAGTAGAAATACAGACTGGCAGTTTGCTTATGGCCCCCTTTTCTAGCACTGCCCTCTTCTTCCGTCTCTTCCTCTCTGCTCAGGCACTAGGTCCTCTATCTACTGAAGGACTTGGTCCAATTCGGTTTAACAAGTGGTCGTCAAACATCTATTGGGCACCAGGCACTGTGCTAGTGTTACCATTGGAGCGATCAGAGTTCCAGTAGCACACACACCTTCTAGGTCCTTTTCACTGCTGAAGAAATGAATTTCAACTCAGCAAATATGATAAATATTCATTTATTAAAAACACAGTATGAGATAGAGGACGGGTCAAGCCTAAAATGGGACAACCACGTGAAAATGAGGTTATGTACCCTTAAGTGGGGGTGTGGATTACAGCCTGGGAAGATGGAGAGCTGTAACCCCGGGGAGGGAGAGGTCTGCATTGTATTTGGGGGCCATGATGGAGTGGTCTCAAAGACATTCCTAGGTGATTGGCAAGTGAAGTCACTTTGACTGATACCTGGCTGCTATATAAATTTGCCTAGTGTGCATGTGCTCACCCAGAATTTAGTCTGTTATAATTAGATTCATGAACTTCCAGGCATAGTCATTATATTATAATGATGGTAATAACAAGGCTGAAGTTATGGGCAGTACTTTCTGTGCATGTGTTTGTGTCTGGTTTAGCGAGCAGCTTTTATGGCCTTTGTGCTCTAGGATTTGGGGTAATTTACAACCCTAAAAGGGAAGTATTTCTGGGAGGTCCTTAAGGAAGGTCTTCAAGGGAAGTTTCTATGGTCACAGAGCTGGCCTCTTATTCCTTTGTTCCCCGGTCACTCATGTCTGACTAGCTACCTAACATGAGGAGTTACAAAAGACAGCAAGGCAAAGCTCTACCCTCAACATGTGCCGATAAACAGGGTGGGAATTGCAGTGTGACATGAGCAATGAGGAGTGTTCTCTCAGGTAGTGGTTACCCACTGTAGGAAAAAAGGCAAAAAAGAGCATTTAACTTGGACCAAAGGATGATAGATGGTAATCCTGAGGTCATTTGGCACCTGGTCTGTTCTGCTCTCAGGGCAGCCTTTAGCTCCTCTGCTCCGCAGACCCCGGTGGTCACCACCGGAAGTCAGCCGGAGCGGGCGTCGGCAGGGGGAGGTGTCACGATCAATTGTGTTATATTTTTCCACTAACATTCAGTATTTAAAGGTGCAAAAATAATTCTAGACAATAATTGAAGAATCTCAATAAACTTTATTTATTTCCTCTGGAAAACTGAAAGGAGCAATATACATGATTGGTAAATTCATACCCCAAATTAAATGCTTAAAAAACGATTTGTTGTATTTAATAACATATTGTGCTTCATATGTGCCAGTCACTGTTCTAAGCCCTTTAGATGTATTTAACTTGATTACTCCTCACTACAACCCTATGAGGTGGATATTATCACCCCACAGAAGATAGGGAAACAGAAGCACAGGGAAGCTAAGTACCCGGCCCAAGGCCATAGAGTAGGATATGACAGAGCTAGAATTTGAACCTGCGGCCTGGCTCTAGAGCCTATTCTCTAGGCCTTGGATGGTTTGATTTTTACATGCCAAGAAAGTTTTTCCATTTCAGTCAACCTGAGCCAACAGAAAACATGTTATAAGGTCATTCCCTTTAAGATTCCAATCTCTCACTTTCAGCTTCTGAAAAATTTACCATTCCCTTAGGTGTCTGAGGTAGGACTTAGTGTTAAAGAGCCCTAGGAATGGCTCCCTAAGGGTTTCAAAGTCATCACTTTGCTCTGTTGTCCAGAGGCCTGAGAACTTCATTTAAAGCCACACTTAAAAAAAAAATAACTAAAAAATAATAACAATAAAATAAAATAAAATCTATAGACATAAGGGGAAAAATTCTCTGAGAAAGGTTTTTAAAAACCGTAACCACCATACCATTATCAGACTCAATAAAATTAATAATTTCTTAATACTACCTAATATTAGGGTTGAATTTTCTCTGGTTATTTCAAAACTGTCTTTACATGGTTACATTTGGTTGTAAGTCTTTTAAGTCTTTTCTACTCTATAAAAGAATGTCTTCCTTTTAATATGTGTATATTTTATTGGCAAAATTGGGTCATTTGTTTTGTGAAATAACTAGGAAGACTGAGAAATGTGCTTTAAGATGCCTTTGTGGCTTTCTTGGTCTCTAGGCTCTAACCCATTAAGATGTTCAGTTAAGAGACTGTGTTTCAAAGATGTTTGAAATAATTCTTCTTCATGTGATTGTGAAATCAACTTGATACACTATTGGTTTTATTTGTCTGTCTGTTTTTGATTGATGGGAGTTGCCTTTCCTAAATATGATTTTGTTTTTTACTACTGTAAAATATTTACATGGCTGAAAGTCAAAAGTATAAAAAAGATATGAGCAGAGAAATATAGTTTCCCTATCTTCCCCCCTCCTCCATCCAATTGTCATTCTCTTCCTTGCCTTAAGATAATGGCTTTTAATTAGTTTTTGCTTCATCCTCCCATTGCTGTATATCTGTCTGTATACTTGTATTCCTTCTCCCTTTCTAACTAAAACAGATAGCATACTGTGCTTTCTCTTCTGACCTTGTATTTCTGGAGGCCATTCTTATTCCTTTTTACAGCTGCTTAGCTCTTCACTGTGTGCATATACCAGTCTCCTAGTGATGGACATTTGAGTTGTTCCCAGTCTTTGCTATTACAGAAAGTGCTGCAGTGGATAACCTTGAGCACATGTCATTTCACAATTTTGTTAGTTATGTTTGGGGTAGACTTCTAGAGCTGTGGTTGCTGGGTCAAAGGGAAAAGGCACAAGCAGTTTTGCTAGACATTACAAAACCTTCCTCCATAGCGAATGGACCATTTTGAATTCTCATATGCAATGCAGGAGAGTGACCGTTTCCCCAGAGCCTCGCCAGTAGAGTATGTTGTCAAACATTTGGAGTTTTGCCTACCTCAAAGATAAGAAATGGTACTCAGTATATTTTAAATTGGAAATTCTCTTGTTACGAGCAACGGTGAACATACTATCATTTGTTTTATTTGCTTTTCTTCTTCTGTGAAGTACTTGTTCATATTATTTGTTCATTTTTCTACCAGGTTATTAAACTATTTCTTCTTAGAACTTCTTTAATTCTTTGTCTGTAATAAAACTTGCAATTATTTCTCTCACCTTTTCATTTGTCTTTTGATTTTACTTAGGATGCCTTTATATTGCCATGGAGCCAAATGTTTTAATCTTTTATTACTTATGGATTTTACCTCTCCTAGATTATAAAATATTTCATCCATTTTTTCCTATTATTTGTATGATTTCATTTTTACATTTAGACCTTTAACCCATTTGTAATTATCCTAGTGTTTAGTGGTGTTTAGTGTGAGAAATGGACCCAATTTTATCTTTTTCAATATAGGTAGCCAATTGTATGATATGTGAAATATATCTCAATAAGGCTATTATTAAAAATCTATCTATCTATATCTGTCTGTCTATCATCCATTTATCTATCTATTTATCTATCTATCTATCATCTATCATCTATCTATCTAATCTATCACCTATCTAGAAATGTTTGGAAGGATATATTTTAACACTTAAACTTTGCTTGACACTAGATGGTGGGATTATGAATGTTTTCTATTTTCTATTTTTCCCCCTGAACGGATGTTCAGATATGAACAGATATACCGTGTTTCATTTTCCTATATTTGTCAAGGTGTTCTTTCTGTGTTATATGCCTTAGAAGGCTGGGATATTTATTTCTGTGAGGACATAATGCAAGTCCAATAAAAATATTTTTTTGAAGAAGTTGGTCTATAATTCACACTTAAGCAGCCAAACAATAAATATTTTAGTATCTACTATGCATACTAAACTGTGTTATATGCTGGGGGAAATAAAAAGCAAAAAACAGCAACAAAAAAAACCCCAACACCTAAAAAACAACAAAATAACACCCAAAACCAAAAAACACGATAATCTGGATAGACATATCTAGAAGTCAAGTTCACTAACCTTGAGAGGAGTCAAGATCATTTAAAAAGCCAAATGAGTGGTATAGACAGGGAGGGTGAAGAATTCACAGGAGGGAGAGATCTCTGTGGGGGTGGTGGGAAGTGGGGGTGACTCTGGAAGCTTTAGGGAGGATGTATCTTCCAATTAGTCCTTGAAGGATGAATAGGGTTTAAACAAACAGGGAGAAAACAGAGGGACATACAGGCGTGGACAGTGTTGTGAGTGGAGGTGAATGAGAGCGTCTTGGGTGTTCTGGGGACCAGGGAGACAAGGCTGGTCAAAGAGGATATGCCTTGAGCATCTGATACTATTCATAGTGACTGAGGAGCAAAGCTGCCTTCAGTCACTTGGAAACCTCTCAGGGGATTTAGCTACACGCAGAACCCTTCCCCAAGGAGCTCATTTCTAGTCCTGAGCTGCTTGTAGATGCTGAAGCCCACGGACAAAGAGATTGTCAAGGTTTGGAATTGACATTGCTGTTAATCATCTCATTCTTGGCTGGCACCCATGGTGTGAGGACTTTGAGTCTGCATCAGGACATAGCCAGCCTCCATGGATGGGAACACAGCAGCTGCCTTGCAGGGCCCATGGAGGGCAAACACGCAGGCTTGGATGGCTTCTGTTTAGAAGGACTCTGGGCACAATCTTCCTCGTCCTCCTCCTCCAAGTTTCAGAATAATCAGTGGCATGTGTGCTTGGAGGGCAGGGAGTAGGCAAGTCTAGCAGCCTAAACAGCTACCGCACCACCTGTCATACGTTGGAGCTTCATTCCTTTGAGAGCTAGCATAAAAAAGGCCTCCAATTTTTCAGTTAATCTTTTTGATTTTGTGTGTGTGTTTAGTGGTGATGGGGGGATTTTGTGGCTCTCTTCCTCTGTGACTCCTCAGGACCACTTCTAGGCCCCACATTCATGCCTTTTCCTCTGGGCCACCCAAGGGCTGCCTTCACCATGTGTTGCCAAGAGCCTCCCCTCTCCATGAGTTCTCCCACTTCAGGGCAGGGCAATGCTACTGAATCACTTCATGAGGATTTCTTTAACTTCCCAGTAATCCATTTCCGTTTTAAACAACTCCTACTTATGTTTAACCTAATGCTCTCATGCTACAGAAATAGAAAATGCCTGAGTACCACCTTTCCCCCCTTAATTACAGACTCTACGGTTCTTCCCCCTTAGAGGGTCACACGGTGGGATGGATAGAGCATGGCTCTGAAGTCAGATGAACCCTGGCTCTTTCACTGCCAGCTGGGTGACCACAGGCAAGTGACTTAGCTCTGAGCCTATTTATGCCTGGTTGTAGTGAGGAGTAAATAACACAGGCAAAGTGCCAGGCTCACGGACAGAACACTATAAAAATAAGGTTATGAGGAAAGAGTGAAGACAGGGAGTATGTTAAGTGGAGTCACTTAACTAAGCTGCTGAAATTATTAACATTATGAAGGTTGAAGCGTGAAGAAAGACTCTATTCTTGTTCTACCTAGCCTGGGAACTTAAACTTTTTTGAACTTCCCAGTCCTGCATCAATGCCTGGATATATATCTGGACTTCCAGGTGGCTCTTCAATTACCTGCTGAAGGAATTGTGTATCCAGGCCACCAAATTATCCTCTGAAAGACTCATGTATACATCCACATGACATTCATTATCCAGACCACCAGGACATAACCAGACCTTTCTGGCACCCATCTTCCAGACCACCTGGCATCCATCACCCTAACTACCTGTTATCTGACAGATAACCATCCTGGACCAATCCTAGGGCTAAGAATGAAGGACTAATAAGTCTCAAGAATGTGCTTTTTGCTATACGAACTTTTCTCTCTTTTTTGGAACGCTTCTGGGTTTTTGCCTAGAAGTGTTTCCAGTCTGCAAACTCTAAGACCCTTGAATAAATCTCTATCATTTATTTCTAGCAAAGCCTCCAGTCTCTTCCTGAGTTCACTGGACATTTCTTTGATATGTTCAAAAGCCTTAGCTGGTGTAGACCTCCCTATTCTGTATTTTGAGCCCCTTAACCTTATCTATCCTGTTTTCCAGAATTTTAATCAGCACCCCTCTTTGAGTGCACTGCTGTCCACTAAGGCACCAAGCTCATCCAGAGCCTGTACAACAGTAATATTCCTTTCCAGGCAATGTTTCTCTACCACGAACTGACTTCCAGGCCCAAGAGACTACCCCGGGGAGAGTGTCCCCTGGACACTGCTTGCAGAACCGGAGCAGACAGAGGCTCCTATGTTTACAATCTTGTCCTCAGTTACATGATACCAGTCTCCATGGGCATTAGTAAAAGGCATCTCCAATTTCAGGGTACAACCTCTATCTGAGGTTGCACTCTCTGTCTTCAACCTCCATGGACTTGAACCACATCCTCCCAGAAATAAGTGACCCAGACTCCTTGTGGAATGACCTATACAGGCAGCATGCCTTTTACGGGATGAGAACTGGGACGATACACAAGGGGAGAGATGAGGCTCTCGTGCATTAAACAGGGCACACATAGCTGGTCAGGAGCCAAGTCATTAATGTGCCTGCTGATTCCCCTTTCGAGCCAGAAGTCAGGAACTGTTTTCCTCTCACCTTCACTCTTCTCTTTTAAGACTCGTAACCCTTTTAACAATCAAGATGTCAGTACACAACAGCAGGTGCCCCAGTGCCTCCCCATAACCTTAGTTGTGTCTCCTTTCTTCCTTTGTCCTTGGGCAGCCACCATTACACTCAAGCTTTCAGGCTGCATCCTCCAATCTCATTTTCTCCTGGGGCTGGTTTTAGCCATAGTCTTACTAGTAGAACTTCCTTGCACTTCACTATTTTAGCACCAAAGTATTAACAAACTAATTTAATTAACATTCTCAAGCTACATGAGGGAATACCAGAGGGACTCCAGGTTCCCTGTTGAGTCCTTGTGTAGGTCCAGACACACCATCTCTGACTGTCATTCTGATGTGAAAAATATCTTATAAAGCAGGAGATGCTTTTGGGCCAATGGGTCATTTAAGCACCCTCATATTATATTGGATACTAAAGCTATCCATAAATTTTTAAAATTATGAGATGACCATCATGTTTATAAGCAATAAACTGAATCTTATACACTGGTGATTGGGACCAGTATTATAATAAGTTATAGAGATTATCTATCACCTATTTAGTGATATATTTTATGCTTCCTTCCATAACCCATTACAATTAGCCATTGAGAAAGAGCATCTTTCAATTTGACTTTTCTGTGATAATGTATAGCTTCCGATAAGTGATAGTTTCTTTCTCCCAAATGTAGAGTAATGGTCTTCAAAGTATAGTTGGGAGCCAACAACGTCACCTGGGAACTTGTTAGAAAGACAAATTCTTAGGCTCCATCCCTGATTGATGAAATTAGGAACTTTGGGGATGGGGTCTGGGAATCTGCATTAGAACAAACCTGCCAAGGGATTGTGATGCACACTCAAGTCTGAGAACCCATTAACCAATTAATAGTCTATCACCGGCTGCGGCTTGGAGCAAGGGCCTGCTCCTTTGCAGGAGTTCTCCCAGAGAAAATAAAATTCTTGTCAACCTTGTCTCATTTATTATCAACTACCTTGTTTTGCTTGGAGTAGTGAGTTGAGGTGGGAAAGAGGGAACAAGCCTCAGGAACAGCAAGATATGCAGAGAGAACCCTTGGAGGAACTTGCTTAGCACAGCTGAGGGCTGTAAGCAGAAGGTGCACCTGGGATTAAGTCCAACCAAGTTTAAACTGAGCCAAGGGGCATCTCAGACACCCATGGTGCCCATGAGGGCTTCTGAGCTTCATCATGCTAGGAGGAGGTTCCTCATCTGAGCTGCCTCTCCTGATTCGTCAGTGGGACAAGAAGAGCTGTATAAACATCTTTTATTGGTGTGTGGTCTGGTTTTCAAGTAAATCAGGAATAGGACTTGTCATCATAGGGATGGTCTGCAAGGGTACAGCCTTTCTCTTGACTAAAAGTTGATAAATTAGATTGGAAATGATTTCTGCCAAAAGGAGGTGTTTAGAACCATAATGCTTCCCACTGACTGCTTCTTGTGATCAGTGTGGCCACATCGGCGATGAAACCTGATAAATTACCAACTGCCTCACTGCATTTGCTACTCATGACCCCTTAAGAGAGGCACTGTTATTATTAGTGTACTTATAGATAGGGGAAACTTAGGCTCCATAAGGTTGAGTCAACTGCTTGTTAGAAAGGGACAGAACTGGTGCTTAAACTAAGAAGCCTCAAAAGCTCGCGTGTTTAGCCACCAAGCTGGGTTCCCTCCCATAAGTCTAATGGGCCAGGATCATCCTTTATTAGTTTTCCATGAAATCTCATCTTCTCTGCTCCCTCCACCCCCTTATCTTCCTCCTCCTCTCTCCCACTTAGTCTCTCTTCTTCCTTAGTTTGTCAACAGTCTTTTCTCCATCCCGACTGAAGGCTTTGTTTTGAGGGGTCTATATGGGCTGTTCTTTGCCTGATCCATTCATAATTAACTCTAAAAAATAATCAGAGACAGAAATTTGTATTTAAAAAATTTCTTATACTCTCTCAGGTTTGAAAAAACAATAAGTTTTGAATAATAATGATTTGCGGAGTGAGGGACCAGCAACTGGGTCCCTCTTAGATGTTGTTGGTGTTGGGCTGAGGTGGATGTTATAAATCAACCAGGGGCTGATGGAACCCCAGAGCAGTCATGCTCAGGTGAGTTTGGATGGGTGGGCCACTCCCCCCAGGGGTTAGCATCTGAATCTGAGTCTGGCTGTTTCAACTCTCTCCCTCTCTGATTCTGAATCCCCAGGGGCAAGGGCCAGGACACTGGTCTTTTTAAGAGGTCCCCAGCAATACTTAAGACAAAGCCAGTTTGGGGAATGCTGGACAAAAGGGGTACACCTTGGTTCTCTCACTTTCTTGCACCTTTGAATCAACTATTTCAATAGCTTGCTCTGGAGATTCTGAGGCCAGGGGTCCCGGGACAAAAATTTGAGAACAATGCTGTAGAAGAGATGTCCTCACACTAGGGAATGCATTGGAATTCCCTCTCAGGCTTGTTAACACCCAGATTGTAGGCTCCTCGCTCAGGGTGTCTGATCCAGTTAGCCTGGAGTAAATTTTGTATTTCTAGTAAGTCCCCAGGTGACTGAGAGCTGATACTGCCGGTTTTACTTTAAATCCATTTTGTAACAAAGTAGGGATAAGTAAGTTAATGATTGAATGACTGAATAAACCAATGATCAAATCAGTAAATGAAAGAGTCAGATAAGAAACAAACACATCAGTAGCCTCTGGATTTGTCCTAATGGAATGAGACTCTGGGCATCTCTTGATTTAAGTAGAATTTTGGGCTCCACAGAGGTCCACAGTTGTCCAGCCCAATTTTGATGGAGACCAAAGGAATGAGACCGAGGTCATCAGCCGAACTCACACTGGAGACACTTAGTGTTGCTCTGCCTTGTGGCTCTAGCTGCAGTGTGGCAACAGACCCAAGTCAAACCAGCGCTGACAGATGACAGTGTGAACAATGCTTGCCTTCTCAGGGATCCTCCTTGTGGGACAATTTTTCTTATTCCTACAAGGGCTGGAGACACATTCCATGTCCCAGGAATATGTTCCCTTAGGGTCTCATAGGACTGACAAAGTCTCATGTATTGGTTTTTCCTTCAATTAGATTTGTCAAAGGCCCCTTTCATGGTATTATACTCTGTTCTGTGGACAGTGGGCAGGGCCCAGTTAACCTAGTTAAAGGGAATAACTTCCAAGAGGTGGAGATTGTTGTGGCACAAATATCAGACATAACTGAAAGCCAGAGGAGAAGGCATTTCTGGAAAGATGAACCACCAATTCCTTCCTTCTGTGGGTTAGTTGTTTATGTGTTAGATGCCAGGCCAGATACTATAGAAGATTAAATAGAGGCACAGAGACAGACAGACAGACAGACAGACAGACACACACACACACACACACACACACACACACATACACACACACACTTTCCCCTCTAGAACCTTATAATTGAACGGAAGAATCCTTACAAAGCACAGAATGTTATAATCGAGAAAATACACACTAAGAACAATCATTTTTTGTTTAAATAATCATTGGCTGATTCCACAATAGCCTGTCTTACCCTATTTTCTTCCCATTTATCTTTATTTTCTCTCTCCTTTATCTGCTTGTACTTTCCAGCTCATGGACATATTACAGAACGGCAGTTGCTGTGAAATGCAAGAACAAGGAAAACAATAGCTTTTGGTCAATTCTTGTTAGCATGAAAACACTAGAGACTGGAAGGGTCATGTGGGTCAGTGATCTGTTGCTCCTGGCGATTGAAATACTTAATTTGTCATGTGAAAAAGAGAGTTCAGGACGCCCTGAAGCTCAGTGAAAAACTGTGGCATTACCTGAGGTCTGGGGCTAGGTTGTCAGGACGGGAGAAGGAAGTGGCCCGGCTGGGCTCTGGGCAGCGAGGGCTCCCAGGAAGGACGCCATGTCCTAGGTCTGCTCTTCCGTGTCCTGCATCTGATTGCTCTGAACCTCTGTTTCTTCCTTTGTGTCATGGCCACGATACCTACTCTATTGACCTCACAGGATAAAATGAGGATGAAATGAGTTAGCTATGTACATAAATGCTGACCCAAGCACACAACACCGAGCTCAGTGGCTGCTCATTTCAGCGAAACTCATTATTCTTGGTTCACTGAAAAAGAGGTGAGATTGGCAAGTACTTGACACCCTGTTACACTAGGGAAGTGATTCAGTGACTTCCCCACCAGCCTTCCAAGGACCCAAATAGCTTTATTAGGCATTCACTCTGGCATGACATTCGTGATTTAATTTAATCCTTTCAACAGCCCCACGAGGAATATTTTTTCTTGTCCCTTAGAGGGAGAGACCAAAGCTCAGAAGAGGCCACTACACCATGCCTAAGATCACACAGGGATTTGAACTCAGGTCTGTCTGACTCAAAGCACATCGATTTTTCACTGTACCCCACTGGCTCATGGCTCATGGATATGGAAATAAAACCTAGGCCTACATATTAAGTCATCAGGATGCCCTAGTAAGCCACGGAGAAATGAGAGGAGAGATAATGGAATTTCTGGAAATATCGCCTCACCTCAGGATTGTTTTATGGAGACCGCTGAGGGCCAACGAGAGGCCTGCGTCCACTAAATGGGCATCACCTCTTTCTCCTCTCTCTCCAGAATCTACCCCAAAGCCAGTGGTCTACAGAACACATTTTTCTGGCCTCACACAGGCTTCTCAAAGTTGCCCAACCGCCCCCGAGAAGTCAGGCCTGATGGACACTTCAGGTGGAACCCAGCTGGGGAGAAGCTGGAGAGTTTAGCGGGGGTAGGGGCTTAAGAAGGGGGCAGGCTTCACTCTAACTCTCTTTCTCAATGCAGCGCTGCCTCCTCCTTCTGGCCTGCTTTCTGATGTCCCCAAGGCATTTTCATGTAGGAAGAATGGAAGGATGGTGTGGATGTAGCCAATCAAGAAATGACATTCTCTAATCAGGTCACTCAGACAGCCCCTTATCTAACCCGGCTGGCTCTGAGCCTTTTGCCTGGGGAATTATTCTGTTTTGTAACAGTGAAGCTGACCTCAAGCTAGGCCACACTGTCCAGATCCTTGTTTGATCTAAACGAGCAGGATAGCTGTCCCCTGGGAGAGTTCTGTCTTGCTCGTAGGTCTCCAGAAGGGGGCATTGCTGTTTAGCCTGGGGAGTCAGTAAATGGCCTCTACGCCTGCTTGGACTGCTTGTGTAACTAAAGATAAGCACCTGCTGATGGATTTTCCTCAGGTACAGAAGGATCCAGATTTTATAGAGATGTGTGAAAAGGAGCTTCATACACTTTATATAAGAATGCATCAAGGTTGCCAATGAAAGATCATTATACAAAAATCAATTTGTATTTTTATGATTAATCCCCACCAGGAAACCTGAACTTTTGTTACCATCTATAAGAGAAACGAAAGCTTGTAGGGACCAGAAATAAATATAACAAAATATATGCATGGTTTTAATAGAGAAAATTATAAAATTTCACTTATTTAGGTATTCTTTAATAGATGAGGTGTGTTCATGACATGAAGATTCACTGTCATTTCAATTCTTCCTAAATTAATCTATGAACTCTCTGTGACTCCAGTCAAATCCATGCAGGGTATTTTGTGAGACAAGATGATTCTAAACTCATTGTGAGAAAGCAAAGGGCCAAAAAAAAAAAAAAATAGTTATGAAATTTTGAAGGAAATAACTTGCTCTATAGGCAGGTTGACCAGTACTTTTGACACGATTTGTCTTGGCCCCACTAACTCCTGAAAGAGACTAAATATGATTTTGTAAATCTTTCATTTATTAAAAACAGACAGAAAAAAAATCAACAGTTATTTCTTCCTCAGTCCCAGCAACTGCTGAAGTTGCTAGAAGTTTGGTGGTACTCTCTTAAGTGTCTGCCTCGAGTGGGCCTGGCATTTGGAAGTACAAATGGGAGGGGAGAGAAACAGGGAGAGGGCCTTGGTGGGGGAAGAGGAGGAGCAGGCGGGAGAGGGCTCGGGCCCCCAGGGTGCATCCCTGCTGGGTGCGGCCACACTGGCCCTGCCTTGGTCTAGCATCAGGCTGAGAGTCCAACTGCTGCCTCATGTGTGCTGCCCTGGAATTCTCATTATGTCACAGGAATCCAGTACTGGCCAGTGATGAAATTACAGACAGCAGGGTCTAGCCTCGCCCATGTGACCCAAGAGGGGAAACCTCTCTTCTGGATCCTGGCTCTGGAAAACTTCCCAGGCCTCTCTGCCAAGGCCTTGTCCCCAGGTGCCTTCCCAAATGGTTTAGGGGCCCCTTGCTTCCCATGGGAAGGTGCCCCTCCCCTGACTTTATCACCACACCCTTCAATTAAATCAACGATAAGCACTAAGAAAGAGCAAGACCTGGGCTAGGTCTGTGCATGAGAGGACCAGAGCAGGTCTGGCACCCAAAGAGGTTTCAATCAAAGGGAACATGATTTTATTTTTTTAAAAAAATCTTATTCAGAAAATATTTATTGAGTCTTACAACATCCTTGGGGGATAACATGGAACATGGTTCCCACCTTACCCTCAGGGCACAGAAAGCTCAGAGGAGAAGACAGAGTGTGAACAGGCAATTAGTTATAAAAGAATGAGATAAAGGCGGGGACAGATAAGAGCAAGGTTCTCTGTGCCCATGGCAGCCACGTCTAACCTAACGCTGGAAGTCCGAGAAGGCTTCCTGGGCAGATGAGAATTCTGCTGGGGCAGGAAGGACCAGGACCTGGCCAGGGGCTCTGCATACAAACTTTCCAGACAGAGGAAATAGTCAGGAAAGACTTCTTGGCAAAGAGCAAAGGCCAAAGGAAATAGAACGGCTAAGAATATTTTGGAGGGGGAAATAGTGGAGTCAGGGAAACTGGTAAAAAACTGGTAATGAAGCTCTTCTTTAGTCCTCAAGGAGTCTGTTGGAAGAGTTTCCTTCCCTTCCTTTCCCTTCTTTCTCTTTCTTTCCTCCTCCTCTCTCCTTCTTTTCTTCTTCTCTTTCATTAAATACTTCATGTTTCATCTATGCACTGGCATGTATTGGCAACTCCAGGTGAGAGAAGCTGTTGGCAGTGGCGCAGGGGTGGGAAGAAGTGTGTGGTAGGCAGAAAAAAGAGGTCAGGCATTATGGGGAACCAGGTGCCATTTTCTGAGTTGGGGTCCTGGAGAAGGTGTGATGGAGGAGGGGTGATGATGGCATATTCAGTTTTGGACATGTTAGGTTTGAGTGTCTATGGGGGTTCTGGGTCAAGAGGTTCAGTAAGCAGCTGTCTGCCAGTGGTGAGGCTGGCCTGGTGACTGAGGTTGTACATGGTAACTGAAGTCATGGGCTAGGTTGAGATAATGCACAGAGTGACACTGAAAAGGTTGCTGAGGACAGATCCTGACATTTGCAGAAAAATCTCTTTATCTGCAGAGACACAGAACAAATCTCCAATGAATTCTTTTTTGTTCTGTAAACCCTTCTACACTTGTATTTTCTTTGCCCTCAGGGCTTTTATGAAACTCTGTATTCCAACGGGTAGATTTCAGATCTACACTCCCGGATTCTCCCTTTTATACCTGTTCATGCTCTCCTAGACATGGAAGGCCAGTACAGGGGTTTTAAAATGTACCTGGGCTCCAGTTACTACTTTTTCTTCAAGCAGAGTGCAGCGCTCTTGCTGGTTGGAGACATTCATGTCTGCATACAGCTGTGTTTGCACGGCAGTCGTGTGCCCTGCTACCTAAGCTGGACGAGCTCTCCCAAGCAGTATCCCCATAAAGGCCTCAGTGCTAGCTGCTTGTCTGGGCAATCTCCCAGACCTCCCCTCTCCCCTCTCTGTCTGTTCTGTCTGACCCGTTCTTAGCCACTAGCTCTTCTTGCTGGTTCTCCTACTCACAGCCTTTGTAGCTCTGCTCCTGCCATTCAAACCTTAGCTTAATTTTACTGTTTCAGGATTCGAGAACTCCGGCCCTGCTCTCCAGTTTTTGCACATGTTGTTCTCTCTGTCTGGAACACCCTTCTGGAATAACCACCAGGTCTGCCTGACTCAACTTTCAAGACACTTCTTCAGGAAGTTTGTCTGCTGGAGATAGTTTCATTTTATATATCTCATGGATTGCAGAGGTCCGTTTACTGGCCTGCGCTCCTCTTCTTGAGAATGGGAACCCTGGTTTATTTATTTCAGGATCCCCAGCACCTAACAGAGTATGTGGTTCAATAAATGTTTTCATTGAACTGAACTGAACCCTTCTGGATTGCATCTCTGTGTCTTCACTCTGGCAGCTAGGTGAGCTTGCACAAGCAGGCAGATTTTTTTCCTGACACGCAGTACACGAATTAGCAAGAGGTGAATAGCAGTGCTCAAGCCCACATGCTTCACTTACATAACAAACCCTTTTCTCCACCTCTGTTAGCTGCCTCCAGACTTTACACCAAAGCTCAGCGGCCTCCTCATCTGCACCTGTCAGAGGCTGCAGGGACGGCACAGGTCTCCGCCTCTCTGACAGGTACCTCGAAACCCTGTCTTTGGCATCACATATCTTGCTTGACAACATGAACCAGGCAGAAAGGAATCACCTCTGTCTTGGAATGTTTTGGCAGGTTTGGATCCCAGATGGACAGAGCAGGATGGAATGTGAGGCTCAGGGGAGGGAAGGGAGTAGGGGCTGAAGGGTGACTGAGAGTGTAACTGAGTCTCCAGGGGCAGAAAATCCCATTTTCCCTGGTGGTGAGCAGAGAAGCAGTGCTGAGAATACTAGAATAATTGAACTTGAAAATGAAAAGGAAATGGGAAAGCATGTGAGCAGCCTTAGCTGTTGTTATTCGCCTGTCACGTGTTGCCCTCTGATCTCTCGTTTGCAAAGGGAAGGACCAGCTGGCGCAGGTTCTCAGTTACTTCGCCAATTCTGATAGCTCTTTGTTGCCTTTCCCCCCAACCTGGAAAAAAAGGCAAGTCGAGTTGATCAAATTACATTCTGGCCCTGTTGTACTTCCTCCTCACTCCAGGATTAAAATTGTTGACCCAATTTTAATGTACATAACCTTGGAAACACTGAGCTATCTGTCGTAGAAACTCTGTACATTCCTGCAAAGAACATTTAAATACAAAAGCCAAACATCGATCGATAAATAGCAAATGGGTGAAATAAACTTAATACTTCTATAGTTCAGTGGGCCTGCCATTCTGCTAAAGTGGTGATTCTCAAATAAGCTTGCTTCAGCATCATTGGAGGGGCTTGTTAAAATGCAGGTTGCTGGCCCCACCCCTAAAGTTTCTGCTACTTTATGTCTGGGGGGGGGGGAGGGTCCAGTAGAACATTTGCATCTCTAAGTTCCCAGTTGATGTTGCTGCCCGTCCAGGAAATGACTTTTTTTTTAAGCAGGTAAGAAAACTTAGAGAGAAATAAAAACAAACAAACAAATCAAAACCCAAAAAACAAAGATATAAAAGGCACTGTGTCAAAACTTGACCTCTGGACACTTTTCATTGCTTCTTGTGGGGTGGTAGGTCACCCTCTTCCAGAAGCATCTGAGGTAGAGGAGAAATGGCTTTTCCAAAGGGGGTGTGCTGGGATTCATAGCCTTTCCCCTTCTTGGCTCCTACATGATATCAGCACATCCAGCTTCTCGGTGCACGCTAAGCAGAGACAAATGTCAGGGTGCAGCACATCTAGGGCCGTGGGGTTTAGAGGTTAGAAGGCTCCGCAGTGTTCACCAAGTACACTCCGGAGTGGTTTCCAAACCTTTCATCTTTCTGCTCTTCTTGACTCCCCCAACACCTGCTTTGAGTCTGCGGTCTTCTAAAGCAGACTTCGAAAGCCAGCGCTTCTCCTTGAACAACATTCCCCTTGTTTTCCCCAAGAATACATATACTTCTCTGTGGAAACTGAGCTATTGCTTGTATCCTTAATTTCCTGGATAAGCCGAGACAATTTTCTGCTTGGGCTCCTGGTCTCCCCTTCAATTCACTCTAATATCATTTTCCCATAGACTCCAGCAGTGTCAGTCACCTGCCAGGAGATTTGCCGAGTAGGACTGCCATCTACTCCCCATTTTGAGCTGATGGCATCAGGCTCAGCTCCTCCAGAGAATTCTCATTCCGCCCATTGAGCTGCCTCTCAGCAGAGTGGCCTACTTTAGACCACTTTGCAGTGTAAAGAAGCCGCCCCCCTGCCCCCACCCTCTCTCTCCCCTGAGAACGATCTTTCACTTTCTAGGCAATAACCTCAATCCAATGTAACCCTGCCCCTAGGCTGGATTAAAAATTTGGTGGAGGGAGGAGGATGAAGTGGTGAAGTAAGAGGGTGGGAGAATGAGAGAGGTGGAGGTCATTGGCTGAAATATGATGAAATATTCATCATAGGGAAAAGCAGATCTTTTTTCTCCTTCCTTTATAGTTAAAACACACACACACACACACACACACACACACACACACACACACACACACACACACAATTTGGTATTGTTTCTATGTGCAGTAAGGTTCCTTAATCAGTTCTGTATTTATTTATGATCTGTCTTAATCGGGCTCTGACCACCATTGCTGAACCATCAACTCTGTGATTACAGGCTGTGTTTTAGTGAGAAAAACATACACTGCTTACCAGGCTGTTTTAGTTTTATATTGGTCCAAATATTTGTTGAAGGAAAGAATGTTTAACTCTCTTGTGATTCCATGGGCCTCAGCCTAGATGTATAATGGGATTCATAATAATAATATTATACTTCATGCAGACTTTGCCTCAGAAAATATCATAAATTAAAAAAATATTTTTGAGGTTGAAAAAGGTAAATTCTGCAAAACATTTTTGCAGTGTCTGCTCCCCTTACTCAAAAATAAAGAGAGAAATCTCTTGTGGAGGAAGGCGACACGTCATATGTCAAGGCTTGCATGAGCAGGATCACTCAACACCAGAGCTCTTTCCTAACCCACAGCTTTTCTGGGATTGTATGTCTGCGTCCTTGGTGAGGCTCGAGGCTGGAGTGATGCTATTTCTTACCTCTGATCACACGGAGCAATTGTTAGGACTCACTTGTGAAGCAACGGTTGAAGCCAGGGCAGCAGAGTCCAAGGTTTGGCTTGGGATCTGATTCAAGGACAAAGGTCTCCATGTCATCTGAGCAAATACCAAGAACTGGTCACTGCTGTGTACCATTCACGGCTCACATCTGGGGTTTAAGAAATCCAAACTCAGAGCCAAAGATGTCATTCTGGCTAGACATGAACTCTGTCATTAACAGACATTGCAGCTGAGTGTGGAAATCCAGCCAGCAGCTAACCAAACACAAAGTTGTTGCTCAAATGCAGTGGTCACAACTCCTCTCTAGTCCTCCTGCTCTGGATGGGTCCCTTCTAAGGTTCATCAGAGGATCACTTCTGGACAGTCTGAATTAGAACCACTGCAGAAACAACGGTGATGATTGGCAGAGGCCCCCTGGCCCTTTGCCACAGAGTGGTCAGCCTGGGCCAGGTCTCCCAAGGTTTAGGCCTCATTTGTTCAAGTTGCTCTCTCATATATGGCCGAGTGAGGTTATTCTCCAGCCTACCAATGGGGTAAATGACCACTGCTCCCAGTAGAGAGCTTTGCTGAGAAAAATAGACTGTGTTCTGGAAATAAAACTCCTTTTAAAATTTCCACCTCATTCTGAACTCAAGGCAGGGGGATTTCTGTGATCGCAACCAAGGAAATTAAAAGCAAAGGAAAAGTTGGGGAATCACTTTGTCGAAGGTATTTACAGCAAAAATAATGCTCCGTACTTTTCCAATGGAGAGCTCTTCGGGCCCCTAGGTGTTTCTCTTTCTGATACTGACACGTGCTCATGCTTCCCTCTGCAGTAGGGCGTACATCTGCGAAATCATGGAGTCTCTTCTGGGACACCACAAACAAAACAGTTTAAATGATCGTTTGTGGGACAGACTGTTACAATTGTCTTTCTTTTCTAGAGGGAACCGAGGCTCTTGGGCCAGAGGGAGTTAAAGGAGGTCTCACAGTACAAAAGCAGCTGAATAGAAGGCCAGGCACCACGTCTGAGCGAGGAGGGGGTGCTGGACCCCTCGAAATTCCCTTCCCAGGGCCCACAGCAAGGACTTCATTCCGACATGTACAGGAGGGCTGTGGGAGCCCACAAAATGAGCTCCTAGCCAGAGGAATGTGCTGCTTTTAATAGTAATAGAAATGTATTGAGCATTTACTATGTACTAGGCATTGTTTTAAGCGCTTGACATGTATTAACTTAATTAACAATGCTATGAAGCGGGGGCTGTTGTCATCCATATTTTATAAACAACAAAACTGAGGCAAAGAGAGACTAAGTAATTTGTTTGAGGTCAACCTGGTAGGAAATAGCAGAGCCATGATAGGAACCCAACCGAGTCCGACTCCAGAGACAGCGCTCTTAATTTTCACATTCTGCTGTCACATACCCTTCACTGTTTGGTTGTTAAGGACTTCATATAATGACTGTGCCTAAGGAAGTTCACGTGCACGATCACATTTGACTTCTTTGTACAACAGCCCTAGGAGGTAGGCAGATTGAAATAATATTCCCCCCATCAGCTGCTGTGATGACTGACATGGAGGTCAAGCATCTTTTTCAAGGTCACCTTACCAGTTACTAACAAACTATTCAGGGCTCCTGATTTTGAAGAAATATTTGTGCCATGTTAATGCCGCATTAACGTTTGCGGCATTAATCCTGCGCGTTGGATTAGGAAGGAGCATTCATACCCAACACTGACCTCAGGGTGCCAGGCAAGGCAGGATCCAGGTCTTACCCACCACGATCTGCTTAAAGAATAGAATGGAACGATCGCCTGTTGGTGCTTTTGGGTTGCAAGGACAAGACAGGTCTGGCTCTCCTCAGGCGATGGCTCTTAGAGCCCGTGGCACTGCCACAAGAGAAGGTGAGGAGACCCGGAAAGCCCTCATCTCATCAGCGGCACAGGTGTGCTTCATCCCAGTGCCCTCAAAGCCGGCCCGTGGGAGTGCTGTGGGACAATGGCTAGTCCTTATTTAGAGCACTCTATCTTCCGGTGGTTGCTCTGGCATGTTCTCTGTTAGACATCATATTCCCCTCTCCTGACACAAGAGGATCTGAGGGTCTGGTCACCATTCATAAGGAGGACCCCTTTTGGATAGACTGGCCACCTGCCACTTTCCTAGTGGCTGGCCTCACTGGGTTCAGGGTGTGGGTTGCTTTCGGCCCAGGCATTTTCTTTGTTCCAGGTGGTCCTGAGCAGGACTGCAAGGCTGATTTTATTCAACATGCAGGACACTATCCAAAGTAACATTGCCTAAACGCTTCTCGGTGCCTTTGGGTTGCAAGGACGGCCCCAAACCCGCTTCCCTCAGAGGGGCACTAACAGCTTGCCAGACAGGAACCATCAGTGGCCTATTAAACACAAAGTTCGAGCTAGAAGAGACCTTAGAAACCATGTTTTAATTTTATTGAAAGGCCAAGTTTAGTGACTGCAGACATTTTCTCAGGGTCATGGCAGAGTTGGAAGCAGAGCCTGGCTCCCAACTCTAGGTCCAGCACACTTCCTGCTCCCCCAGGAGATGTCAAGGAGGAGTCCGCCATCTGCTCTGCTAGATGCTTGCTAAGTACTGCCCAGTTGTTTTAAAAAAATAAGGCAGGACTGTCTTGGGTAGTAACATTTTCGTATCTTCTCCTCCTTCCCCATATCCCTGCTGTCTAATTTGGTGCAGACTCAGTATAGAAGGGATGAGAAGTCATGAGGAAACCCCATACAACAGAGCCAGAAATCTGTCCGCAAGAGGAAGAGCTGTGGGAAGGATCAAACAAGTGGGCGTGTATCAGATACCACGTGTCTTTAAGCCAGCGGCACTGCTACCCAGTGCTGCCCAGACTTCCTGGCACTGTCTGCTGCGCCCCCATGATTCAGCCAGAGGGCACAGAGAACCTGCTAGGCATGGAACACCAAGTAAACAGCCCCTAGGAATTTCTCCTACTTGAATTTCAGCTCATTTACTCTGGAGCATCTGTCCTCTGAAAGGGAGAGGGGGGTGGGGAAGGCTAAGATTACCATGTCCTTCTGCCTAAAGGAGGCTGCATGGTCTAGAGGTGCAGTGGTTCCCACACATTGTTCTCAGGATGTTTGCTGCAGTGTTGTGAGGACAGAGGCAAAGGAAGGGGAGACTGAGGAGGAAGCTTGTTCCCTTCCCCTTCATTCCCTCTGCACCTGGTGACTCGGCTTCCACTGTTTTAATCAATGGAGTCTGCCTAAATTTTGTTTCAGGTGAAGGATCCATGGCTAGAGCTTTGTGAGAAGCACTGAGCTAGTGGGAGTATGCAGGTGGGAGAGAGCAAAGTTTTAGGCTCACATCTGCCACCTGCTTCGGAGTGAACTTCATCAAGGCTGCCCATCCCAAGAGCCAGACTTTGGTCATTTCCACTTTGAGGAAGGCTCAGCTGAGCTCTGTCCTCTCTTTCTCATGGGAGAGGGATCAAGATAACAGCCTATGTGGCTACCTTTCTTCACAAACGTTCTAAGCCTTCTTTTTGTCCTCTCTGGGCAAACCCTAGCTCACTGCCCTCGAGCTCACCCCTTGAGGTCTTTCTCAGATGAGCTCAAAGATGTGACACTAACTGGAAAGATAAAAAGGATGATTAAAGATCAAGGTGTTATGATCATATAAATTGGCAAGGGAAAAGAATGATTGGTATCGGGGGAGAGGGCGGGAAGCTGGAGGAGAGATTCTGAGCCTGCAAACACTTTTGGGGCTACTTTTAGCAGTTAACATTTACTATCTCATCAAACAAGCTCCACAGATTCTGTAGAAAGGGATGTGGCATTTGAGGCAGCTCTTGCTGGCTCCGGTTAGGTAAAGTAACACTAATTAGGATAGTGTAGGAAGCCAGAGAAGACATAATTACTCATCTGATTGCAAATGAGGCTCACCTAACCAATGGGAAGCTTGCCACAGTAACACACCCTGTTGGAAAGGTCAGAATCATCAAATGAAAGTTGCAGACAGATCAGGAGTGTACACTGACGTTCAACAGAGGACTGACACGTCTCCAGGAAAAGGACTGGCACCTTTGCTGACTGCCGAATTCCCAAGCACGAGCTTGCTCTCCAAATTCCATGACGAGCATAATACTTTGCCTCTCCCCATGCCTCCTTGCTGTTCTGTGCAGTTACCTATTAAAGGAAAGATGACTTTTCAAAATAGCATTCTCTGTGTAGTAGGAGTTCAGGTGGGGGGATTTAAGCGATTTGGGGAGTAATGATGATGATGGAGAAGATAAAGAGGGAAAAATAACAAAATTATAAATGCGTTAGCAAATCTGGATTTTTAAAAGTCAGTTTTGGAGAATACATTCCCCAAAAATAGAGGTTATGAGAGAAAAGAAACAGACCTAACCTTCCCAGTAAGATTCTTAGGAACAGATGGATTTCAGCCCAAGGGGATAATAGCACAGTAATTCAACTCCCTTGTCCCCATGACTAAAAATAAGGATGACTGAAGAACGGAATCTTAGCTCCCTGTCATCCCAGACAGCCAAGCCTTGTCCCTGGCTTTGCAAATTGAGAAAGCAAGTTCAATTCACCCTTATAAATATTTTGACTGTTATCTACCCATTATTAAGGCAGTAAGACTGAGGACCACAAAGTCACTATTGGATCCATATGGGGTCCTTCTGTGGCTGACTGCTTTCCGAGTGGGTCAAAGTCCATGCTTGATATGACCGCTGAGTCATCTGCCATCTCACACCATGTGTCCACAGGCTGCTGTATCTTCTGTTGCTGTATCTGCTGTATCTGCTTTGCAGGCTGGAGCTCCACCCAGGGATTTCTCCCATGGTGTTTACTGCATTTACATTAGGTACTCACATTGCTGCAGCTGTGAGAGGAGACAGAGCAAGTGGACAGGTGAAGCTGTCACTTCAACCATGCCTCAGACGTGGCAAAAGTATTCCCGCAGACCATAGAAACCAAAGAATATCTCTGTCGTGAAGGCCAGTCAGTGGGATACATAAATCTTTAGGGGCAAGGCTCAAAGATTTCTGAACAGGGACAAAGCCAGAACTATGGCCAGATGGGGCAATACAAGACTCTGTCTGGGACTGGCAGAGGGAAAGGTGAGGGATACACGTACATCCTGAAATGTCCTGAACCAGGCCAGTGGAAGAGACATTTAATGCCAGCTCACAATTGTGTGCATTTGCGTGTGTGTGTGGTGTTAAACTACTTTTAAGATTCCCCTGTGTTAAATTCTCTGAGACTTTGAAATGATAGCAAGTATAGGGTGTAAATTGCTCTGTATCCTATTTGCCTTCTATTAGAATTGTATGGTATATGATAGTCTTCGGCTCAAACTGCATAGAATCCTATAAAAGATACGGACACATTTATTTAACTCTCCCAGAACGCCACATAGAGATCTACACACACACACACACACACACACACACACACACACACACACACACACCATGACTTTATTATTATCTGTATTAAGCCAGTATTTCTGCTATCCTGAGAAAAAGAAGATGAGATGTTAATAGTATCTGTATTTACCAGAGTTAGTACAGATTTTTTTCAGGATTTGTCTCTGGCATGGAAAACTGGGAAATAAAACTTAAAAGGAAAGAGAAAGACATGTTACCTGCCATCTGGGTGTCTCAGGAGGCAGGCAGTACAAAGTGACCTTGTATTACCAGTATCTTCGAGGCTTCCTCCTGGCTCCAAGAATCATGGAGTACCCAGGAAAGCAGGATTCTCCCTCACCTCTGTCATAAACCTGAGACACCTGTGGGTGGCTGACCCCATAGGCAGCTCCAGGAGAGAGGATGTCCCACACACAGCCACTGAACACCACAGATTGGCTAACAAGGATGCTCATAGATGTGGTATGGTAGAAACCCCTGATTTAAAATCTGGGCTCCTCCATCTACCAGCTGTGTGGTGCAACGATCAGAATTGTCTGAAGTGATGGCGGGTGCTTACTCTCGGTGGCTTGGACATTGAGCCAGCTGGGACCAGGTGGGAGGTTCCCACCCTCTTCCCATAGGAGGTGCGGGTTCTCAACTTAGCCCATGGGCCCAGTGATTCTTTTCCTGACATGAAGTCCTCTAATGTCCCATGAGCCCCGAGGTCTGGGTAGCTGGCATTTTCAGGCAACTCCTATCAACAGCTGGCAGATGCCGACTGCCTGGCACCACTTACAAGTCCATTTCCACACTTGCACTGTGTAAAGACAGAGTGATGGTTGAGACGGGGCCTCTGTTGTCACACCGCCCCACAATGCCGGCCCAAAAGCTTCCTACCCCTGCTCATCTCTGCGGGAAGAGGTGTGGAACACAGAAACCACTGCATTCACTTATTTTGTAGATTTTTGCTTGATTCGTTTGTCCTTTTCCCAATATAGCATATTCCTTAGCCTGTGTCTTGTGATATGGAATTTGTCTTGGACGCTAGTAATAGGGACCCATGTTGTGTGACATCTCGTTTACAGAAATGGGGTTAATGACACTCACCTTAAAGGACTGTGGTAAAAATTCATTTGACAAGCCAGACCCAGAGGCAACAGCCTGAGTTAAAGGCATGAAGTTGTGCTTGGATTTGGCACATTCAGGAAATTTAAAAATTGAGATAGTTGCCAATAATGAAATGAGTATTAAGAGATATCACATGAAAAACTTTATTGAATGAAGCTTGCTTTGTTCTCCTAGGTTTCTTACCTCCTCCTTATAGGCATCTGAGTTCATGACTCCTGTATGATCCATATCAAGTTCTCTTGGTTTAAACTGAGTTCAGTCTATGAACAGTGAGAGAGGTACCTGCCCCAGGACCTATGGCACATGGTTATATATGATGGGTTGGATCTGGTGTTAAAATGAGAGAAGGGATGTGGTCATATAAAACACTAAGGTCTTTACATTCCATTGCAAGTGCTCTGAGCGTTCTACAGCCAGCCCAGGGGGCTCTGAATTGACTGGGAGAATTTTTAGCCCCTTGAGGTCCCTATCCCCAGCCCCACTCATACCCAGAAGCCAGCCTTTCCAAGGATCAACCCTTGTCTCTGCTCCAAAGACAGAAGGAAGATGAACACCTGCAGAGTGCATTCCAGGCCGGCCTGACCCTGGGGGTTCTTCAGAGGCCAAATGCAATGACCAAAATCTTGGGAGAGTGCTGTCTGCAACAAATCCAGTTTCCTCAGAAACTCCGGGTGCCTGAGGCCCTGAGGCTGGCTCAGGGTGCCAGGGAGAAGAAAGTCTAGAGGAAGACTGTGGCTGAAAATGTCACATCTCTTGTCCAATTATGGATTTTTTCCCTTCAAATTGATACAGCTATTTGAATTTGCCCCAGAATAAACAATTATAGCAAACATCATTTATTTTTAAAAACAGTTTTATTGAGATATAATTCACGTGCTATATGATTTGCCTATTTTAAGTATAATTCAGTGGTTTTTGATATACTATGATATTAATTTTTTAAAATGGTAAAAATATGTAACATAAAATTTGCCATTTTAATCATTTTTCAGTGTAAATTCTGTGGCATTGATTACATTCACAATGTTGTGCAACCATCACCACTATTTTCAAAACTTTTTTATCATCCCAAACAGAAACTAGGTAATCATTAAACAATAACTCCCCGCTTACCTCTCCTGTAGTGCCTGGCAACCTCTAATTTACTTTCTGTCTTTATGAATTTTCCTATTCTACATGTTTCAGGTAAGTGGAATCGTACAACATTTGTCCTTTTGTGTCTGGATTCTTTCACTTAGATGAATGTTTTTCAAGGTTTACTCATGTTATAGCATATATCAGAACTTTATTCCTTTTTAAGGCTGAATAATATTCCATTGTATGTATATACCATTTTTTTAACCCACTCACCGGTTTGGTGGACCCTTGGGTTGTTTCCACCCTTTGGCTATTGTGAATAATGCTGCAAAGAACCTTGGCATACAAGTATCTGTTCCAGTTCCTGCTTTTTAATTCCTTTGAATATCTACCTAGGAGCAAAACATCATCCACTTTTAACTTCCTCCCCCATCCTGGCTGTCACACCAAGCCAGAAAATTAATTCTGATCCTAAAAATAGACAGAGATTTAGATGTTCTAGGGCAAGCAGATTGCAGCGTGACCACTCAGAAGTACCTGTGTGAGTCCTTCGTCTTTTCACAGCCTCAAATGATATCACTTCTCTTGTGTGCTAATAGCCAAGCCCCCAGGTGAGGGGCACTGTGAGGCGTGGCCAAACACCCTCAAGGGAATTCTGCTGATTCCCTCCTCCCTGAAAGAGGAGAAACAGAGGAACACCCTGTTGTTCCTGAGGAGAGCAGCCTCTTTAGGAGGAAGGAGAGAGGAGATGGCACATGGAAATTTTTCTGAGGGCTGATGCTTGGGTAGGGGCTGCATGTCTGTTTGCTTATTTAATTCTCTGGCGTATCAGTGTTCCAATTTTATAGATGAGGAAACTGGCTCAGAGAAGGTACCTCACTAACTCAAAGACTCAGTGGCAGAAACTGAAAATGCAAAAATTAGAAAACCCAAGCAGATGGTGCTTCCTGAGAGGGGGATACACGACATGCTGTGGAAGTTCAGGACAGAAAGAGACCACCGCTGCTTGGGTGTTCAGGGGAGCTTCACGGAGGAGGTGAGCCATGAAGCTGGACCATGAAGGATCTTTTAATTCCCACAAGAACATGGTGCAGGGAGGGGGCAGCAGGTGCAGATGCTGTTGAGCAACATGAAAATCGGTTTGGAATCCTATTCTGTTATATCCTGTTATATCTCAAAGCCCAGAAACTACTGTCCTATACTATAGTGCTGGAGGCGGTTACCTGGGAAGCAGACTCTGGAATGGAGATTAGAGAGCAGGATGGTACAGGGAGTGCCACGGGGGTCAACACTTGTGGAAGGGAGGGGCCTGAAGAGGAAAGGAACAGGAGTGGCCTGAGAGGGAAGCTGGATTGCAACACCTGCCAACAAAGGTGGGCCCTTCAGTTGTCCCAAGTGGACCTGGTCTTTCTCTTCTGCATCAGGTCAGTCATCAGATATGGGCTGCCCTCGGAAGGAGCCGTGACCTTGGGTGAGACGGTAATCTTCAACCAAAATAATCCTCAAAGAGGGTTGACAGCTGAGACCTATCAGCTGACAACCTCCCCAGCGTTTAGGGGAATCAGCTTTCCATTCTCAAAGGGGGATCTGGTGGCACATCACGGGGTCCCTGTGCACTGACTCACCAAGGGTCTCCCAGCCCTACTGTGCATTCAAAGCTGAAGACTTTCAGACTCCTTGGACCTCTTGTTTCTCCTCATCCAAAGGATGGTTTAAAAAAAATCAGTTTGAATATATTTAGCAGTTTATATGTGCAACATCTTTGATATTAGACAGATAAATGTTTATGTTCTTATTAATTTGATTTAAAAGAATATGTTTATTCATCCAAAATGCAAAAATTTAAATACATAATTAAAATCTATTTGAAAATATAATAATGCATTATGATGTTATTATTAGTCTTAAATGAGGTACGCAAGGAAAATGTTAAGACCCCTGTAATTTTTCTGTGCAAAATTAATAATTACCCAGTGCATTGGGAACATATAGGAGTGGTTTTTATATCAACGCAGTAAAGCATGGACAGCTGCAGCCCTGCTCCAGCTGCTCACATCTCCCCACTGGCTCTGGAATTTCTCACTGTGAGTGGTTAACTCTCACTGAGCTGGGGAACTAATCTCAATAAGTCAGTGGCTACCTCCTGCATGTTCAAGAGAATGATCAAAGTGGGTCTTTGACAACATTCCTGTGTTCATTTTTTCCTTTTTGTGTGTTTTTGTAAGTGACAATTAAATTTGACTTAAACAAAAAGAGAAGATATTGGCTCATGTACCTGAAAAGCGCAGATGGCTTCAGGAATGGCTGAAACCAGGGGTTCAAACATATCATGAGATCTCAGCTTCTCTCTCTCTCTTGGTTTTGCCTCATCTCAGTTGACTCGATTCTTATGGGCTTTTATCTTCCAGTGGAAGATGAATGTAGCAGCTCCAGATTTTTCAGATTCATATTCAGCTGGAAAGAGCAAGCCTCTTCTCTAGGACTGTCATGTGCTGCACCCTAGAAGCAGGGTTAGACTGCCTCCCCTCTCCCCTTGAGCATATGGACTGACCTGATTAAAATTAGAAGCTACAGCCAGAAAAAAAGTGTGGCAGACACAGTTGGTTGCTGTGCTGGATTTGGTGGGGTTGGAACTCAATATTTTCCATCCTTTTTCTAGTGTACTTTCCTGTATTGCAGGGGCTTCAGAGCTAACAGTTTACATTTCCTAGATTCTCTTGAAGCTATAATTTCTGCTGTGATTCAGCCCATTGGATGCTTTCCTACACAGCTTGTATCACTAAGTTGAGGTTGGGCCAAGAATCTGCCAGCAAATTCAGTCGAGGAGGTGTTTGATTTTTCTGTAGTAACTATAGCGGAGATCTCAGTATTCAGTCTCTGGATTTATGGGTGTCAAGCGGCAGATGGGCCATCGATTGAGCTGGAATGGCCCACAGCAGATACCGTATAGTCAAGGAGCCAACAACAGTACTGGTGGCTTCATGATCATGGCCATGATCGAGTGCGCTTCCCAGAGCCTCTGGCATTCTGAGCACAGGGCAGGGAGCAGCTTCCTTGGTGGCCCAGTTTTGCATCGTGATTTTAGCACTCTTTCCTGAATGCTCAACCCAGAATCTGCTTCTTTAGTCTCCACAATTTTGTTGACTAGTTTACACTCTGACACAATTTCCTTCTGCTTCATTTAATGCGGATGAACTCCATTTTCTGCATGTGAGCCCTTTCACCAGCTCTTCCGTTGTTTCCTCTTTGCTGCCCCCTTGCCCCCCTGCCCCCTACTTCTTCCTTGCTGGATGTGCCTACTCCCACTAGAGAGGCTGGAAATCTCTTCCAGTGTATTTTGCAGCTGGGTCTATACTGGGCTTGTGTGTGTGAGAAGGGGAGCATTCCTGGACAAGTTCTCTGTCCTAATAAAAAGACATTTAAGAGAAATCTTGCCTCTTGTTTTTGGATGTGGTTGGGGGAGAACGTACTGTGTGGTGCTGAAGCTACCCTTGTGCAACCCTGAGGACATAAGCCAGCTGATGTGCCACTACATTTACGACCCTTGGAACTTGAAATCGTACAAGAATTTTGTATTGTTTAAGGCACTTTCACTAGCTTGTGTGGTAACTTGAGGTTGCAAGTGTCTCAGTATGTATATACACATCTTTTTTGGTAGATTCAGACATTCATTTTTTGGCTTCTTTAGTGCTGACTACATTAAACTTGGGAGAGGGTTGGGTGGTCGTGACTCCTTTTGCTAGTTGAGGTGACCCCTCACACCTCTCATCCTCAAGTACATTTCGTGAAATAGTATAGCTATTATAGATGCTTTCCCAAGGCTTTTATGCCTATTTTTATGTGATCATACAAAATCTTCCACGTGGTAGGGCAGATATTATCTGTCCTGTATTTGCAATGAGAAATCTAGGACATAGAATTGAATTGCTGGGCCAATCTCAACGGCTAATTAAAAAATGTGCAGTTGTGACCCCTGCTCCAGTTTTATTTCTATTATACCACATTGCTGCCTCTAAACTTTGGCAAAATGTTTGTTAAAAAAAAAAATTAAGTGCCTAGCAGGGAAACAGGTTGTGGGTTCAGCTTCTGGTTCCCAAAGGGCAAAGGGCCCTGTGAGGTCAAGACCTCACTGGTCTCCTAGGACCACATCATGCTTCCAGCCTTTTGTGCTCAGCAGAGGCAGGGGGCCCCTTGCAAAACTGCCTTTTGGCTCATTCATTGATGGGGAACAGAAACCTGGAGCACACTCAAGTAGGGGGAGTTTTGGTGAGTGTATAGCACCCCTCACAGAGCGATGAGGAGCATCTCACAGCCATGCAAGACAGAACACAGCTGGGGTCACTCACGGAGGAGGGCTGGAGAGTGGCTCTGGATCCCATATGGCTTGGGGACCTTGCGGTGGGCATTGGCAACCTTCATTCCAGGCTCCTCTGCTCGACAGCCACCCTGTCTGTCTGCTTCTGCTGCTTTCTCTCCCATCAGCCTCTTCCTTGGCTTTCTCATTGTTGTTTCTCTCGCAGGCCACTTCCTCTTGCCTCTGGCCACTCATGACCTCCTCTGTTTGACCTCCTCTAAATTGCTAGGGGAAAGAGACAGTCAACAGAGCAGGGGAGCAAACAGCACTAGGTGAAAAATGCAACTATCTCACATCATATCCAACTGCTTCACGAATTCTTGTTACAGCCCTGAAAGAGGCAAAAGCTCAGCCCATCCTTTCACACAGGCCATTGGGTCCTAGGTCACCAGCCAGGCAGAGGCCCCTCACCCCGGTCAGTTATGGTGGAGGGGATGGCCTGAGCATAGGGTCAGACAGTCTAATACTCTGGATCCTGGGCCCAGCCACTTGCCAGGGGCAGTTTCTGTAGAAAGGGCTGAGGTGATTGAAGCCATGAAACTTGTCCGGGTTCTGATCCCAATGATCTCCCTTCAGCTGTGAAATTTTCTGGGAAGTTGTCTTTGCCAGACTCATGAATGAGTTGTGAGGATGGATTTTGCTTCTAGAACATTGCCCTGGGTTACAGTTGATTGTGACCTTCTCTACTCTGGGACCTTGCCTTTTTCTGCATCATATCCCCCAGGCCTGGCACACAGGGGGTTCCAAATGATTGAGAATTTTATGGTTGACCCCACCGTGGTTCTAACTTTGTTTGCTTAAAGGAAGATGAATCAAAAGGAGGATTTAAAACACTAACTTCCCTTCTAAATCACTTCAAATCCTTTCCAGCTCCTGATAGCTCTACCTTAACATTTTCTTCTTGGTCCCTAAAACCCTAAGTTATTCAGCTTAGCTTTGGATGATGGACCAGTTTGGGATTTGAGTATATAGATCATAGTGGAGACCCTTTTCCCTGCCAATGTTGGCCCCACAAAGTCAAAGGAGGCTACAGATAAACTGTGAACTCAAATGAACATGAAACCTAATCGGGTTTGGCTGCTGCGTGGAATTAGACTATATTTAGATGAACTATTTTAATATTATCCCCACCTGCTTTGCATTCATATTTTTAATACGTCCCTGAGATTTCCATTTGTCGATAGTTTGTCTTATGTAATTCTGAAGTGCTGCTAAAGGTGTGATACAAGCACCTGCCTTTTGAGTTATTGTGGGACCAACTGCTGATTCAAAGACCAGCTCTCTTGCTGTTGACGTACACTGGAGAGCACTTTTAACTTGCTGATCGACTTAGCTAAACTTCTGTTTTATACAGCTATGCAAGTCTGGAAGTAGAATTAAGGTGGGATATTGGTGCTCAATAAAGGCATTTTGAATGAATAAATAAATGACTAAAAAATGAGGAAGTAGCTTTGGTTTAGATCCTCTGTGGCACCTTGTCTCCACTCTCTGGACTCCACTTCCCTCTGCTAGTGGCCTTGGACACCACGGTGTCCTCACGGCCTGCCCTGGTGACCTCTAGTCTCTCCCTTTTGGCACACCATCCAGGCCTGCCCTCCAGGATTCTATTTTCAAATGGGATTCTTGGAGAATGGAATGGTTAACCCAAAGGAATGAATCCTCTAATGGTCAACTTTCCAACACTGGTCTATTGGTCAGAGGATGATATTTGGCGGGCATGGGATGGTGTGAGGTGGGGGACAGCAGGAAATGTTTCTGAGATTTCCAGCTCTTTTAGGCTGGCCCTTATTGAAACCCAAACCCCGGCCAGTGGAAGCAGTGGTACTACTCTTTTTTTTTTTTTAAACTTTTCTTATTTATTTGTTTGTTTGTTTGTTTATTTATTTATTTATTTTTCAATTAGAGTTGACATTCAATATTATTTTATATTAGTTTCAGGTGTACAGTACAGTGGTTAGACATTTATATAATTTAAAAGTGATCCCCCTGATTAGTCTCCTACCTACCTGGCATCGTACATAGTTATTACAATATTATTAACTATATTCTCTATGCTGTACTTTACATCTCCATGGCTATTTGTAATTACCAATTTGTTCTTAATCCCATCACATTTTTCACCTATCTTAATGGTATTTATTCTTATTCTATCTGTTATCTGTATGAGCTAAGCAAAGGAAAAAATACATTTGAGGATGGGGAAATCTGAGACCCAAGAGCTGCCCCCAGTGGAGTGTGTGAGTTGAAGAACCAGAAGACACCAAGTCATTAGATCTCAATTGAGTTTAGAGGGCATACTTGCGAAGTTTAAAAACGTACGTTCTAGGACTTATACGCCCACATGAGGGTTTCCTAGAATGGAGGCAGATCACTTGTGTCAGTGATCCTACCATGTGTGTGCATACGTTTTTACAAAACCCACAATTGAGAACTGGCTTCGAGTCAGTCTAGAAGACATGCAAGAAAAGTATTCTTTTAAATTGTTATTAAAGAAATATGAGAGGGAGGAGGAAAAAAATGGCATAGATGATAGAGGTTCTGTTCATCCCTCTGGTGACCAAATCGAAGTTGTGACGGAAACAAGGAGGAGCGGCAAGGAAAATCACCTGGGATCTAGAGGAACAAGCCATATAACCAGAGAGAAGTCCAGGAAAGCACTCTGCAAGGGCAGAAGGTAGGACAGGGCGAGGACACGGGGCTGCCTGGTCCCGAGTGGCTGAGTGAGATGGAGGCTGCGGCAGCGGCAGACGCCTCTCAAAGGGGCCGCGTCCATGAGCAGATTTTCAAGTGACAGACCTGCTCGCTCTGAGCACCAGTGCCGATTGGGATGTGTGCAGGGGGCACCAGGGACTTACAGGGAGACATTGTCAGAGTGAGGGCCGAGGTGAGACTCACTCTGTACAGAAGTGCTGGTGTTATCCATTGTTCCCTGTTCAGCCCTGCCCCCTCCCCAGTGCGTGAACACAGCGCTGCTATTGCCGAGAGGTCATCAAACTGGATAACAGAGGTCACTCCGCCCAGAGGATTCCCCGAAACCCCACCTCCCCCAACTAGTGGCTCCACCCAAGCCGCATCCAGGTATATCCTCAGCAAGTCAGGTGGTCCTTGCTGATCAGCGCCTAGACTCACACTGGAGGCAGCTGGCCTCGGTTTCTGGTGTGGCCTTTTGAGGCAGCTATAAGCACAGCATCTGTGGATTGTTTGCTGAATCTTAACAGGTGGCCCTGGAGGGGTAGAGGCTTGGGCTAAGTTTGGCCTGCAGCTGAACCCCTCTCAGGACTTTTAGTACATAGAAACAGACACAGAAAGGCAGCCAAAAAGGGAAGACAAAGAAGTGGAAACCATATGAGAGAACAGAACAGAGATCCAGATAGAATGGAGTCAAGTAATCTAACAGATGCAGAGTTCAAAACACTGGTTATAAAAATGCTCAATGAACTTTTGGGAAGTGTAGATAAATTCAGTGAGAACTTCAACAAAGAGATAAAAAAAACATAATGGAAATTGAAATTATAAAATGGAACCAGTCTGAAATGAAGAACACATTATCTGAAATGAGAAGTATATTAAATAAATTAAACAAAGGAATAAACAAAGTGAATAAAGAAGAGGATCAAATGTCCTATCTAGAGGACAGGAAAGCCATTCAGGACAATCAATCAGGATGGCAAGAAAGAAGAAGCCAAGACTATAAAGATGATTTAAGGGCACTATTAAGGCTCCAGATACTCATCTGATCAGTGTAACTGAAGAAAATCAAGATGTTAAACAGCTGTTTGAAGAAATAACGATGGAAAACTTCTCTAACCTGGTGAAGGAAATGGACATAAAACCCCAGGAAGCTCAGAGAATTCCAAAAATCAGGGATCCAAAGAGGTCCACACTAAGACACATCATAATTAAAATGCCAAAGTTTAAATACAAAGAAAGAATATTAAAAGCAGCAAGAGAAAAATAAATAATTACTTATAAGAGAACACTCATAAGACTGGCAGCTGATTTTTCAAAAGAAAGTATGAAGGACAAAAGGGCTTAACAAAAAATATTCAACAGGATGAAGACCCAAGATATACAACCAAGAATAATTTATCCAGCAAACCTACCATTTAGAGTTGAAGGACAGATAAAGAGCTTCCCAGACAAAAATAAATTAAAGGTATTTATCACCACCAAGCCAGTATTACAGGAAATGTTGGAGGGACTTCTTTAAGAAGAAAAAACATGTATCAAAAACAGGAATAAAGAATGGTAACAACTACATTCCTATCAATAAGTACCTTAAATGGAAAAGAATTAAGTGATCCAACCAAAACATAGAGTGGCTGAAAGGATAAGAAAACAAGATGCCTACATATGAAAAGGAGGGGATGGAATAAGATATTGCCTTGATTGACTTAGAAGGTATTCAAGTCAGAGAAAGATAAACACTATATGATTTCACTTATATGCAGAATCTAAGGAATAAAAAGAACAAACTAATTAAAAACAGACTTATAAATATAGTGGACAATTTGGTGTCAGACAGAAGAGAGGGAGTTTTGGGGGGCTGGGAGAATGGGGCGAAGGGCTAAAGAAGTACAAATTAGTAGCTGATGGATGGTCATGGGGATGGGGAGCATGCCATAGGGAATGCAGTTAGCATTAATATGTTGGCTAGATGGAGGGTCAAGGGAGGGAGGGTGAAAATGGGGGATCATTTTATGAAGTATATAGATGTCTAACCATGTATTGTATACTTGAAACTAAACTTTAAAAGTGTAAGATTTTTAATATATATATATATACACACACACACACACACACATATATATATATACACACATATATATATACACACACACACACACATATATATATATACATATATACATATATATGTATATATATAAATATGGGGCTATTTCTCAGCATGATGAGCCTTAGTCATCACTTTTTAAACTTTTTAAAAACAGTGTTATTAAGATATAATTGACATAAATAAACTGCTCATATTTAAGTGTACATTTTGATGAGTTCTAACTTTCATGAAACCATCAACAATCAGATAATAAACGCATTCATCACCCCCTAAAATTTCCTGTGCCCACCTACCCTGTCCCAGGCAAGCACTGACCTGATTATAGCAAATGACATTTCATCTTTTAAAAATATCAGATTTTTCCTAGAAAGATGAGACCTTTCTAGCTTTGGGGATATGATCATGAAAGAAGTTCCCCAAAAAGAGTCCATAGTGGTTTACAGTAGTGGCAGCCCTGCGGGAGTAAATGTCCAGCCTCCAAGGAAGGGATATGTAATTCCTGATACGGCTTTTGAAGAATTAACTACATTATTTTATATTTTATCTTATCTTTTATGATATTCTTTAGAAGGAATCTACTAAAAAAAATTTATTGGCCAGTTCTGTGACTACTATGTTAAAGCACCATTTGTGAAAGTAATAATCATGGTCTTTATTCTAATGGTGTCATTTGAGGAATTCCTAACAGCCTGCAGAATGTAGTTTTTATATAGTTTTTTAATCTTCTTACTCTGTCTTCTATGAGGGAATAATTCCTTTTTCCCCTAAACTTGTTCTTGTGTCCCAGTATCGAATCTATCACCAATTTATGACAATCCTGTCCTTGCAATTGCTATCAATATCGTCCCGTTCTTTTTGCGTCTTCTGTCAATTGCTAGGGCCGGCCATCTGCTTTGCTCGCCTGGATTACCCTGGACCTGTCAGCTTCTCAGCCTCTTCATCAGTTCCCCTGCTTCCAGTCTCTCCTGCTTTTCATCCTCTGTGTATCAATGGAAACTTTATAAAAGACAATTCCAGTCATATTGTTCTTCTGCTTCAAATATTAAAATTTGTTACTCTGTGATGTGGCTCCTTTCTATACCTCTAGAGCTTTCCCTCTCATATTTCTCATGCCCCCAAATCCATCCTGCTTTTTGGGTTGCAACCAAGAAAGGTTTGATAGTATTATAGTGAATAGAGTGGCATCCACGGTTTTGCCCAATTCTATCCTCATTTCCTGAGACTCACTGTCCAGTCATACCAAACAACTTGAGGACCATTGAATGCACCATCCACTCTCCTAGTTCTGTGCCTTTGCGCCTGCTACTTCCTCTGCTTGAAATTCCCCTTCCTCCTCTCCCCTTATTCCAGGAAGGCTTTTGTGTAGTTACCTTCCTCCTTTGCAGTATTCTTGCTACCATCATAGCTCTGACAGTTGTGGATAGTAATTTTTTGATTGGTCACTAAGGTTGAGGGCTGGGGCCATTTGTAGCTTTCATTACAGAATCCCTTCTTGGCACTTATGCTTGTGGATGGAATGAACCAATGCAACCTCTCTTATCCTTAAGTCAGTATCTAGGAACCTCTAGGACTGTGTTGCTGGTGAGGAAGATTTAACAAGTCAGAAATCACTGGTACTTGATGGAAAGGATTTGTAGCCTTACAAAGATGCTATCCACTTACTGCTCTTTTATCTGCCAGGAACTTTCTTTTCCCAAAGAATGACATGCCTCACTCTCCTTACCTCCTTCAGTTCTCTGTATCTTGATTAGCAAGGCCTTCGCTGCTAACTCCATCTAGAATAGTAGTGCCCCACCCCCAACAATCCCTATTCTACATCCTGCTCCGTCCCCGCTTTATGCTTATTGCCATTTGACATACATATACTTACTTATTGATTTGTTTATTGTCTGTTTATTTCGTTTGTTATCGTTAGAATGTGAGCTTTGTAAGGACAGGATTTTTTTTTTGTTTTGTTCCCTACTTCATCTTTAGTGCCTTGTAGAGTGCCTGATGCACAGGAAGTGCTTCTATGTGTGTGTTGAAAGATTGTGCACAGAGAACAGTATATTTCACTGAAGGACAGTGCTACGCATTTCAGTTTCAATGACAGAGTGAATTAAATAATAGGTTGTATGCAGGAATAGTAGCAAACTGGTCAGAGTGATGGTTTAGAGAGTTCCAAGAATGAAAACAGCTTCTTTCGGCCTTGAGCAATATATAAAAAATACATTTAAAAAAGGCTCTTACCTTGTGTCCAGAATACTAATAATGTATGTGAAGAAACGAAAACAGAGCAAACAAAGAAAAATGAATTCTATTAAATGAGACAGAGAGAGAGAGAGAGAGAGAGAGAGAGAGAGAGAGAGAGAGAGAGCGAGAGAGCGCGAGGTGCTTGACCATTCCAACCTTTTGATGCTACCAGCAGATCTTTGGTGTTGGCCCTGAATTCTGTAAAACCACTGCACTGACCTGTGAGAAAAAGCAAATCGCAAAGACAAGCTGAAAGCTGGCATTTTATTTTAAGAAGCGATCCCAAGGGTGATGGATGATTTCACTGAGATTCAGCTCAGTCTCACAGAAGCCTTGAGCAGGTGATCTGTGAGCCTGGGTTTTGGCTTTGCCCGCAGCTGGCCCCAGGGCCCGGGCCAAGCCACTTCCTCCTCTGGCCTCAGCTTCTGCAGGTGGTAGAGTGAGGCAGTTGGTGAAAACTGATATCCAGAGTTTCTTCCACTTACAAAGTTCTATGATTCTGTGTCTTGACAGGGTTTTCAATTTGTCCTCAATAAGCAGAGATTCAGTTAACCAGGATATTAAACTCTCTGAGCATTCTGGTTAATTGTATCTTTACTAAAATAGCCACAGATTTTGTTTGCTGCATCAAAAAAAGTTTATTTGTTTGTTCTTTTGAATTATTTTACATCTATGGGGGAATATTAAAGCATTTAACTGTAACAGCTAGAGGTTTGGCTAGATATTATAACTTAAAGCAGAGTTTTCAAACATTTTTTAGTGACCGATGGTTAAAAAAATAATAAACCTTCTCTCTCTCTCTCTCTCTCTCTCTCTCTCTCTCTCTCTCACACACACACACACACACACACACACAGGTTTTACATTCTGATTCACACCATTTGAATTGTCTTTGGCATTGTCTGAGAAGTGATACTAGGCAGTACGCCGGAGAGAAAAGAACTTTGGAAGAGGCATGAGAGTTTCCGACCTCTAGTCTGGGGTCTGTCACCGCCTAGCTGTGTGATCTTGGATAATTCACTTAACCTTCCTGAGCCTTAGCTGCCTGTCCTATCTACCCTACAAGGTGGTTGTGAAACTCAAAAGCAATAAAACACTTTGAAAAATATAAAGTATGATAGCAATAGAATGCACTGTTAATAATAGCCTTTTAGATCTTAAGTGAGAATTTTAAATGTATCTGAAATGCATTAAAAATCAGATGAAGATGGGGTTTTCAGGAAAGATGTGAGATGGCATATGAAATTACAGGGCATATCAAGATAAGGAGTTCTGTTACGTCCTTGGGGTTTATTGTCCTTGGGGTTTATTTTCCTCATAACGTTAATTTCCCTTTGTCCCTGTTACAGCTTAGATTCCCTTCTTCTCTCTCTTTTCCCCTCCCTCCTTTCCTTTCTGTCTTCAGATTGTGAAAGGGGTCTTTTATCCTGGAAATCTAATTCCTCCTTTCTTGAACAAAGCATATCAAGAAAAACATCTGCATTATGATTGCTTTACAAAAATCAGATTTTTGAGGTGCAACTGGGAGTAAGAAAGTGAGCAGATGGTTCATTGATTGGCAGACGGACCTTCCAGGCCTCTCCGTTGCGGGCAAGCTCCATTGCTCCCTGTCTCTGTGCTCAAGTAGAAGGGGACAGATTTCTGACAGACACTGCCTGTGATCTCTACCCTGTTAGGACCAGACCTTTTGTAATCAGTGAAGATCATCCTCTTGGAGTGCTGTCAAAGCTCCCGCTAACTGAGCCAAATTAAAATAATCCACAGTGAGTCTTTCCTTTCTAATGAGTAAGAAAGGAGCAAGCTGATTATTTCGAAAGTCAGATTTTTTTTTTATATTCTCATAAATTACATTTATTCCATGATGTAAAAATTTGATGTGACAGAATGTTAAATATACTCCTGGTTTTAGCAAGCGAACTCCAGGTGGACAAGTATCATGTACCCTTATATCCTAAAGAGAGGTGCTAGGACTTGCTAAAAGATATCCTCAAAAACCCTAGCCCATCATCCACCTTCATCCCAGATACAGCAGAAGGAGAAAGTGACAGAAAGATGGGTGAGAGCTACTTAACCAGTGGGCAGAGGGTGATGTGTGCTTCTTCCCTGCCATGTACCTCCAGCCAAGTGATGAGAGTTTGAGAAAACCATTAATATAGAAGGAGTACAACCGTAAGGGGAAACTGACATTTCTAATTGCTCCTCTCCTGCAGCTTGATTGAGATGTGGCAACATGTTGCTACTGGAGATACCTTGACAACATTCTTGGGGACAGCTTGTAGTTCCAGAGTATAGCAAACACCCATGGAAAGGGGTCTGGGCTGAGTTGCCTTGAAAGGTCTGTAAGGACAAGGCGCTATTTGTTCACTCTCACTTAATTAATGAGGGATGTAACTGTGCTTTGAATCCAGGTCTTCTGATTCCAAGTGTAGTGCTCTCTGTAGCCACTCTTAGCTTTCATTAACTGTGCCTTATTTAGCAGTGTTCTCAGTCATGGACTTGAAGCTGAGGGTGAAGTAATAGGTCTTGTTCTTCCTCAACTCCTGCAAAACGTGTGGTCTCAGATATATGCTTGTCTTTCTTTTGACTGAGAGAGGGAAAGAAGGGAGAAAAGAGCAGGAGGAAGGAAAATAATGTGATATGCTCTCAAGTGAGAGCTGAGAATTAAAGCTCTCAAAGGAAGTACAACTTTCTCTAACAATGCCTCTCTTCCAGCTTTGATATCATTCGTCCCCACTTGGGATGAAAGTCCTGAGCCAGGTGCTCAATAAATATTATTCATCAATATTAATTAGTAGTATTCCTTGAGTTAAGTGCCATATACGAGGCACTGTAGCCATGGGACTGCTTCAGGGCTGGGGCATGAGAGAAGCAGAAAGAGAGAAAGAAAAAAAGAAAAACAGTAAAAGGGAGATTTCCTCCATTCTCTCTGAGTATTAGGGGTTCCTCTTCTGCTTTGAGCAAGAACTAGAGCCCCTGAGCAAGAATAAGAACTAGAGCTCACCCGGAGCTCTCACAGCCTGTCCTACTGTTTGAGTTTTGAGCTGCTTTGAGTTTAGGCAGAGAAACATTGGAGGAAAAAATAATGGCAAACTTACCACCAGTGTGGAGGTGCTTTCAATTCCAATCTTTGCCCTGGTTCACCTGCTATTTTTAACTTTTTAGAGTTACTTGCTCCATGCATTCAGTGGGAGAGACAGAGTTGTCTCCACCTGTGAGAGTGAGACTTTCATACCCACCCACACACCCTCATTCATTGCTTAAGAGCCACAGGATTGGGGGTTAAATTTCCAGCTACTTTCAGCTGTTCTAACCATATGCAAAATGGGTTTCACGGGTCCAGGAGAAGTCCTGTAAAACAGAGAGAAAACACACTGAAGGGAGAGCACAGAACCAATCAAAAGAGATCTGAGATAATCTGGCGGAGCACCGAGATTATCTACTACAGGGGCATGCCCAAGTTAGGGAGATCCTAAAACAGACAGTGGTCAGGTGATCCAAGAACACTCGGGGGGTGGGGGATAGGGTGACCTGCAGATCTGTTCTGTCTGCACCAGGCACCATGACGGTGACTGCCATTGTGCTTTTGTCCACCTTCAAATTGAACTGGGACAGATGAAATGCCTAGAGGCTTTAGATTCCGTGGTAAAATGATTTAAACTCCCCGCCCCGCCCTCCGGCTTTTAAAAGAATTATTTCTGGATTGAATGTTCCTCAGGAGACTCTCACTACTTCTTAGAGCCCTTTCTCTTAATACTTCTTCCCATCTTTTTTTAACAAGCATCTCCCCAGCTGTCCCAGCTGCCATCAAAAATTCTTTTTGGAGTTTTGCTGTTTAGCTGACTTTCCCTCCATATATATGCGGGTTATATTTGGATGTGGGGAAATAGCCTTCTTGGTGGTGTCACATGACACTCCGAATGGTGTGTACCACAGTAGAAACCCCTGGTAAAGAGGGTTCGGCAGGCCTTACGTGAGATCGGAGTTGAGGCACACATGGTTCTTGGTGTAGCCCAAGCAAAAACCAAACTGATACCTGAGCTGTGGCAGGAAAGATAGGAATGATGCTTACTACAACACGGTGACCTCAGATCTCCCATTCGCGTGAGTTTTCTGTTTTGTTTTGGGTTTGGCTTGATGTTTGCACAAACACAAATGTGAAAGACTGACAACAATTCTTTTAAAACATTTGTAAAAACCAGCTTTCCAGTCTAAAGGTCAACCTTTATACCAGCTTTCTACAGCTTACTAAGGCTAAAGGTATATTCATTTTCTTTCCAGACATGGAAATACAATTCCAGTCAGCTTGGGCAATAGGAGCAGCCAGGGCTGGGGCTGAATAACACTGTGAAAAGGGCAGGATGCAACCAGGCCCAAGAACCCAGAATTAGGGGCGGAAGTGCTAGGAGATTCTTGCTCCTGTTCTTGTTCTGCTCTTTTCGTCTGTGCCTCAACTTCATCCTGTCACTGTAGCTCGGCTTCCTCCAGGGTGGTAAAGAAGGTTGCTGCGGCCCTGGTAAATGACACCTCAGCTTTTGCACTGGAGATACCCTCACGCCCTTTCCAGGTTTCAGGATGAAACCAAGAAAGTCCTGGGAAGAACTTTGATGCTCCCAGTGCTTCCCGCAACCCTGGACAAACCGGCTGGGGTGGAGGGGTTCACGGAAGAATGGGGAAGCTCCTGAGGCAGCTGCCCAAATTTTTACCAAGAGACACTGAGTGGCTGAGTGAGGGGCCAAAGTCTTTGCAGATTAGGGAGAGGTGCCCCGGGCGTTGGTAGATGAAGGTGAGGGCACCAAGTGCTTCGCAAAGCACCAGAGGGAAGAAGAGATGAGGAGCTTGTGCCAGACTGTAAATCAGCTGCTCTTTTGCAACAAAGTCCTGCTGTGATGAAAATGCCGGTTGAGCTACACAGTGTGTTTCACAGCATAGGCGCTTTACATTCTAGTGCACGGTCCTTGCCTCATAAAACGGTGGCAGTTTAGCATTAGCAGCGGGTCTGCAGATGACACTCTGAGTAGCTCTGGTTCAAGGAAAACTTGTTGATATTCTATAGGCGATGTGTACAAGAATGTTCTTAATAGCTTTGTTTATAATACCTAAAAAAAGAAAACAATCCAGATATCTATAAATAATGGAATAGAGAAGTAATCATGGTATATTCATATGCTGGAAGCCTATACAGCAGAGAAATGAATAATCTTCAGCTACACATATGGACATGTAGCACACTCATATCAACATGGATCAATTTCAGAAATACTGCTGAACATAATGAGCAAATTGAGATAATTAGTATGGTTTCATTATATGAAGTTCAAAATCAGGCGATATGGTGGTTAGGGATCCATTACAAATGGATGGAAACTGAAGAAAAGCGAAGGAGTGAATAACACGTGCTAGGCCAGGGGCTTGCGGGGGTGAGGGGTGGGAAGGGAGAGTGAGACAATTAGGAAGTGAAAGGCAGGAAGGGAGCTTCAAAGTAGCAGCAATATTTTATTCCTTATGCTAGGTAGTGAGTACTTGGTTTCTTTATTATTGTTTAAACTGTATACATCTGTTATGTGCAGTCTTTTGTAAGTATATTTATTTTACAATGAAAAAAATTAAAAAGCGATTTCAGCCAAAGCCAAAGTTCCCTCCACACCAACAACAGGTAGAGGTTAGTGTGGATGAATGACATGAGCCAAAGGAATGAGACCTTTTCCAAATGTGATGCCTCGAGGGTCTAGAATGGCCTCAGATAGAAAGGAGGGAGGTACCAACCTGGCCCCCTGCCCTGGGCACCGACAGCTGGACTGAGCTGGGTCCTGCTGTTCCCAAGACCTCCTGCTTACATAGCCCTGGGGCCACAGCTTGCCCACTTTGTACCCCTTTCTTTCTGTACCATAATCTCCAGAATTTTGTGTGTTTTGCTTTCCTTTTAAGATCTGCCACGACATGCTCCGTTTCTTGTGGCTTCCCCATGGCTGCCTGCAGAGTAGGATGCCAGTATCCTACCCTTTCAATTTTTTAACCCCCAAACAAGTGTGCTGGTCCATTTGGAGTTAAAAGTGTGAAAGCATTGTGTAAGGTGTAGAAATCTGTCCTAGTATCACTTCCAAAGTTGGGTCGCTCACCATCTGATTACCTTTTTAGGGAAGGTTTACCATTTGCCAGCTGAAGTTTATTTTAAATTCTGTCTGGTTTGCAAACACATTCTTGGTTGACAGCTCTAGTTTAAAATGTTTGGGCTCACTTTGCTTTGGGGAAAACAAGTTGTCAAATCTTTTTTAAACCCCTTTTATTGGATGGTTCTTCTTGCCCTGCAATTTGGTGTCGTAAAAGCTGAGAGTTAGAGGAGAACTTGGAAGTCACCCCTCCAACTTCCCACTCAATGAAAACATTTTTTTTGAAACATGCCTGATCGCCAGCCTCTGGTGGCTTGCTTTTTAAGGGCATTGCTGTAGGGACAAAGACTACCATAGTTTACAAGCTCCCCATAAAATTTCGCATCAATTTTCATTTTGTTTTCGAGAATTAGAAATTAGTGGGAGCAATCCCAAGTTTGCTAATCGAATTAAAATGATAACAGACTCTTGCAAAACTGGTTCTAGAGGACTTAGTTGGTCAAAGACAATTTTAATCTACTTAATATAATTGTATCTTGGATTAGGAAGGACAGAGAGACAGCAGAGGACTGGATCCATCCTCACACTTGGCAGTAGGGGCGGAGAAGCCAGGGAGATTGGCTAAGCTCTAGAGAGTTCACAGGCTTATTTCCCTCTGTCCCTTGTCTTGGCTTTCTTGTCTTTCTAAAGATACAGACACGAACATAGACATTGCCTCTTCTCAAAGATGCAACTCACTGCTTGTCGCTGCTGAAGGGAGCAGGACTGGTCTGCCATCCCTCCTCCACCCTCTGTTTTCTTTACCTCTTGTGTGATGTGTGTTAACAGTTGCATTTTCCCCCATCTCCCCACTTTTTGTTCTACTTTGCTAAAGCTTGGAACCAAGCCATGACTCCAGCTGCCATCATAGTTAAGTGGATTTGGGCCACTGGGACATCGGTAGCACAGGTCCTTCAGGGTGCAGGAAGGAAGCCAGCCTGGAAAAGACCAAAGTTAATCCATTGGAGCAGCAGAGTTGTTCATGCTGAACCCTCAATTTTATACAAGCTGGCGAGAACTTCTGGGCTAAAGAGGGTAGCTGAAGATGCTTTTTAAAAATGGAAGGCAGGATGCATGGGTGGGGAAGGAATGCTTAAAGGTGCTGACTCAGCCTGGACACGTATATGTCAGGTCCAGTGGGCACAAGAGACTCAGGCAAGGTTCAGTCATGGTTGTATTGAGTCCTGCTTGGTGGTACAGGACCTTGTGGGAGGAGACGCACAAAACTGGGAACTGGACCCTTCACAGCAGGGCATCTCTGTCAGAGCCTGTGCAGGTGGGAGTTCCCTGGGTGAGGAGTCAGGGGATGGGGTTCAGCCCATGGGGCAGGGGCAGAGTCAGGCTAGAGGCAAGCAGATGTCAGGGGCACAAACTGATGGTCGGGGAGGGCATCATGCCCTTCAGGCAGCCTGAAGCAAAAGTCTCCTTTGCAGACACTCTGGGCCTGAGATGCTAACAGATCTGCCTGGACCCCCATCTAGGGACAAGGAGGAGCCTAGGGAGTCTGGGTATGACTATCTGAACTGCTGAACTCTGAGTCCATCAAAGTCAACAAATACTTGGCTGAGTACTTGTGTGTGTGAGGACAGCTGTGGCAAGATGAAGACAAGGAGATGGGTGGCTGACTGGTAGGTGGATTGGGAAATGCCATCAGGATACCATATGGATTATATAGCAGATGACAAAACTAAAGTACACCCTGTCATTAGTCAATACAGGCACCCAGTTGCATGAGTCACTTGCATGGGGGAAGGAAGGGAGAGACAGGTGGAGGAGAGGTGGTGTGGGGGAGAGTTTTACACTGACCTTGTCTCTGAGGCCAGTGGGAGGGAGGAACAGGAAGGAACTGAAGGAACTGTTTCCTCAGGGCCTCAGGGAGGCCAGAGCAGGGCCTCAGGGAGGCCACAGCTGTCTGCTCTCATTCCAGAGTAACTCCCAGGGAAACTGAGAGGAGGAGGAGCATCGTCCTCTTGCCTCTGTGCAGCAAAGCATCTCTCTGGACCTGAGGAGAGCAGGGAGTGTAACTCTACACTGGCCTCTATCCTTTTGGTGTTATGGAAAAAGCACCCTTGGCAAGATTACAAGTGTGTTCCCAGAGAGCAGGCTGAGCGCGCACGAGTCTCCTCCCCAGACTCTGGGTGCACTCATGGGCCTTGAGCAGGGCTGGACGGTCTTTGTCGTGTAGGTGGAGGCAAGAGCCGGTGAAGTTCTGGATACACCTGTTAGTATTACTGGGTTGTTACTCAGAACCTAGTGGGATCTGGAGACACTCTAGATATGGGAGTTAACAAAGTGCAAGATAGAGCAGTCGAGTATTTTCATTCTGACCTTCATAACAGCGTGGACAAATTCTACCCCCACCCTTTCAATTTCATAATGCTTTTCTGAGTCTGTAATTACCTTTTTTTCCCCTTTAGTCCAAGGGGCAGCAATTTTTTTTTTTTTCCATTAAGAGCCAGATAGTGAATATTTGCAGATTTGTGGGCTATACCGTCTCTGTTATAATTGTTCAACTCTAGAATTGGAACGCAGAAGCATCCACAGACTCTACATCAACTAATGAATGGGACTACGTTCCAATAACATTTTGTTTGTGGACATTGCATTTGAAATTTTATATAATTTTCACAAGTTACAAAATACCCTAAACATTTTTTTTATTAATTCAAAAATGTGAAAACCACTTCTAACTGCAGAGTACAAAGACGGACTGTGGCCATGGTTTGCCGATTCCTGTGAGGGCAGGAACTGGCTTATCAGTGAGTCCCCAGTGCCTAGCACGGCATCTGACACATAGTAGACGCTTGATAAGTGTTTGTTGGAGGAGCGGACTTCTTTACTTCACATACAAGGAAACCATGGGTCAAGAGATTAATCGCCTCTCTGAAATGTGGGGCTAGAACTCAAACTTGCGTGGTAGTGAGATAGTTGCAGAGCTGGGGAGCTGGTAGTTCTTCCAAATCCTGTGCTTCTTCTGCTAAACCACAGCGTCGGCCTCTGCAGAAAAAAATACCTCCACATGGAAGTTCACAGAGCTTGAGAACTTTACTTAAGCAGTAAACCAACCAACGTGATAGATTCTAGAGCCATCTTTCATCATGGGTCGAGTTGTGGGACTCCTCAGTTTGTTTGTTTGTTTAAATGGCTGTGAATATGTTAGGGGTTTTGAAGATATTAAAAAGTCACCATGAGAAGCTGACTGGCTGACTCATGTAGATTCTTGGATTGGGCATTTTCTTACAACCACAATTTGTTTTTCTTTTTTAAACAATGGCTCTGTGTGATCTGGGGGCTACACAAGACCTAGGAAAGTCTAGTTCCCTGGTAGAGAAACTGGTCTTCTCTCAAAGTTAGCTGAAGTCAATCTGTTTCTCCACTCCCACTCTGCCAACTCGTACTCTCGGTTCCAACTAAGTCTCTGTTTTGATTACTATACTTTTTTTATTTGTTTGTTTTCACTCCTATGACTCATTCCATTCCCACACTCTATTCTCACTTGACCTCGAGCCTGCCCGCCCCTCAGGAGGTGTGAGTAACCACAAACCACCCAGCATTCCAAGACCAAGGTCAGGGTGCACACTCTTTCTCTTTGAGTCTGTGCCCATATTTCTCCCTAAGCTACTGGTTTGGGTGGATTTTTATACCAAAGTCTCTGCAAGGGCCAAGCTAGAGCCCTGGCCGTGGTGGGCTAGGCACCACCATGGTGCCTCTCCCAGGCCCATGGGTGCTGTCCTGACAAGTGGAGACTAGAGTGAGGAGCTTTCACCCCCGCACTTCCCACTGTTGCCAGAATCTTGCCCAGCCCAGGGGTGTGGCATCTCAGGGATGGGCAGGTGGCCGTGCTCTCTGAGGACTCTCCTTCAGAAGGTTTCATATCTGATGGGTCTTGCTTGTTCTCATAGGAGGAAGCATAGTTAATATCAATGCAAACTCCTCTCCCCTATTTTTTTTTTTATTATAAAGGTAGTATTGCTCAGTATGGAAAGTTTGACAATACTGAAAAGCACAATGGAAATAAAATCCACTTGCAATGATTCTCCTCAGAGATAACCACTCTTAAACATTTTAGAACAGATCCTTTGAGTCACTTTATATTCACAACCTTCTAAACATGTCGCATTATATTGCAATGCTGTCTTGTCACTTGATTTGTGTTTTTACTTAATACATAATTAGCACATTTCCATGTCATTTAGTTTCTTTACATAATATGATTTCTTAAATTGCTATACTGGTTTCCGTGGTGAATGTGGGCACAGACTATTTAATAAATGCTTATTGTTGGACATTGAGTGTGTTTCTGTTTCTTCATGCCAAGATGAACATCTTTAATTATATATGCCTTTATGCATCTCTTGCTGCTTCCTCAGGATATATTTATAGAAGTGGAATTAATTAGGTCAAAGGCTCTGCACATTGTTAATGGCCAGATTGCTTTCTAGAGATGATCCAATTTTTAATACTACCAGTAGTATAAAAGATCCCATTCCTCAACATATGACATGTAGTAACTTTTAATTTGATTGGTAGTAAACAGTATTTAATTATTGTTTTATTTTCTTAGAAAACAAACACGGCTGAATTTTTCAAAAAAATTTTTTTTTGCCATTTTTCTTTCTTTTATGATTTACCTTATGTGAGCATAAATAATTCTTTGTGCATTCCTTTCTCAAATTTATTTATTAGGAATATCTTAGGTTCAAATTTTGGCTCTACCAATTGCTAGCTTTGTGCCCTTGGGAGATCACTTCACTGAGCCCCAATTCATCACTGACAGGTTAGAATAATAATTCCTACCGAATAGAGTCACTATTAGGATTTAAGGAGAAAACATATTTAAAGGGACTTTCAGACTCTGGCACACAGGAAGTACTCAATAAACACTAACTTCTTTTCCTTCCCCTACTATGGGGAAAGTGCTATGAGAAACATGAAACGTATGACAATGTATTTGTCTTCAAGAACATGCAGTTTGACAGGGACAATAGAATGTACCCAATATTTGATATAGACTTCAGAAGTTGGGTAGAATTTTGACAGGATGGGAAGAATTGCAGGGAGAGGTAGCAGCAGAAGTGGGGAGGTATCCGATATGACTGGGGAGTTGCAAGTAGATTGAGTCTAGAGGAAGCTTCATAAGAAATAAGGGTGGAAATATAGATTAGGGCCTACACTGTGAAGAGACTTTGAAATCCAAACTAATGAATTTATTTTTTGCTCTCAAGGCGATGGGGGAGCTATTGAAAATTTTTAGCAGTGGAATAACACAATCAAAAGTACATTGAGTGCTAATATGGCAAAGACTGGAATTTAGCAGGTCAGCTGAAAAGAAATATCATGATCAAAGTTATGCCATATATAAAATTCCATGATCAATGCTGAATTCAAGAGATGCTGGCAATGAGATGAGTCCTTGGTGTCTGGGGCTGCTATGGACAGGAGAGGGGGATTTGTGAAGTTCCTCAGGGTTGAGGACATGTGAGGTTCAGAGATTGATGGTTTTGATAACTACTGAAAGCCTCTGAGAACAATGAATCCTGTGGGCCTGAGAGGAAAAAAAGCAAACATGAGTAGGCTTTTTCTTGGAAGGTATAAATGGGTTTTGGTACCTAGCAGCAGGGGTAATTTGAATAAAGTAACATAGAATGGATGTACAGCATACAAATGAAATGAAGAGAGAGTGAGAGTGAGAGAGAGAGAGAGAAGAAGAAGAAGAAGAAGAAGAAGAAGGAGGAGGAGGAGGAGGAGGAGGAGGAGAAGAAAAAGAAGAGGAAAGAGATGATAATGACTTTCTGGAAGAGTCACTAGGAATGTAAAGCAAGCTGGCCTCTCTCCCTTCTCAGTGGAGTGAGTGATAATACAGGTTTAAGGTAATGATATTTTTCCTTGCCTTTTTTTTTTCATTTTCCAGTTTGTTTCTGAGTAATACATTCACATAGATATAAATTCAAAAGATATAAAAGGGTGCGTAATGAAAATTCCCTCTACCCTTGCTCCCAGCCAACGTGGTCTCCCCATCCTGGAGACAGTCATATGAACTATTTTTATGTACCTCATAAGAGCCATGTGGTCCTTGGACTAGTAGCACAATAATCACCTGGGAACTTGTTAGAAATGCAAATTCTCAGGCCACACCCCAAATGTAGTGAAGAAGAATTTGAGGGTGGGGCCCAGAAATCTTAACAAGCCCTCTTGGTGATTCTGGAGCACGCTGGAGTTTGGGAACTACTGCTGTAGATATATCCTATGCCTATATATACACAAATATACATCAATTTCTCCCTATATTTAAAAAAAATTATTTTACATTAATATTTTTAGAAATCATAGACTCCTTTAACATTTTTTTAGTGCTTTGTACCATGTTTACAGTTTTGTGAATATTTTCAGGGAGTTCACAGCCCTCTTTAGGGTTTCATGAACTTCATATTAAAAATTTGTATTGAGTAGGAAAAGGTGGCAACAGAAGATAGAGATAAGATGTATCAGGAGATATGGTGTATTCTTTCAAGGGAGCACCAGGCGTTGGTGATGGCTGTAGTAAGAGAATGGAGTGAATAAAACCAGTTTAGGGTGAAAGGATTTTTTTTTTTGAGGTGAAATTCACCTAAATACAATGAACTATTTTAAAGTATAAAATTCAGTGGCATATACTGCATTTACAATGTTGTGCAATCACCATTTCTCTCTAGGTGTGAAGGGAACTTTGCTTGCTTTGGGGTCAAAGTTCCTTGAGAAGAGTTCTTGGGACAACCAAGGAGGAAGTATAAGGCAAAAGGCCAGACAGGAGCAGAATGAAGCGGGTGAGAGCAGGGTGGGTATCAGGTACCAGAGGATGCTAAAGCAGTCAAGGAATCAGGGGCGACAAAAGCTTGAAGATACACACTGGAGGCTGGAGAGGAGAGGGCCAAGGTATACAGCTGCTAAATGGCCAGTTTGGATTTCTGTTGTTCAGTTAAGAACCATGACTTCTTGAGCCACTTCCCCCAGTGAGAATAAGAGAGTGGGGTGCCAGCCATTATTCAGGGAGATCAGCTTTAGACCAAGACTGATTTCTTTCTGCAGATTTCTTGACAGAAGCAAGTCCGACAGGGAGAAGGAAAGGAGAAGAGAGCAGGGTCTGGCTCTTTTGCCAATTTAGACTTAAGCAAGAAATAGAAGAAAACAAACCACATATTTTGAGACTTTTAACCAGGCAGTGACTCTACCCACTAGCAGCCATTAAAACACTCTCTGAGAGAGTAGCACTTCTCTGAGGGCAGAGAGTGACCCAAGCTATCCCTAGGGAGGGAAAAAAATATGTGTATTGAGTGCCTACTATGTGCCACACATTGTTCTTGGTACTGAGAATACAGTGAATAAAATAGACAAAAATAGACAAGGAGGTGGTAAAAATATAAATTAAAAGTAAATTTTATCAAAGGTAATCGGTTCTGTGGAGGAAAATAAAGCAGCAACAGGAGCTAGGGAGTGCTGGAGGGTGCAGGAGGCTGAGCAGGTTGCACTTTTGATTAGCATATCTAAAGTCTCGCTAAGAGGGTGTGTATGAAGGAGGCAGGGACTTGGTAAAGGGGACCCAGTACTCTTATGGGGTGTTTACAATGGCTGTACTTTCTAATCCTCCCCACTGAAAACACCTGTCAGACACAGTCTAATTGTGGGGACTATGCACGAGGTATTTGAAGGGAAACTCTGGGTTCTGTGGGTGCCTCATGTTCTGGCAGGTGAAGGTTTAGAGCTCCCTGGGGTGACCTGGGTCACCAAGCTGGATGAGGCCACCCAGCTGGGCAGGGCTTCTCAGAGGAGATGACTTTCGAAAATGGAAATAGCAACCAGTCAGTCGTGCTCCCTGGGCAAGCGAAGCCTTGGTTACAGGCTTCGAGGCTTTAGTGACGACAGACACCCTCCTTGATGAGAGGGGAAGTCCCACCACAGTGTTGGTGAAGTATTTCTCCCCCAAACAATAAGTCCAGAGGTGGCACTGAGGAACCTTTCCCAGTCTCACTGCTCTACTAGAACAAAAACAAACAAAGCCCTGCTCTGGATTCTCTTTCTGGAATTCTGATTCCCTCAGAGTCATTACATGCCAGCCGAGGCCTTTTGTTTCCTTATCAAACAGAAGCCTCTTTTTAATACAAAACCCTGGGCTATACTAACCTACTCATATTATTCACCACCTGCCTTCCCCAGGTTCTCATTAACACTATGAGAGACCAGAAGGGAGAAAAGCACAGGAGACTTTCAGAATGCTGATGAAGGGGGCTAAGGAGACCTCCTGGGGTATTAGGGCCTTGAAGATTTTTATTACTGAGGAACTCTGTGCCTTAGAAACTATATTATAGGATTTTGTTGTGATCAGGAGCGAGGCTTTGTATGTACCACGGGGCACAGAGACATGATCTGACCTATATATAACGAATCCAAAGCACCAAGCAGCGATCTGTAACAAGATTTTTAATGTCTTCTCTCATTATTCAAGAGGAACCTTCTCTGTGAGTTCTTGTTCTCTTTGGCGTCTGTGGCAGGGGCCAGAAAGAAATCCAGGGAAAGGATATACCCTCAGATATATCTTTTACTATGCTCCAGAGACTCCTTTAATGTCTTCCCAGCCAAAGTTCTTAATTTCTTTGCCTTGCACATGATTATTGCTGGGGGCATTTGTGGCTTTTGAGTGGAACAGAAGTTGAGATGCAAATTGGTGTGATGTATCTTTTTTTGCTTTGCAAAATTTTTCTCAGCAGTCTAACCCAGTCATGCAAAGTAACCAGATCTAAAAACTTTGGATTTAATGTCTCAAAAACAACAGGTGGCAGGCAAGGAAAAATGTTAGTAAATATTAAACCCATTAAATCCTCCCATTCTTCAACTATATATTATATTTCCTGGGTACTGATACCCGTAAGAATCAGAAGTCACATCAACTAGTCAGTTGAAAAATATCCATGCAGCCATGCACAAATATTTATGGACTATCTGCTAACATAGAAAGATTCTGCTGACCACTGGGCCATAATCTGTGTCCTCAATGAGCTTTACATTTTTTTGTGGGATCAGTAGGCAGACAACCAAGAAAGAATAAGGTAAGGGCTAAATAGGGGGAAAAAGTGTGGGGACTTTAATAGGCAAAATCATTGCATTCTTAATCTTCCTGGTTAATAGAGAATGGCTCTTAAAGGAATATTATGCCCCTCCCATCCCAGACCAACGGCACATTGGTGTTGATCACCAATTATGTGCCACATGTGCACTACACTCCTTACATGTGCTCTCTACTTCAATCATCATATCAATTCCATGAAATAGGTACTATTGTTAACTTCATTTTATAGGTGAGGAAACTACTAAGATCCCGAGAGATTAACTTGCCCAGGATCACATTGCTAGTCCTGGCAGAACTGAGATTTACAACAAGGTCCAAGGCCAAGTTCTGAGGACAAGCAATTGGGCTAACTCTTCATGATCACAAACACAGGGGCAGTAAAGAGCTGTGAACAATCTGCAGTTCAAACACTAGTGGTGAATGGCTCTCGTTGGTTTCTGGAACTGCCCAGAACAAGTGCCCCAATCGAGGTGTGGAGGACCTGAGGACCAAAACCAGTTGTAAAGGAAGGAAGTGAAAATGTCTATTTATTACCCTCACTCTTAGTATAATGACTCTTTAGACTTTGATGTTTGTTCCAATCTTTCTGTGTTGCGTGAGGGAATGGGCAGGTGAGCTATTTTGCAATAATTCCTCCAAGTCTTCAGACTCTGGCAGTACAAGAAAAATGTTAAGAAGCAGAGACCACACCTTCCCCACACTGACCTCAGTGGATGATGAACTCAGTTGCTGGCATCATTCTTTTAAAGGCACAGCTGCAGGATACCTTCGGCTGCATTGGTTGGGCCACCCCTCCAAAGTGGTGGCCCCTCAGCACAGTTGTTATTCCTAAACCGTTCTGCAGGTCATGAAGACTGCAGTTGTAGGTTTTGAACAGATAAACAAACCAAGATGGTGGCACTGCCAACTACAAGGGGAATGCCTGGGGCTACTTGGCCTTCCCTGTGTCCTGGTCCTTCCTTCTCTCCCATGCTCAAAGGTGTGTATTGTGCTAGGAGGAACACTGCAACAGAGTTTGGCTTAGTTGTCACTGGGACAACACCACTTATAAGACCAAATGCAGAGAAGGTGGGAAGTAAGACCTAGAAAAATCTGATAACATAAACAATTTAAGAGCTTCTAGTTAAATCTATTTCACAGAGCCAACGTCACACTTTATAGTCAGTCCTCCACTCTCAGCTGAGAAAAGGACTTTCTGGTTTGCTATTTCCTCTTTTTAGTCTTACTCTTTTTGTATTCCCAGTGCCTAGCAAAGTGCCTGGCACATAACAGGTATTTAGCTAATGTTTGTCATATCAAATCAGAAACACCTAGGAGGAAGCTTCAAGTCCATTCGGAAAATGGCTTTTCTATTGGATGGACCATGCCTTTGAAAAATGAGGAGCTGCTGGATGAGACCTTGGATCCACCCAAAACTCTACCCTAGGGGCCAGTCTGAATGTTCTGAGGCTGGACGGCTAGATCCAGAGAGACAGAAGTTAAGAACCTTCTTCTAAAATCAGAGAGCAAGACGTATAATCCAAAGAGATGACTGAGGTTTTTCACTAAAAATTTAAATGGTCTACATTGAGAACCTAATCTAGTAATGCTGGAGATTAAACTTAAGGTCTAAAAAGAATCTGGCCTTAAAGAATAATACGAGATTGGGCAGGCCAATGGAGAACAAATTCTGGAATTTTCCATGTGCTATCCTGGAGAGAGCCCATCCACCTATCTGGGCAAAGGATGCTATAGAAGCACTTGGGATGTGGATGTCGTGTTCTTCATTCCGACTAACTTCTTTTTTACTTGCCCTCTGCGTGATTTCACTGTACCCTTTATTTACAGCTGCTTTGAGGGTATCGAGCTGGGCCTCCATTGCACAATTCCTCTAGGTGATTTAAAGCTGACAGACTCTTAGGAAGAGAGGCTTTCCTGTCTGGGACTTTCTACTGGCCTTCATTTCCAAGTGGACCTGCAGTCCGGAAGTGAGGATCTCCTGTCTGGACTTGCCTGAGAGAGATGAAGGGCTGAGTTGCCTACCTGTCCAGTCCTGGGCCAACCTGTATATCAACTCCTGCAGCAATTGCATGTCCTGGAGAACAGCCAGGAGGCTTCGTGGAACCAAAGACTCAGGGGAAATTGTGCTGCCTGTTACACACCCTCAGGTTCTCAGGAGGACCTGCAGCCTGTTTGGAAGGTGTTCATTCCCATCACCTCCCCCCTCTCCACCCCACATCAGCAGAGCACCTGGTAAACCTCCCCCAGGCATGTGGAGGGGCTTCCCTTTCTTTCTCTTTCCCACCAATCTCTCCACCCCCTACCTCATCCCCAGCCCTAGCATACAAGCCTTAACCTGAACTACACAGTCGCCACAATGGGACAATTGTGCAGAGCGATTGCTCTGGATAAAATTATTCCTTTTAGTTTCAGCAGTGCTGCCCTCAAGCAGAATTCTGCCTGTTGTCTATTCCTTCAGTTGTCAGTTCAGACTCAAGATCTGGATCTCTTTGCCCTGATGTGTGGCTCAAGGGGAGCTGGAAGGACTCTCACATATATCTCCCTCATGGTAGAGGACACGGCTGAGCCCTAAATTTTTTTCCTTTGAGTTGCTATAGCATATGAAATTCCCATGAATCTTGTAGCATTTTAAAAAGGTGATCCTGTGGGAGTATTAAGATAGCAACCGCTGGGTGCAGCCCTTACGTGTTCAATTAATCAGAAGTTTCTTTAAAACATCTAGCAAAGGCCCAAAATTCCTGCAGGAGGAGGTGCTTCTTGAAGATACTAGCCACCTGAGGAAGTTGGGAGAGGGACTAACCCTAGGAAAAGAGCCCAAATAGCAAGAATAAGCCTCACTTTTTCTCGGCAGGGCAGGCTTCCCACTTCCTGCCACTGCTGCAGGGTCCTCTGAGAGAATGCCCTAGAAGCAGTTCTCAGAGTTCCGTTCCCAGCCTTGAGGTGGTCTTATAGACTGAGACTGGTCTGCAGACTCATTCAAATTACATGGCTGTAGTTCCTTAGTATAATACTCCATATTCAGGCTCCAAATGATTCTGGCAAGTTAAATCTGAGGTGCCCTGTTCCAGGGCAGCATCCTATAAGAATCGTCATCATCATCATTGCTGATAGGCATTTCCCTAGATTTCAGGAATTTGGCCTTCAACATTCATTTATTCAACAAACTTCATTAAATATCTTTCTTCTGTGCACTGTGTTAGGACAAGAGACAGAATAAGAATAAGAACAAGGCATCCCTGTCTTTCAAAAGAACTTATTTACTCTAGGGGGGAATAGCATAGGTAAAGCAATGATTATTGACAACATGGAACAATTTTCTAAATACTGACAGAAAATCCAAAGATGCCATGGGGACATAACCCGTGTCTACAGGTGCCAAGGACATCTTCCCAAAACAGTTGACCTTCAGCGGAGTTTTGAAGGAATAGTCATTTACCTAGCAGATGAGAAAGAAGACTTCTCAGGAGGCAAGATGCAGTGATCTACTCTTGAGAACATGGAGTGCAAACTTGCTGAACTTTACTCCTTCCTTCATGTGAAAACAAGAATTTCAAAGAAAGCAGCCTTGATTTGAGACCTAAAGGACATACCTTATTTAGACGTTCGGAGATGACAGAGGGATTGCGCATCCTAGGCTGAAGGACCAGCAGAATCAAAGAAAGTGGGAAGTGACTTGTTCAGTTCAGAGTATATGAAGGGGAATAGGGAGAAGTTAGGTTGGAATCAGACTTTATCGGCCCCTGGCCAATCAACCACCTCATCCTATCAATTCCACCTTCAGAATGTAATCAATCAGGGTCAGAGATCAGAATTCAGGTCTTATCTGTCTCTGGGTCCTTGTTACCACTGCCTGATTCATTCAGGCTGTCATCATCTCTTTGCCTCCCTCTCAACTGGTCTCCCTGCCTCTGGCTCCTTCCCCTTCTAAATCATTATCCACACCGCCATTAGCATTATTTTCCTAAAATGCAAGTTTGTCAGCTTTCTTCCTGACATATCTTGGTGGTTCATTGTCATTTTGGGATAATCCCCAACCCTTAGAATGGTTTATATTATAAGGTCCTTTGGGATCCAGCCCCTGTCTACCTCCCTAGCTCTGTATCCACTGCTCCCATCTTGCACCCTGCTTTTGATGCACCAAACTACAAATATGCTGTGTCGTTTCATGCCTTCAGGCCTTTGCACATGCTGTTCCCTCTCTCTGGAAAACCATTCTGTGTCTTATCCTCTCAGCAAACTCATATTTATCCTTTAAACATGAACTCAAATGCCCCCTCCCTCAGCCTTCCCATACAGTGTTAATCACTGCTGATTTATATATATTTATATTTATATATATTTACCTTTATATATTTTTACATTTATATTTATATTTATACTTATACTTCTATACTTTTATATTTTTATACTTATATTAATACTATTTATATTTATATTTTTACTCAGGCCCAGCTGCATATAAGACCATCATCACCTGGGTGGCTGTAAAATTACCCATGTCCAGGCCCCGCCCCAGGTCAATGAAACCAGGATCTCTGGGGTGGAGGGGTGGGACCAGGCACAGTTTTTAAAAGCTCTGCAGGTGAATCTAATGTAAAGTTAAGCTTGAAAACTACTGATGAGGCAAAGCAGAGGAATCTGAGAATCAGGAGTCCTGAATCCTAAACTCTGTCACTGCATGGCCCTGGGCAAATGAGTTCTTCCTCTGGCCTTGTTTTCTCATCTGGAGATGGGGAGTTCTGAACCAGAAGTTTTCTAAGGGCCATTCCACATCACTGACCCTTCTTGATAGCTCACTAAGCAGTCTCAGGTCAGAGCGGGGTGGTGGCCGCCTGCCTGGCTATGGGGGCTCAGTTCTGCTTGTTGCTCAGCCTTTCCTGCCCTTTCCTCCGCTGCTTCTCTTTCTGCCCTCTCCTGCTTGTGCTGGGATTTTCTGCAAGCCAGCCTAGGAAAGAAGTTAGGAGCAATTCTGGCAGCAGAAAAGCTCCCTGCTGATGTCACACTATTGAGCTAAAGAGGGATCCTGAAGGGCTTGGGGCTGGGGGCTGTTTTCACGTCACTAGAGATAATTTATTTCAGGAATGAATGGGCTGCATCTGCTGCGTTTTCTTTTCAAAATGTCATGCTGCACTTTGAGAGCATGTGTAGGAACATATAATTAAAGCGTTAATGGTTAAAAAAATAAATAGGAGTGGTGCTTTCCTTGTACGTTCCTGACTGATCTGGGGCAGAGGGACTCTCCCTCACTGCTGTGAAATTCAGGCGGTTGGGCATATGGAGATTCTCCAACATTGAGTCACAGAACAAGAGTTGCCTCTTGCAGCCTCTGCAAACAGTTTCTGTCACTAGCACTCCAGTGTGTCCTGATCACAGATGAGACTCTCTGTCTTACGGTAATGAGCAAAGATAGAGCACATGATGGCTTCATTTTCATTTGAAATAAATCATGTCAGCCTGTCCCTGCAGTCAATATGAATTTGATGTCTTGCAAATAAAAGCAGCTCTAACTTGAGTAGACACAATCCATTATCCTGCCATCTGTTGTGTCCTGGTTTCCATACAGGGATAATGAAAAAATAGGGTTTTCTTGAAAGCTTAGCACTTTAGGTGCAGAGAGAAACACACTGCCTTTAAAAGATATTAAACTGGCTCTTGGATTAAATACCATGAAATCAGCTGTGAGTCCATATAGTTCCCAAATTGCTGAGTTTTCTCATTTCTAAGATTTTATGTTCTCCATGATGATTAAGGAGAAGGAACAAAAGCACTTTTCCTTTCTCAATTATCTGCCATTTCTCGGTTCCTAACCTTGATTGCACATTGGAATCCTTGGAGGGAGCTTTGGAAATGTATTGATGCTGGGACTGCCTGCCTCCTTTCCAAGATTCTGATTTAATCAGTCCTGGATGGGGTCCAGGATCCTATAACTTTGATTCTAATGTACAGTTAGGGTGAGAATTACTGGACTTAAACATTATAGAGCTTCGTCTTTATTTTATGAAAATAATTCACAGGAGTTGAAAAAACTCTTGTGAATCTTTTTTTTCAAATTCAATGTTTATTGATTGCACTGTGGTGGGTAGATACTATGTAGGGTACCAAGATAAATATATTAACTTCCTTGCCTTCCAGAAATGATAATTTAGTTGTTTTTTTCTTGTATCATACTAGCATTGATGTTTGTTATTTGAAAAAGCCAAAATCTTAAAAAGCAACTAAAAATAAAACAAAATACAAACTTCCCTGTAGCTGTTTGGCAAAATCGCCATAAGTATTAAAATGTGCACACTTTCTGCTCAAGAAATTCCACTTCTAGGCATTTATACTGAAGACATTTTTAAGGGTGTGCACTACAAGGATTTTATTCCGGGGAAATCTTAGAAGGTTAAGGAGACTGGTAAATCAAATGGTTAAGACATCCATATCTTCTAGAACACTGTGCAGTATTAATAGTTATAATGCAGAAGCTTTTTAATAGATTAGAGAAAAGGTTCACAATATTCCAACTTAAAAAAAAATAGATCCTAGAGCAATTTCTTATTTAAAAAAAGAACCATTGTATACTTACAGGGAAAAAAAAAAATCCCGAAGTCAAGATATGCTGAGGTGTTAATAGGAAGTATCTCTGGGTTATAGGACCACAGGTGATTTTACTGTTTTTCTTTGTCTTAGGAAGAAGCTATAAAGTGGATATTGGATGACTAAGTAAGGCTGGCTAAGTTTAGGAGTCAGAGAATTCTCCAATGATTGTTAAATTCCCAACTGTTGATGTACTATAGCCTGGAAAAGCTGGTTTTGTCAACATAAGAAACGACTAAACCTGTAAAGAATTTCTATAAAATTTTATTTGAGTCAAACTGATGACAACTGCTGGAAAGCAAGATCTCAAATGCTCTGGAGAATGACAGTTTTGCAGTTTCTTTTATGCTTTTGAAATTAAGGAGGGAAATAAGTAAGGAAGCTTACATGGAGGTGAGAGAAAGCAAGGCAGGGATTGGATTACAGAATAGTTAACAGAATTATTTGCTTTCTTGAGGCTGGTTATGCTTATTTCAAAGGTGTGTCAACCTAGATGTACCAAAACGATGGACAGGGCTTGCTTGGGCAAAGATAAACATTTTATTTACAAAGTTACATGTCTGGGCGTGACTATCCACAATGACCTGCCCAGTTAGGCATTTATGATCAGATTACCCTGTAAGGTTACTTTCTGTAATACTCTTTTTTTTTTTTTTTTTTTTTTTTTGTCCACAGCACCCACTCTGAATCACAACTTTGTCCTTACTGGATTGGAGGCGGTCTCACCCTTCTCCTCCCTGCAGCACCGAAGAATGTGGTCATGGGCTGCGTCTCCACACGAAGAATGAAAGAATGATTGCTGTGAACAGGGTAGCTTCAGGATTTCAGCGGGAGGGCTTAGGGGAGGATGCAACAGTGTGCAGACTCGGGCCCTATCGCCTATGAGGCTGCTAATACCCTATTCCTTAGATTGTATTTAGATAGATAGAAGTAGAGAAAAAAATTTTTTATACATGTCATTATTCACATTTTACATAAGATAGTGAAAATATCAGTTGTCTATGTTAAAGAATTTCCCTATTATTATCATGATTTGAAGGTTTGAGGAGAACTAAGAGATTGTGTCAATCAGGGTCCAACCAGGAAATCAGAAATTACCCAGAATATTTAAATAGAGAGAAGTGAATAGGAGAAACTAGTCGCACAGGGGATAGATGAAACTGAGAAATCAGCTGAGGACAAGGAGATGCCTGGAAGATTAGCGATAGTTGGATGTCACTGTCATCCTTAGCTTGGAAGAACAATGGAGGGACGAGGTGTGTTCCCAGAGCTCAGAGGCAGGGGTCACCTCAAAGATAAAGGTCACTACTACTATCAATGCAGCCCAAGAGAGAAAAGAGAGTGAGAAATACCCCCAGCTTCTTCCTTTCTCCTGTCTTCCAGTCTTCTACCAGTGTCTCCCATTGGCTGTCACTCAGTGACAGGGGAGACTTCCTGCCCCAATGCGCAGGACAGGGGAAGTGGGAGGAATAGAGCTGGGGGTTATTCAGGCCAGGATTATGTTATGTAAATGAGCCAAAGATGACTTCTGTGTACTGGCTCCTAAACGGTTTATTTCTTTACTCTAGGCTGGACCCATTAGCTCAAAAGCCAGTCGGCACCAAACTCAAATTTTTACACATTTGATTATTTTAAAATAGCCAAACAAGCAGATGTTTTTAGCCATTTAGAGCCTGCCTGCTTTGCATACCTAGGGAAGCTTCACTTATCATTTGCTGGCCATTGATAAGATAAAGTCATGTGGTTATATGGCCTCAACGTGCTATAGCCCTTTGGAACTTTCCAAATGAGAGATTCCCCTCAGTGCTGCTGACATCACCTAGACATGTAAGATCCCTCTCAGATCCCTCCTCCTCATGCCCTCCTCTCCTTTTGGTCAGTCACCCCGTCACCATAAGCCTATGGACAGTCTCTCCCTCTCATGCAAACCTGTCCAAGCCCTCCTCAATAAAGCTTATAAGTTACGGCCTTTAGTGGTCATCTCTTTTTCCTTGATCAGCCGCAATTCTTTTGAACCCTCTGTAGACTGGCATAGAGATTACAGAAGGGTGCAAAAGCCCCTCAGGTCACCCCTTGCAGTCCCCACTGGTTATTTAGAATGAGTGACGTACTACTACACTGAGAAAAAATTTAAATGATAAGGGCATAGCTTTTTATTGATTTCATTATTAAATTGAACTGTACAAATTGCTGGTATTCATCCAATTTTGACTCACAAAAATGGCAATGTCGCATGGCTCTCCCTTAGACTTTGGAGTTGACATCTCTCCATCCCATCAGTCTCTAAAATCTGTCTCTATTCCATTCCTTCATTTATTGTCTCATAAATACTTACTGTGCCCTACTTTGTGTGACAGGGTCTTTGCTTACATGTTTCTTTATTAGTCACCTCTTCAGTGCAGGCCCTCTCTTTCCTAGGTGACCACTTGCAGACTCTAGTGTACCTCCAAATTATCAGGGAGAGATAGGTAAAAAATACAGATTACTAGGTCTCCCTGTTGAATACAAATTCAATGGGTCTAGGGTGCGGCTAAAATGATGCTTATTTACTGTAAGTAAGCATCCAGGGTGTTCTGAGGTGGGAAGTGGGGTGGGGTGGGGTAGGGGGGTACGGTGGGTGTTTACTGCCCTTCAAGTAACTCTGTGTCACTCTGCAGCTTAAAATGCCATGTTTTCTACTGACTACAAGGTGAAGTCCAAATTCTTTAGCTAACAGAAAGGATCTGCCATGATTGGCTCCTGCCCCAATTTTTGGGCTGTCCTCCAGCCTCTTTGCATTCCCAAGAATATGTGCTCCTGTTTTGCTGAATCTTCGCCAATCTCCAAACACCCACTCTGTTCCTGGACACGTGTCTGCTCTGATCCCTCATTTTTAAACCGGGCCAACCAATCAAATGGCTGCCACTGGTAAACAGGAGTGTCGGTCTCTTCTGGGTCTCCTCTCTCTTCCTGCTTTGACAGATTCTGATGCTTTGACTCTGTTGCCAACTGACCTGTACCTCGTTGGCGATGACCTCCCAGCTCTCTGAAAGGGCTTGGCTAGCAGTCCTCTCCGGCTCTTCCCACTCCTTGTTTGGCTTGACTTTGAGATTAACAACCCACTTTCCTGGCCCACACCCTGAGGGGTCCACTTTGGCTCCCGTGAGCAGGCGTTTAGCAGAGCTTGCTTTTCTCTTTCACCTGGAATGACCTTTCCTCACTTCTCAGCCACTGGAGCTTCTCAAGACCTAGCTTAAAAGCCGCGGGCTCAAAGATGCCCTTCCAATGTCCCCAGGAAGAATCAGCTGCTCCTTTCCCTGGGCCCTCCTGGGCCTGTGTGCACACTTAGAACTGCCCTTATCACAGTGGTTTACCCATCTTCCTCCTCGGGGTCAGGAACTTAATGGACCTGCTGCTATGCCCGGTATTCAGAGTGCTTGCTAAGTGTTCATGCAATGAAGGAGGCCTTCTGACTTCCACTCTGCCTCAGGCTTACATTCTGGCTCCCCTATGCTGGTTACCTAGGGGATGCTAACCACGAATCAAGCCATCAGTAACAGAACAAAGTTTAGAAATGTGCGATCCTAATGAGGCTGTGGTGCCCCTTTCCTGGGCTGGGTCATTCAAATGATAAATTTATGGCCTATACTACATGCTTTAACATTCCTGCTCAATATTACCTGACCTGAGGACTTAGTTCACCTTTAGAGTTCTGCACTCTCTGAATGGTATTGCCAGATGATAATTACCATGAGTTCTTCTGTTAATAATTAGAAGCAGGAAGAAGCTTAGCAATGTTTAATGTATGTGTTGTTAAAACTCAATACATAACCCTTACAGGTAAATAATGGAACCCTCTTTTCCCAGTAAATTTCAGCTTTTCCTTTTTCTTATTCCTCTCATTACAGGCTGACCTGAATGAAAGCATAGTAACCTGTGTAAGGACAGGCTAGATGTTCTCCGAGGGTTGTTCTTTGCTGGTTGTGCTGGGAAGAGCTCATTAAAGAAGTTTTGCTTTGTGACCTAGTCCCATAGTTAGGCTCCAGGAAATATTGTAAAGACTAAAAGTCAGGAGGGGTGTAAAATGTATATCCAGGTTTCCACTTGAGATGTAATACCCAAACAAGAAGAAAACACCAATGATGACCAGCATTATCTTGTAATAGACAATGATTAGATATTTAGAAACAAGAACTAACTTTGGCTTAGAGATTGGGCTATTCGCCATCTCCTAACAGTAACCATGACAACGACACACGGAAAAAATTTCAATGATACTTTTATATTTTGTAGACATTGTCTCATTTATTCTCTATAGCCAAGTATGATAAACCCTGTTTATAGGCAAGGAATATAAAGTTAAGTATTTTGACGAAGATCACAAGAAATAGGGACTTCGCAGGTAGATTTCCAACTTGAAAATTCATTATTTTGTATAAAATGCTGGATTCTGTTTCTGGTGGAGCAGATAGAAGTGAATTGTTGTGGCTAAGGTCATGGGTTGTATGCCCAGCTGGCTCACTTAGACAACTGGAGAAAAGGAGCGTTTCATCTTCATCCCTTCCATGCATATGGTTTCACAATGATGTCATTGGTGCCTTAGGCATCAAACTTTATTAAATGTCTCCTTTTTGCCAGGCTCTGTGTTTGGTGTTGGAAATGCAGTCTTGCTCTTGAGAAACTCAGAATTTAATAGCAAAGACAAATAAATACAGTGTAATAAGAACTTTGATAGAGGTACACCCGGGGATATATGGAGCCAGGAGAAACATACTAATTCAGAATGGGTGTTGGGGTCAGCAAAAGTTTCTGGGAATTTCCAGTGACATGAATCTTGAAAACTAGTTAGCTAGGCTAGGTGGAGATAGCCAGGGGAAAACCATTGCAGGAAGAGGGGACCCTGTGGTAAAAGAACAGGGCAGACCTGGGCGACAGCATGTGATCTAGTGTGGTAAGAGCTCAGAGTAGACAAGGTGAGATGGGAGAGGTAGTCAGGGTCCAAACTGAGAGTTGCCTTAGAGCCCATGATAAAAAGTTCAACTTTATTTCAATTGTTTTAGTGAGCCAGGAAGGATTATAAATTGAACTGGGGGTTATATTTCATAACGATCCCTCAGAAAATCATATGGGGGAGGAAGATTTGGGGAGCAAGGCTGGAGGCAGGTCCCTGAATACCCCAAGGAGTGGCAGTAGGGGAAGACATCAGAAAGGGACATTGCTAAAGACCAAATCTATCCAGTATCATGGAAAGCCTTTTGTGTGTCAGGCACTGTGCTAGATGCTTTTCATGCATTGTCCTAAATCATCATCACAGCACCAGGAGGTGGGTATCAACTGTTCTCATTCATGGATGGTAAAAGCGGACTATAGCTATTTTATACAGCTGTAAATGTTGGAGCAGGCAATTGAACTCAAGCCTTAATTAACCCCAGCATCTCTGAGCTTAACCTCTTTGTCATACTGCCTTTTGTCAAGGATTGGCCTCATTCAGAATAGAGAATAAGGCCTTTGTCTAAGACACAGAGACTCTTCGGACTAAATAGTTTATTTTTTTTTTTCTCCATTAGATAGTGATAGAAAAGGGATCCTCTGTATTAGAAGCAAATAATTGGTAAGGATTCTACAAGTGAATTATCTAAAGAGTGGATTATCTGTCTTCTGACATAGCTAGGATACTTTGGAAAATTCTTGTTTTGCTAGATGGGGCTGGGATTGGTAGAGCTCAGAAACAAGATGAAATGATAACCCCCACTTATTCTGATCAATTGTGGCAATTCCCTTCTTTGTGGGGCTGTCATGCCTTGCCTTGCCATACTGTGCCCCCACCACCATCAAGGGGCTGCAGTGGAAGCAGTCATGTTACAAACTAGACCAATGAACTCCTTCTGAAGATTTAGGATAGCAGCCTGGAAGAGAGTGGGCTGGAGGTCCTCTCTCCAGTGGATGAAGCTGCAAGATGAAATAGTCAGGAGTTATTGGTGGCTGGGTTTTCCACCACAAGGAGAAAGCTGGACTTCAGAGAGCAATAGGGACTTAATCTCTATAGGGAGAAGCAGAGACTGGCAGATGTGATGACCCTGGTTTTAGTTGTGTGAGGCCCAGCTGCATCTCAGTCTCTCTTAAGACTGGTTTCTTTGATTCTTCCTTGGATCCTATAAATGTCCCTTGTACCCATCTAATAGAATCTTTTCTTTGTTTAAGCTTGTTTGATTTGGTTCTAACAATTCATCAGCTCCATTCCAAATCCTCTGAATAGCGATTGGCCCCTAGTTTCACAAGGAGAATGATATAGGAAGAAATAAAAGGTGACCGCTAGGTGCTAAGTCCACCTCAGTGAGGGCAACTACACATAAAGCCTCAAACGAATGAATAGGGACTCTCTCATCAAGAGAACAGGTTAATGCCCCATCTATTTGTGGCTGCTTTTCAAAAAGTGGGTCTATCTTAGTGTGGCTCATTAGTCTGTGAAGCCTGACTAGTAAATGGGTTGGTTGGTTCCTTTTTGTTCTCTGTATTGTAGTTGGATATCTGAAGGAAGTGGGAACCTACACAGGGCCCCAGTAACTGCCCTCTGGTTGTTACAACTGACTTGTCTTCCATTTTTGTCCAACTCTCCATGTGGGAAACTAGAACTTGCCCAGTGAGTGTCTCACTGGTGCTCCTATGCCGGGGTGTGGTCACAGGGGAACTCTGGGGTTAGTGCAAGCCCAGTGCTGACCATAAAAAACAAGGAAACAGAATTGGATCATATTCTTCAGGGAATCAAGGACAAGACACAAAAGCCCAGGGTCTCAGATAAGCTGGCCACCAATACAGAGCAAGGGGTCAGAGCCAGGTAGAAAACAAAGGTAGACAGTCTAAGAAAGTTCTGACAATGAGACTGGGGTGTCCAAGACTCCTTTTTATTAAAAGGTTCACTTTCATTGATGTACACTGACCTGTGTATATAGGTCTATGTAGATTAAAACAATGGTTAGAGGTGGACAGTGCTAGCAACTATTCAAGGATTCGGTTACTTAATGTACAATGAACTTGGGAAGGTCCTGGTGTGTGCACACAGAGAGGGCAAAGAGGAGGGGAGCACGTTCAGCAGACATTCTCATGGGGATCCTTAGTCCCAGAAAGGCCTCTCCTTACCGTTTGTCCAGCCATGGAAACCGCACAGCCATGAAATGGAACACAGTCAAATAGTGTTCCACACTGTGTCAATTTGTGTTAAAAGTGACAGATAGGGAATTTCATACAACATCTTTATTTATCCAAACATTTGGCTGGTGTGGGTGAAGATAACAAGCATTATCTGGGCTCTTGTGGAGGCTCACCAGGACAAAAATAGACATAGTTGCTCAAAAACATGATTTTTATTCTAATAGCTGTCTGGTACTCACTAATCAAGCCAGTTGAATAAATAATTCTTCTCTCTGACATTCACTTTATCAGGCATGGTGTCTGAGCGTCTACTGTCTTCTCACAAAAAGTTCTGTTTGTTTTATCCTGATCTGAGCAAATAAAATATAGAAACGGTCATTGAATCAACAAACCCAGCGGCTCCATGCTGCTTCCTTATGTGGAAGGAGGCAGCAGGTTGACCCAAACAGTGATGGGAATCACTCTGGGGGTCCAGAAAAACGAGTTTGACCATCAAAGGAAATTCAAAGTGAGCTAGTGGGAGGTGGGTGAGGAACTCAGTGAGTCCTCACTTCCCATGTGGGAAGCATACCCCCAAAGCTCAAAGCTGAGCTTCTTTTGTTCTGTCCTTGGTTGTAGAGATAGGTATTATTTTATAAGATGATTCAGAGGGAAGGAAGGCAAGGTTTTTGCGCTGCCTGGAAACTGAAAGACATCCTTTGTTTTATGGTAGTGAGCAGTAAAGAATGCAGTAGAGACAGTAGCCAATCCCTCTGTCAGCTACAGAGAAACAGTAGGTGGTCAGTGGTTCAACAGAAACCTACTTCTCCTTTCTTCTCAAATCAGGATGTGGCACAGGTTTCAAGGAATGTTTCCCGATCTACTCAAGGTCTTCCCCGCACCTGGCCACAGTGTCATGCAGTTGCTGGATTAATCTTTCCACGCATCAGATTACGTCACAATCCTGATCAGAATTCTTTGGGCGTCCTCATCCACTACAAGACAAGGTCCACTCTTCTAAGCTGGTGTACACTTGCTTACCTCCCAATGTGGCCCTATCTGCCTCTCTAAGCCTCGGATCCCAGGCCCCAGCCACAGACAGTTTCTAGATCACAGAAGGCTCTTCTGCCTGTGTGCATTCAGTCTTCTGTCTGAATTGCCCCATATATCTGTGTGCATGCTGTCCCCTGTCTGGACTGCTTCTCTCAGTCTACTTGGCTGAGCCCTACTCATCCTTTAAGACCCAACTCAGAGTATGTCACTGAAGGGCTTTTCCTGACTCTCTTGACCCTTTGCCCAGGGAGACCATTCCCTCTGGGCTTACCCTTGCTCATACATAGTCTTTAGCTTCTCATGCAGCACTTAAATATCACTTGAACATCCCCAGCTCACCTCCACACTCCCCCAGGCCTCTCTAGGTTGTGGGTACAGATGAGGTCACATTAACAGTAAAGCCAAAGCCCACTGGCTGTACATGGTTGCATGACCTCAAATCCCTTTTCTGGGTTCTCTTCCATCCGATATCTTTCAGTGGGTCTGCAGGTAAGATCTCATGGGACCTCATTACTCTGGTCACTGCCTATGCTACAGCAAGTACCCCTGCAGTTCTGGGGGGTGCCACAACTACCCTGACCCCAGGGAATGCTGGTATCTGGGTAGCACACCAGTCCAAAGGGTGGCCACAGACCTGTCAATTCTAGACCAATGAAGGCTCCAGGAGAATAGGAAGGTAAATAGAGAAACCTCTGCCTGGCTTCTCGACCTGGCAGCTCTCAGAGCCACAGGCCCTGATCCCATGTCTCCTTACACGTGCTTTCCTGTCTAATGGCAGAGGCACCTCCCAGTCTACCCTTCACAGGCCTCCCTGGTCAGAGCCAGGCTCCTTCACCACCACTGGTAAGGCCCATTTGGTGCACAACTCTAGCAGGCCGTGGTTTAATAAAAACAGCATACATGGTGCCCTCTAGAGTTGTCCAGTAGAGCAACCCTGGATGCACCTACCCCCCAGGCTTCCTGAGATATAAGCTTTCGAGAGTAAGCCCAGAGAGACCAGGAATTCCTGCTTCTTCCTTGTCCCAGGCCCACCTTCCAAGCTCTCATTGAATATTTTAGTTTCTGCCTCTTCCCAGCACACTTGACAGCGGGCTGAGCCTGCCCCTCACTCACAGACTGGGGCATCTTTTGGGCCCTAGTTATTGACTATGTTTGTAGGCCATGACAAATTTCTGTTATACAATTACATTACTGTCTGTCTCCGCTACTGGACAGTGTACTCCCTGAGGGCAGGGACTAGGTTTCATTCATCTTTATTTCCCTGAAATCCAACTGCTGTCACTAATTGATGAGTGAATAGATGGATGAGTGAGACTGAATAATGGCATTGGCTTTAAAAGGCATCAGTACATGACTTATGGAAACTTGCCAGATCGCCATGTCTTGGACCTTTCCTTCTATCTCCTCCATGACTCCCCCAAGATCCTTGCCACGGCTTCCTCCAGATTGGTCACACCACCTCCTCACCTGAGCCAGGCATAGTGTAGCCTGGTCCTTCTGACTCTTGGCTGCACACTAAAATCACCTGGAGGGCTTGAAAATATGCCGATGCCCAGACCCTGCTCCAGACCAGCTAACTCCAATGTGTAGCTGAGATTGAGAACTCCCCGCCTGGGCCACTGGAAGACTCCTTACAGCAGGCCTTGAGAAGGTGTTCTCTTCAAAAGCATCTGTTGGTGTTCACAGCACTCAGCATCCATGGTTCACATGGAAAGTCCAGAGGAGAGTAAGAAAAAGTAGGAGAGGAATGAAAAATATGCTCTGGATAAGAGATTGCTGTATTGGGAGTATCTACTGTGAAGGACTAGACGTACCTCTGCCCTGGAACTTCAGTCCTGAGATTAACAGTTGCCCAATCTTCTGTGGACTTTTTGGTCACGCTCCAGCCTGTGACCAGTTTACTTTGGCCCTAAGAGCTACCACACAGCCATCTCCTGTTCATTTACCACTCCTCGCAGCCCAGGTTCTCCATTTGCCTTGTCAGACCCAGGTGACCTCTAGGTTAATTGGCATTTGGGTCCTCTCAGTAGGTTAGGCTGAAGTTGCCAGCTGATTACCCAAGGTCTTGCACATCTTTGGGGGGCAACTTGGCACTTGCGTAACCATTAGGGCGGCAGGGCCATGGCCCGGGGCTGGACGCACTAGCTTCCGAACATGTGAGGCAACTTAATGGCTTTTCAGCTGCCACAGTGGGTGTGAGCCTCTGGAGTAACTTGAAAATTTACTCATTAACCCTGTCATTGTGGCTGTCTTTTCCCCAGCTTCTTGCTGCCAGGGGGCCAGAGTCTTAATTAGAAGCCCTTAACTTTTTTTTTTTTTTTAACTTGTAGTCATTGTGATGGGAGCACTTGAGCAGGGTTCTGTCCAGAGAAGCCAAGTCAAAACCAGTTACCTATTATTTCTCAGGATCATAGAATGTCAGAGGTGGAGTCTTAGCTCTCACCTATCACAGAGGTTCGCAAGCATGGCAACATGTTAGAACCGCCTGAGGAGTTTTTAAAAGTGCTGATGGCCAGGCCTGACTAATGAAATAGCATCTTCAGAGTGGGGGGGTCAGGCACTGGTGTTTTTAAAGCTCCCTCATGAGGCTAATGTGTCGTCAGAATTGAGAACATTTAGTAATTCAAATCTTTTATTTTTCATATGAGAAAATTAGGATTGAAGTGTTTGGGGGGCAATTCTGAGCCATTAGCCCTGCTTGGATGTCTACTGTGTCCAATAAGCCAGAGCAATACACAGCAATCAGCAAAATTCTGCTCTTTTCTGTCAAGTCGCTATCTCTGGACCACTTGCCTGCTCTCACACTTCTTTCTGGTTTTCCATGTCTAAGTCAGAAATCTCAGAAGCTCTAGAATCTTTCATCTTTTTAAACCCCCAAACTTCTAATTTACAGATTCAGTAGAAGAGGGAGAGAGAGGGTGCCTTTCTTAGGACCACCCATTAAAGAACTGAGTCCAGGGTTCCCTGATCAGCTGAACCTGAGCCCTCACCAGGCAGATGCTGGAAGGACTTTTTTATTTTGTCCAGTTTCAAACCTGGAAGTTGGGACATTTCAAACTATATTAGTTGTAATCTGGGGGAAGCTAAACATTTGGGGATTTTCTTGACCCCTTTTCATTTTGTAGGTGCTAAATCATCGTGATCATGGGTGGGAGGAGTGGGTGGTAGATAGGGAGAAGGTAACTAGGCTAGGATAGGGGTGAGGCAAGCAAAGGGCCCAGGGTGGAAAATTGACGGAGGTGCTCATTTTTGAGTTCATGAATGGGCCCCCTTAAATTTTGTACCCTACGCCTCTCATTTGTGTCACCCTAGACTTGGCTTTGAGGCAGAAAGAGGGAGGAGATAGGGAAGAGGAAAAATTCTATCCTAGCCTAAGAGTAAATCTAGAATTCATTCCAAGTTAAATAGAGTTAGAATGCTAATAGGCCAGTTTTAACCTGTCTTATGCATCTGGGCCAGCTCAAAGACCAGTGATCTTGAAAGTAGAGGCCCCTCAGGAATGTGGAGGTATTGCTGACAAAGCTCAGCTTTTCCATCTCCTGGCTGTGGTTTGCTTAGTGCTACTACCTGCTGCACCACTCATGGAGCCTCGGGGAGAAGGTGACCCCTGGAAAGGCAAAGAACAGAGAATCCTGAGAAGCAGCAAGTCTGAATATTTAATTTGATCTTTTTGTTCCTTTGACTTGAGAAGTAGTTGCAGGAATTGGTATGGGTCCTGAGGCTTTACATTGTTCCCAGTGTGCAGGGCAGGGAGAGTGACTTCAGGCCATGGCACATCTTCTCTCTCATGCATGGAAATGCTCGACCTCATGGTCCTCTCTGGTCTCAGAGTCCATAATTAGAGCTTTACAGCCTTTGTCCAGTGTGAACTACAAATTCCTGGGGCAGTTAGCACACACTGAGCCGTATTGGATATTACTAGATCAGGGGTGCTTGCCTTAACCTTGTCTGCTATGAAATAACCACACATCCTGCCAAGCTCAAGTAGGGTACCACCTCTTCTGAGCTGCATGTCTCGGCCTCTCTCGCCAAGAGAGGATGCTTGATAACTATCCTGTGACATTTTCTGTGTTTGATATGGGATCTTGGAACAGACAAAAGGACATTAGTGGAAAGACTGGTAAAATCCAAATAAAGTCTATAGTTAATAATAATGTACCAATGTTGATATCTTAGTTTTGATAAATGCACCCTGGTTAAATAAGATATTAATATCAGGAGCAGTTGGGTGAAGGTTATACAGGAGCCCTTTCAGCTATCTCTGCAAATTTTCTATAAATCTAAAATTATTCCAAAATTTAAACAAATATTTTTTAAAAATGCATCAGATATTTTATCCTCTAGTGAAGCTGAAAGAGTGAGATGCTAGAGTAAGACTCTCAACCCAACCACTTGAGAGTTATTGGGCAAAGCACTTGAGTCTGTTTGTTTAGCTGTGAAAGAATACTTATGTGGTCAGGACTGGTACTTGTCCACCAAAAGTGGCCCTCCTCTTCTTCCACAGTGATAGAACATGGCTGCCCACCTTACAGTTAATTATGGTCAGTTGACTATTTTGACAATGGGCAAGTACTTGGTCAGACTCCAGAAGCCAGTGACAGAGTTGGCTACTGCTGGACACACTAGCTAGACTGATGGAAACTCACATCAGTGGGGTGACGATGAAATCGGGATTAGAGAGGTAGTGATTAGTGCTTCACATTAAGTCACCATGGGAGCTGTAAGAAAACCCAGACCATGTCCTGGACCAATAAAATCAGAATCTCTGAGGGTAAGATCCTGACATTAATATTTTTTCAAGCTCTCCAGGTAACTCCAATGTGCATCAAGATTGAGAACTAGTGAGCTAGATGGTCTTTAAAATTCTTTCCACTCTCAAGCTTCCACATAGTGCAAAAGCTATTTTTGGACTTTAGAATGTGTTTCCATATCAATCAATAATGGCTGTGTTTGAGAATTCAAAACACTCTGAATGAAGTCTCAAAATCTCACATTGAGGGGCTGGTGTAGGAGGACTTGGGAAGTTGTTAAATTTCCTCATTCTGATCCCTTTCCAGTCCTGCCTTCCTCTTTTTTTAATGTATAGAGCCAGTGTGATTTTTCAAATGAAGAGACTCACCATGCTTCTGAACCTCCTCTTCTGGTTTGGGAGAAATAATTAAGTGGACTTCAGTAGGGCAACAGAGAGAAAGGAGAAGAAGTGGAGTCAAGAAAAAACTTTTACCAAAATAAACATGACTATTTAGAAAAGTACACATACTGGTTATATGTATCCATACTAGTTGGAAAAATATAGAAAAGTACAGAGAATAAAATTTAAATCACTTATAATATCAATTTCAGAGACATAGACTATTAACATTTTGGTACATATATTTAATTACTTTTTATATTTAAGAAAAGTGAAATGTTGCTGAATATGAAGTTTTTTAAATTTTGTTTTGCCATTTATTGTGAATGTTTTCCACTAAATATTGTTGAAATCCTGATCTGAGTGGCTATATAATATTTTATCATATGGTTGTCTCTTATTTAACTGTTTTTTATATCATTAAATATTTTTTCTTTTTAAATTTCCTTTTAGAAATTTCCTTTTAAATGGATATCTTTGATCAAAATGCCTTTAGGTTTCCTTTCTGTGTTGTGCGTGTGTATGCGTCTGTGTGTGTGTGTGTGTGTGTGAGATAATTGTGGGCTTATTTCCACATGCAGAAAAAATCTGCTCATGCATATTGTTTGGGAAAGTATTGCTTGTTTTCTTAGAGAGTTCTGGAGGCCCTAACAAGTACCTTTGGCTTCCTTCAATTTATTTCAAATATTTTGGTCCAAAGATTTCATAATTCCATTCCCACCCTGGCTATTCCCTAGGGCTGTGAGCAAAAAAGAAAAATATTTTGTAAAGGGCAGCGATTGTATTCTTTTCTTGGCATGTTCCCCTACAAAGCACTGTGTACACATAGAGCTCTATATAAATAAATGACACAAATTTAGATCTTGTTGGGATGGGCTCTTGCTGGCTATTTTTCTGGGGCCCAATGTTACTATATTATTGCTATGTCTGTGAACTGAGGCTGACTTGTGCTTTGAATTAGAACCAAGTAGAGTTATATTTGAGTATTTGAATTAGGACCAAGTAGAGGCAAGTAGATATTGATTTTCACACATGACCCATTTTTTTTTTTTTTGAATTTGAGGAAGAAGATGATGAAAAGAGAAGAGGAGAAGGAAAAGGAGAATAGATAGAAGAATATGAGGTCACAAGGGTCCTTAAAAAATTAGGGCTAAATTTACTGTGCATCCAATACCCCAGGGATCCTGCTAAAATGCAGATTACAAATAAGTAGGTCAGGGGTGGGACCTGAGCATCTGCATGTCTCATAAGCTCCAGGTGAGCCTGATGCTGCACAGGCTTTACTTGAGAAGCATGATCCTAGCATGGGTTTTACCTTTTTAGTACTAATACAGAGGTACTCTTTCTCACTACTGCTATTTGTACATGCTGGTTCTCTCTTACACCTCTTACCTCCTTGATCAATGATGATACTTGTCCCTCCAGTAGCTTCTCCTTTCTCTATACCATAATTGTTGATTTTTCAGTCTCGTTTTCAGTTTTTTCCCAGCTTGAATCACTCTTTTATTCAATTCTTTTGTCCTCCTCACTTTACCAAATCTAGTTTTATTCCTCTAGAGATATTAATGTTCAGTCCTTACACCAGGAACAATCTTCCACCTTTTTCTTTCTGGCTCCACCTCCGAACAAAATTACAGATGAAATTTTCTGATTGTGGATGTGTTTTGATTAGACTCAACTTCTAGCTTTGGTATACAGCTTTTGCTCCATTCCCAGTCCTCTTTTTTTTTTTTTTTTTTTTAATTCAACAGAGTTGGCTTTGTTAGAATAGTGATATAGTGAACCAAAATCCAGCAAAAGTATTGTGTATTCACATCCACCATTCAATAACTTTTCATCGACTTGGTGTGCTGATGGTAAAAAAAAAAAAAAAAAAAAAAAAAAGAACAAAATGACACATCAATCAAGAGAATGGGATTCAAGAAATTTTTCTTCAAGTGTTTAAATTAAAGCAACCATGAGGGCTTCAAATATATCTAAATGAAATAACATGCACACATACTTTTTAAAAAGACAGTTGGAAATACTGTGAACTTTGAGTGCAACTCTGAATTCAGGCCATTGGGATTATTTGGATCCTTTTAGAATAATAACATCTGCCCTTTCGCCAGAGTTGTGTGTGTTTTTTGTAGTTTTTAAAGCCATCAAAAGCATGATAGAGCTGTTAAATATTAATGTATAAATAGGTAAATAGATGTTTTAAGTTTTAATAGGCCCAGACCACTTCTTTATGAAGTAATGTTCACCACAATATGTGGTTTCCAGAATGTCTAGAGAAAGACTGGTTTTCCCTAGAATGCAGTTTCTGTGTCACTGTGGTAAACAGGAATTTTCAGACATGCAGTCAATGAAAGCCTTTAAAATTCTCTTTGGGTGAGTAATCCCACAGGCTGCTTAACTCCCCTATAAATAAGAAGTTTACAAGGCCAATTGCTCAAATGTTTGATTCTCTGCCTGAAAACAATGATTTGGGTGTGAATCACTGACCACACATTGTAATGCCTGACACATCTTTCCAAACCCACTCAGGACCAGCAAATGGCATTAAACCTACAAAGCTGGAACAAACCTTTCCAGCTTTAACTATGCATTTAACTCATGAAACCTTCAAGTTGTTTTGGTGATAACCTCATTAGATTGTTCCGTGGGTGTCAATTAAAAAACAATATGATATTATTCGAAAGTTGGCTTATGTACCATTCTATCAAAAAGAACTTTCTAATAGCTGGTATTTATGAAATGACACAAATTTATGGTGCAAAGGCATTTGCCGATGTGCCTTCTGAATCATCAAAGAAAGGTGTAATTTTCGCTTAATATATTTTGGGGTTAAATATATTTGAGGTCCATTCTTGGGAAATTGGTTATATATACCTAATAAGACCTTACATTAGCAGATCAATTTTCAATTTAGCCAGTATTTTAAACTAGAAAAGTTTATAATCTACATTCCATAACTTAAGGAGTTAAAGTGAAGTGATTTGCCCAAAGTCCATAGAAGGTAATAAGTGGGAAAGGCAGGGCCCAGGATCAAGGTCTCTGTGTTTTTTTTGTTTTTTTTTTGTTTTTGTTTTTTTTTTTTAATAATAGTTCTTTATTTGATTAACCAGAATATCCACTTCTCTTACAACCACTTATGAACAAAGTCAATGAAATGTTATCCTGGCTCTAAAGTGTGACTATGAACCAAGGAGACAGATTTGGTTTTACCATCATGTACACTCTCAGAGAATTTGCATAGCCAAAATTAAGGACATTTACATATCTAAATAAAGGACAGTATGGAAGTTGTCCTTTAGAGTAATTTATCTGGGGATGATATGCATATATTACTTCCTTTTCCTTCTCACACTATTTGTGAGTTGAATGAGAAACAGAAAATGGCTTGTTACTTCAGAGTCACACTGAATTTTCAATTTAATTTGATTCAATAAACATTGGTTAAGTATCTATCATGTGCCAACCTCAGTGCTGGGTGGTGGAAATATGAGACTGAGAAGACATAGTCATCTCTGCCTGTAGGGATTTACAGACTCCTAAAATAGGCGAGTCAAATAAAGTGGTGCTGAAGCTACTACAGTGGCCCAAGGAGGGAATGGTCAACTGGAGAAGGCAGGTTAGTGGGGAGGAAGAAGCCGATTCTATGGATGAGGAGGCAATTCCCAGCCATAGGGAGGGCAGGGACTATTCCAGGGTGAATAAAGCTGACCATTGGTCAAACAGCCAGATCGACCCCGCTGGCAATCTGGACACACAATGGTGATTGGAGTTTATCCTTTGAAAGGAAGCCACAGGAAGACTTATCGAGCTTTTGAGCCCCATGAAGGTCCCCGCTCCTCTTGAACTCTCTTGGTCACCTTTGCTCTCTGAGGAGATGTGCTTTCTGCTTTCCAGGTTAATAATTAGCCAGCTCCAGCAAAACCCCTGGACACCACCCCAGTCAGGGGTCCTGCAAACTCACACCAGACAGATTGTATAATTTTGGGTTCTAAATTGTCTTTACCTGCTTTATTTACCAGACTTGACCAAAATGGTAAACCACATTACTTTATAGTCAAGGCAAAAGAAGTAGAGAATTCCCACTAAACAAAATACAGTGTAATTTCCTATTCCAGCTGCTTAGATATTCTAAGTTTGGGGCTGCTCTCATCCTTGATGCTGCAAGAATAGTAAATTTTAGAGATGAATTATGAACAGGAGAAAGTCATTATCTGTTTTTGGATTGGCTGCTGAGCAGCATGTGAACTAGCATCAAAAACAGAAATGACCTTCTCATACAGGCTCCTGGAGGAAGGGAGATATCCAGACTCATTTGATGCCTAAATGGCTCCCTCCCTGGTCATGCCAAGGCCACAGAGATTTTATCGAAAGCTGCTCTAGCCCGTCTCCGCTCCCACTTCTGTCTTTCCACTTTGCCCATCAAGTGTTTAATCTAAGCCGCTGAAGCCACTTGTCATCAACTGTGGCTTGGTTTACAATCAGCCTGATTTGGCACTAGGGGTCTCAAGGTAAAACTTCTAGGATTGTTCTCCTCTGCTCCAAGAATAACACTTCGAGGGACACTCCGCTCTCACTCGGCCACCCACAGTTCACTCCTACCTGGTCCAGCAGAAAAACAGTCATTGCAAGTCATGTTTGCAAACTGTTAGATGAGTACCAAAAGTAATCTCACTCTGTTTGGCCTAATAGCTTAATATCTTCTTTGTTATGCTTCTTTCTTATGCTTCTTTGAAGATTACCTAGCACATCAACAAAGTTGATACAACATAAAATCATCTATAATCTGTGTAATACATATAAGGTGTAATTATTACACAGGCTTTCAGGGTTCTGCAAACTTGATCATTTTAATCAGCTAAGTTGTTTACGCGGGAAGTTTTTTTTTTTTCTCCCTTCAAGGAAGCACACTAATTTATAATTTAACAAATATGTAAGTATAATTCTAATATACCTGTGCTCCTTTTACTAATATTTTAATTATCTTTGATTCTTTCCCTGAAGAATGAAAATTTTAAAAGTACATCCTTCATATTTCTTTTGAGCCTTTTATCTTGTACCTGTCTTACCTTTGCTCGTATATTTAAAGTATGAAAAACCATCATTATGGGAAGGAGGGAGAGAGTTGCAACTAATGTTGCATTGGGGGTGGAGGGGAATAGTTGGACAGAAATGGCTGTAGACTCTTTCTTTCCCCAGGTGTAGAACCCGTGGTCCAAAGTTCGAGGAGTGGAGCTGAGTCTAACCCAGGCTGGTCTGGTCTGTGGGGCACTTTAACTGGTTGAGCAATTAAGGCACAGGGAGGGACTTCTAAGGAGAGTTTGGATGCTCTATATGTATCCAATGTATTTATCCAAGGGCCCTTCTGTCCTGGGGAAGAAACTAGAATGAACAGGGCCCCAGCCAGGGTTCGGGAATGGATCACGGTCCCGGTAGGGAGCTGAAGAGGAAATTGGAATCAGAACTTATGTCAGAGGACAGACAGATAGATGGACCACATGTGGTAACTTGTGATAGGAAGACTACGGCTCCACACTTCTTTGGACACTCAAAGGCAGGTTCATTCTTGCCAGGAACATTGGACACTGGGCACGGAACTCTTTCTAGCTCTCTCTCAACAGCAGGGAAAGCTCCACATGCATTGCAAGCCTAGTCTCACATCAGCTCAGAATTCAGGCAGAATGAGCTTATAGATCTTGGAACTCCTATTATAAAGAGCTTTCTTTTCTCTTTATTTCTTTATCTATCCAGAAATACCATTGTCTTACATTCAGTTGTTACTTTATAGTTTACAAAGCAGTTTCATACAGTACTGCCTCAGATGGAATCTGACACCAGCCTAGAAAGATGGACAAAGGAGGAATTATTATAGATAAGGAAATGGAAGTCAACTAAATTGACCAAGGTCACATAATTAATCCTGTTATTTTGCTCCCTACTCAAGTTCAGGGCTGCCTACATATTGAGATCAGTTCCAAGGACGTCTACAGGAAGCTGCTGGCTCAGAAAATGCATGGTTCTGATGAGTTCCATGGTGGGTACCAGGAGCCTTGCCTGGGTGAGATCCTCGGGCCCTTGCTTCTTTGGTCTCCAGTCTTCTAACTGGACTTTTCTAACCTCTGATAACTGGATTCTGGAATGTGTCTGCCTAGGCTCATCAGGCCTACTTGTTATTTTCCTTGAATGATGCTCCTAGATTTGGATCTAGATCTTCACAGTTTGCCTGCAAAGCCCTTACCTGTTTCTTTTGTGGGAGGAAGTAATAGACTAGTTATCTCTAGAACCCTAAGGGCCAAGAGTCTGGGGGAGTAAGCCCTTGGGAAATGAATATTTCCTTCCTGCCCCACATTTTATTTATTTCATGAAGAATTTCTTGTGTATCTTTTCGAAAATTTAAAATTATGTCTATCTTACGAATGGTGGTCTTGCTATTATGATGATTCTTCTCAGAGACCTTTTGCTCTTTGTGGGGTTGAAAGTAAATTTTCCTGCTACACATGGCAGCAGCAAAAAGTGACAATTCATTTAAAGTCACAAACCAAGTCAGAGGTGAGACAGAATCTAAATCTCTTTATTCCTAAACTCTGTCTTTCTCTAAAATGATAGACAATACTGGAGAGCCTGAATTCTTCTTCTATTTAGCAGAGCCGTAGAACTAGTTATAAATCTGCCCCAGGTAGAAAGTACCAAAAAGAAAAAGACAAAAAAGATCAAAAAAGACATGATGCTACTGATCATTCTTTTCTCATCTTTTGGTCTCCTTCCTAACATTCAAAGGAAGGGTTTTAGAGTAGACACTAAGGATGGGATAGCCACAGTGTAGGGTTTTATCAAATACTCAGCGTCATCACCTTTATCTTCCTAATTCCAAAGGTACTTATAACTCTTAATCTTTTGACTTTGCTCGGGTCCCAGGATGGGCCTCAGAATAGGATCCTGGTTATAAAGCAATTATACACATCTCCTGAGCCTACAGTAGTAACTTGAGTATCAGCTGCAGTGAGTCTCAGAGGCTCATGGCTTTTTGACTATGTTTGGAACTGGACCAAACAGGCTTTGATATAGGAAATAAATGACACTTCTTTTATAATTCTATGTCTTAGGTTGGGTACACTAGAAGCCGAGCCCCAGGTGGGAATTCAAGTGCATATATCTTGGTGGGGCAATGCTCTAGGAGAAAGGAAGTGAGGGAAGCAGAATAAGACAAAGGAAGAAGCTAAGCAAGGATGTCATCTGAGCTAGAGTCGAGCTTTCGTCTGATCTCAAAAAGCATGGATTGCACCACAGAACTTGAGACAGGGGTATAGCCTTTTGCACAGGGAGAGGGGCCGCTCTCCATCAATCAGACATTGATTGGCTGCCCCAGATGAGGTTGGTGGTGCAATCTCAGGACAAGAGGCTCCTAGGCAGCAAAGGGCAATTCTCTGGAGAAGGCGCCAGCTGCGACCCCTTTGCATTCACCCAGGAGGGGCACTGACAGAGTCTACCTACTATACAGAGACGAATGGTGATCAACAGGGACCATTTGGCTGAGCTGAAGCCATAGAGATGCTAGTCGTATTCTGGCTCTCTAGAAGTAGATTGGGCAGCTATTATTAGGAGGCTGATCTAGGTTTTGTGGGTCCCGAAGCTTATGACAATTTGGATAATTTTAAGTAAGAGGACAGAAAACTAAATTTAAAATCAGGTTCACAAACTGTCCAAGTTGTGGGGCCTGAAGCTAAAGTTTGCTAATCTCACCCACCTCTGGGTGTTTCAGCTCCTTTATGCAGAAGAGAAAATTGAGGTTCAGAGTTTAAGTGACATTGCTCAAGAACATCAAACAAGGAAGTAGTTGGAGCTAGAGCCCTATTCTGGCTCTGTGATAACACCAGCTAAGAACACTGCAAAAGACTGTTGGGCGGGTCAGGCGATACAAATGAGAACATGGTTTGTAAGCTCTCCCTGAAGTGTCATGTGGCTATAAAGCATTATGATTAAATGGACAATTGATCTATGAGATGGGATGGTGCTAACTTGAGTAATTCGGTCAAAGAGAATATGCATGTTTTCTCTCCTGAGTTTTCTACACTGGCTTGCTAGGTTTGTTCAATAGCAAATATCGCTGGCTGGATTCAAAGTTGAAAGCTTCCAAAATTGGCATAAGTAATAAATTGACAAATCTCCCAAGCTCATGGCTATTTACCTGAGCATGAAAAAAGAAAACACAAGCTTTATCACAGAAAACAAGATCATTTCTCCTTATCACTCTACCAGAATGAATTGTTGATGACCACTTGATGGTTCATAAATGGCAAGGCTGAGGAGCTAAGAGAAGTAAGCGGGGTGGTTCTTGAACTTATGGTGCGGGACAATGATAGAGTAGATTTCTAAAAACATTTTTTTTCTGTCCAAAAACTGTGTCAATAGGCGCCGCCAACTCTAAGTCCTGAATGCCACAGTTTATGCCCAGTGATTTTCCTTCATTCATGTTTTCATCAGCAGTGGGGTGGAGGGGCTCACCAATGCTCTGAAGGTAACTGGACATCATTTAGTTGGAATTATGCTGCCCCTTTGTCTTTGTTTCTGCAGGCCGAGCAGCTCTGCTGAATTTTGGGACAGTTGGACACTGAAAGAGTTGAATGGCTTCATTGAGAAGAGCACTTCTTTCAGAGAGTTTGCTTTTAACCCCTCAGGTCCTCTGCTCCCAGGTGTCCAAACTCAGCCAGCTGAAAGAGCCTTGGCTGACCTGTTTGCTAAAAGAGGACATGCCATGATTAGCTTATTTGTGTTATAAGGTCTATGGAGAATACAGGCATGAGGGTTTGAGAGTTGTCCCTCTCCTATTTATGCCACTGGCCTGCTCATCTTGCACAAGTAGAAATTACTAGGGGCATGCTATTTTTCCATCATCTCCTAGCCTTTCTTGGCTTTCATAGAGTAAGTTCATTTCTTTTTAAGTGCCTCTCCACTCCTGGAGGATGGGGATGGGTGTGGGTCACGTAGGTTTTTCCTCTTGCAACTTTGTTTATAGAGCTACACTCTGCTTGGCCTTGGAGAAGGTTCTTCAGGGTCACGAAAGTGTGGGGAGGGAGGATGAATGGGCGTGGGTCAGGGCTGCTGGGTACAATGAAGCACAGAAGTAAGAAGACTGGATTTTCAAGATCCTGGGATTTTAGGATCTTGATTTGAAATGTGGTCTTTGTTGTAAAATGAAGATCAATCCCCAGAAATGGAAGCAGGCCAGCCACTGAGGCTGACATGAGAGCCAAGGAAGAAACCACATCTTTGGAACTTTCCTAACTTTCCTTTTTGTGCACCCCTGAAGTCTATGTCCAGAGCTGTGACCAACAGTCACTTAGATGTTACATTTAATGAGACATTTGACTAGGAACTTTAGGGAAGTAACTGGAAATCCAGTTGCAAGGAACTCCAAAGTGAGAAAGCACGTCGTTTAGACTTTTGTCTGTGGCCTGTGACACTGCTTGCTGCTGCCAAAAGGAAACAAAGGAAAACAAATTGATTTTTTCCTTTCCTAAAAACAAAGAATACCCAAACATGGGATGAAAGTTAGAAGGCCTAGGCTTTCTATCTGTGCTAACTCTCTAACATTGTCCGAGATCAAGAAATAGAATCCATTCTCAGCAGTAAAAATGGAAGGGACAAAGAGGGTTAGTTATCTTCTTACCTAAAAAGAGGGGGGCATATAGGGATTGTGATTAGAAATGATTAAACTGTAAGAGAAAAAAGTTTTTATAGGAAATAATGACTTCGGCTGACATCATGGGCATGACCCCTAGCAACCTCCATTCTCCCCACATCTTTTTCTAACAATGCTCAGATTGAAACAGGTTATGTGGCTGAAATGCCCATGCCAAGAGACTCTCTCTCCTCAGCACTCCTTGAATGATGATAAAAGTAATAAGAGCTAGTGTTCATTGAGCACATTCGTGACCTTTATCAATATATATTAAGAGCTTAATCAATATTATCTCACTTGTTTCTCACTCTAAGCCTTTGTGGTATTATTTTCAGATGCTGAAATTGAGACTCAGAGGTTGAGTCACTTGTCCAAGATTATACAGCTAACAGAAATATAGTTCTTTTACTCTCTCTCACTGTCCTTCTATTCACTCTATCCCAGATCAGCTTTTTATGTTGTTGTTATTTTGGTGCTCTGGTCTTTTTCTGAGGTTTCCACCTTAGCTGCCTGCCAATTTCATCTGCAAATTCAACTGGATCCAGGGTAAATTTACTAGATTGCAAACTCTGAAAATAAAAAATTTTGCCTGTCCTGTTGATGGCCATATCCTCTGACACATCATAGGTACTCTATACATATTCATCATAGGAAATATTTGTTACTGAATAAATGATATGTCCACAGAAACTCCAATCCAGGGATTTGCTTTGGGGCTGAAGTCAGGCTTGAAGCTCTGGGTCTGGGTTGGCTGTCCATGAGGTGTCCTCTGGAATTGGATGGTCTAGGCAGGCAGTTCCCCCGGGGCAGCCTTGAGAGAATCATGGATTCGGGATCCATCCAGAATATATGGCTCGTTCTGAAGATCGCTTGCAAGAGTGCACAAAATCCCAGAAGGTAGCATAATTGTTCCAGAGATATATGGCTCTCCTTGGTATTAAGAATGAAATTTCTCCTGAGGAGCTTCATAGAGAGGGTCTCATATGATGTTTTCAATGACATCCGTGCAGGAGGCACCAGGGAGACATTCTCTAGCTCTTTCCTATGGCTACACTCAGTAGAGGTGGATGTTAGTTTCCAGAAGTCAGAAGTCATCAGGCCCGGCCCCTGGATGATACTGAGGAAGCAGCCCTTTCCCTGTGGTAAGCACCCCTGCTCACCGGCTGACTCACTGTAGGGGTTTGCCCCTGGGAGAAGAATACCACCCTGGGAAGACTTCATTCTTGGAATTTAATTTCTAGCAACATTAGAAGTTTCAACATGTGTGCTCATACAGCTCGTGCCTTCTCGCTGACTCATTATCCCAAAAGATGCTGGATCTAAAAGACCATTCCACTTGGAGGGAGCTGAAAGTTTTGAATGAAAAAGGTCTTATTGCTTTCTATATAAGATGATGGGAAAAAGAGCAGAACAACCCAGCGGCAGCCACCTAGATTGGTGCTTGTGCCATTTGTTTTGATGCAAATTTAAGACTACAGGCTGCTCAACAAAGAGAAAGGGGCAGTGTGAGGGACTTGGTCCCCAGAAATGCAAATTTTCATTCTCCCTGGCCCATTTTGCTGTTTTGGCAGGGTTTTGGAAAAGTCAGTTATTCAAAACAACGCTTTTAACATTCTAGAGCCCATGGGGAGTCTTACACTTTTCTTTGGAGTAGCAAAATAAATTTTAGAGCTATCATTTTGTTGTTTAACGTCCCTAAATCTAGAGCCAGAATGTTTAGGGATGCTGGCAGAGTTGTAGGGAAAATGCTCTCCCAAGGCCTTACTCTGTTCCAGGGAGCCTGCCAGTTATGCCTGTCCTTCCAGCAAGAGATTGGGTAATCCCAACACTCCTGGGAGCCTACCAACCCTGCAGGAGCCTACCGCCTAGTTTAACCTGGCCCAGCAGGTCTTCCAAACAAAAGAACCACTTTGTTGTTCATAGAACTAGCCTGGACCACATTCTGCTGTGTTTAAAGCTATAAGCCACCGACCTATTGGCACGGGTTCAGTTGTAGCCCTTTTCTCATTTTTGTAAGTCAGGATTTCTGAGCAGCATTTGTGTTTTCCTTTTTACCTCCCCCTTGTCTGTAACAAAAGAGAGGACACAGAGGAAATGACTAGTGCCGTATGTCCCCAACAAGGATAGAACCAGACAGAGCACAACAAATGTAGGTTCTGCTAAGGAAGAGGCCCCTGCTAGGGCGATGGACACCAGGAATGGACTGCTGCTCCCTGAGGAGGTGGTGTGAGGAGCTCTAATTTCCTTTTGACATAACTGGACTGCCTCCGAATTACGATCTAGGGGAGGTCAGGAAGGCGCTGTTTCCAAGGATGTTACTGTTGGGACTTTGTTTCTTATTGAAAGCTGTTGGGTGTTAAAGTGCACCCTATTAAAATGCAGTTACTTCGTGGTGGGTTCTGCCTTAAACATGACCAGTCTTCTCATAGTAGGCTTGGTGATGGGGAGGACAAGGGGGTGGGGAGGTAAGGGCCACCAGATGGGTGAGGCTTTGATTGGAAGAGAGACGAGGCTGCTGAAAGAGAAGAAACTTTTTGTTTCTAGACTGCACTGCCTGGCACTGCCGCTAGCAAAACAAAACAATGCCTAACAGGTGCCTCCGTGCCACCTGTGGGTTGAGGACTAGCCAGGTTAAAGACATAAAAGGGGGAGAAAGAAGAGAGGAGAAGAGGAAAGAAAGGAGGAAGGGAGAAGGCTTTGGGTGGGAAGGTCGAGGCAAGACTCAGTGAGTTTTTGGTGTGGTGTGCCCTGTTTCTCCCCAGCTATCAGCGGCCAACCGCAGGTCCGTGGATGTGTCTGAAGGTGCAGGCAGTGTAGTGAAGTGGTAGTGGCACTGGCCTGGACGTCACGGCTTCTAGCCCCTGTCCTGTAGTAACCGGCTGGATGACCTCTGAGGTTTCTTATCTGTAGCAGGATGGGGTTGACTGTATGGTCTCAAAGGTTGCTTCCAACTAGAAAGTTCTTGCATTGTGAAATGGTAATAATCTTGAAAGCCCTGCGATTCTACCACCAAGAGGGATTCGCACCTTGTCCAGAATATGTCCCAATTAACCAAAAGAAATGGCTAGCTGTAGAGGCTTCTGTCACCCCTTGTTCCCAAGGCTGAGCCTCATTGTTGGCAAGGAAGTTTATAGGAAAAGTGCCTGAAAACTGCAGCTAGTCTTAATTCCTTTCTTTAACCTTGAGATAAGAACGCCTTTGTTTGAGTGGCAAGCAAGTCTCAAATTATGTAACTCACTTTTATTAAAACTCTCCCTGACTATTTTATATTCAGCCTTTTAGTTGCCCTGGTTTGCGGCTTTAATTGAATAGGTGGCCTTGTATTTATGCTCAGTTTTTTTTGTCTTTCTCTTTCAGATCTTGACAGGATAATCACAGTGGTTTGTTTAGTAAACACCGAGGCCAGCTCTACAATCCAGCTGCCTGACAAATAGCCTATGACTGCTCCAGGAAAGCTTTGCTCCTTCTGCAGGACGTCAGGAAGAGTTTTCAGGGGGAATAAGCCCCAACCAAGCCAGATCTGCCTCCTCTTCAAACCGATACCCCCTTAGGGAGCCAGACAATTTATTTCTCATTTGTTGGGCAAGCCCCGAGGCCACGATTTATTCATCAGTTACTCAGAGTGGTTGTCGCTGATGCCCCATCCAAAGTAGCTCCTTTCCCCCACCTGTAGTTCTTCTAAATGGTCTTTATGACACTTACCACTATTTGAAGTCATCTTATTTACTTATTTTTGTTTCTGGTAACTGTCATGCTCCTCCTTGCATTGGGATGTGAGGTCCCACACAAATGGGGTGTCTCTAAACAGGTCCACAGCTGCGCCGTGCATCGGGCGGTGCACAGCCATGCAGTGGACAAGCACTTGTTGAACACCTAGCATGTGCTAGGCATTGGACTTGCAGGGACTGATGCTTCTATAAAAATTAAAATAAAAATAAATTTGTCGCAGGTTTGGAGGTATGTTGACAAAACTAGAAGTTCCCTCAAACACTCGTGTTCTCTCTTGCTAAGTATTTAGGAGGTTGCTGTCCACTGATTCACTACTTGATGTCATCCTAGGTACTAGGATGGGGCAAAAGAATGCAGGAGAACAGAAGAAACGAAACATGTCCTCAGGGAATTCACTGGTCCAGTATGGGGTGGGGCGGGGCAGACATGTAAATGAGACCTCTGAGACAATGAGATTGGTGCCTTAATCCAGTGATGCACAGTGCCGTGGGAGCAGTAATCAGAGGAGGAGGACAGGAAGACTTCAGTTTTACAGAGCAGAGCATTCAGGAAGAGTTTGACAGAAGAGGGAGAAGAGCATTCAAGTCATGAGGAACAGCATGTGCAAAAATATGGAGCCAAGAGAGGATTTTTGCCAGAAGAGAAACAAGTTGATAGAGCTTTGCACAGGAGGGAGAAAGCTTGGAGAAGCCATAAGACATGAGCCTGGAAAGGTTGGCCGGGGCCAGACTGTAGAAAGTATGACTCCAGGGCCTAGTGAGGAAAAGAGAAAGGAGTAGGGCTGCTCATAGAAATATGATCTCAGACTTCCTGGGCCGGACAGGCAGACACCAAGGTAATCAAAAGGAGGCATATTTACAAACCTTCAGGTCCTGACTTGTTGCTGATGCTCTGATGCTAGAAATTTACAATGGCATTTGGATATGTTCAGAGTTAGGGGCAAATTTAGGGATATCTTTTAAAGAAAAAGAATACAAAATTTGATTATAAGAATGCATAGGGTAACACCCCCTCCCCACCTCTCTGACCACCTCTCGCCTCTCTCCCTGCTCCAGCCACACTGGCTCTCCGTCTGGTCCCCATACATGTCAAGCTCCCTTCTACTTCAGCACCTTTGCATCTGTTGTTCCCTCTGCCTGTTAACGCTCTTTCCCCAGAACTTTATTGTCACATTCAGGACACAGATCAAAAGCTACCACTTCAGAGAGGCCATTCTTGATCACTCAACCTAAAAAAACCTCCTAGTCACTCTCTTTTGCACTGCTTTGCTCGTTTACCTCATAACACTTTTTTATTAATAAAAGTCATCTTATTGATTGATTGATTGATTGATTGCCTTTTTTACTATCTGTCTTCTCTTACCACATAAGCTGCTTGAGTGCAAGGACCTTGTTTGTCTTGCTCACTGTGTTGTATCCTTAGCACCTGGAGCATTTCACATAGACCCAACGGAGTTTACTGACAGCATTTTTACATGATTACAATACTTTATATAGCACTTTCTAGTTTCAAAAAACTTTCACACACATGATCTCACTTCCACCTCAAAACAACCCAATGAAAGAAGAGAGAGATTGTTATGAGTAAATTGAAATTCAGGGGGATGGGACGACTTGTCTAATATTTTCCAACTAATAAGTGTCAGCATCAAGTCTCCTTCCATTAAGACCAACTCTCTTTCCATTCCGGTTCATCTCCCTAAGATTTGTTACTTCTTCCAGCTCCTCAGAACAAAAGAATCTGCCCATGTAAGGAATGAGAAATCGCCTCTCCCCATCCTCTGAGAGAAGAGAAAAGAGAGCCTGTCTTCTACATAAAGGTTTATGGCAGACAGCCCAACCTTCACCTGTGGGTTCAGCAGAGAATCAGGCTAATTATTATATAGTGATAATGATTAGGTGTGGATAACAACAATGCATTCCCTGTGTGCAGAATTTTGTTACCAAATCGTGAAAATGATGAGGGACTTAACTTTTCAATTAGATTTAATGTCAAAAGAATTCACTGCTGGGCAATTTTGCACATTTAACCCTTAAAATAAAATCTATTAGATGGTGAATAAAGAATGAAAGCCAAACTTGGTATTTCTTAAACTAGAGGTAGGTATTAGAAGTATTGTTTTTCTAAAATTGCCTAGAAAATCAGTGACAGAAAAGGTTGTTCAGAAGACTGAAATTCCTGGTCTTAATAAATAACTATTGGAAGTCAATTTCTATAAATCTTCTGGGCTTTTATTAATAGAAATATTTAGGAAATATTAATGTATTTGTAATACTTAAATGTGACTCATATGGATTTTTTGACAAATTACATAGAAAAGTGTGCAAATCATACAGAGTTCAATGATTGTTCTCCAAGTGAACACACTCATGTAATCAGCTCCCAGATCAAGAAATAGATCATTACCAGCACCCCAGAGTCCTCATCTTGCCTCTCATCCCAATAACTACCCTTCCTGAACAAAGATAATCACCATCCTGAGTTCTACCACAATAGATCAGTTTTACCTGTTTTTGAACTTTAAACAAATGGAATTATATAGTATGTTGTCATCTTTTCTTGTCTTGGCTCCTTTTGCTCCATGTTATGTTGGTGAGACTCATCCACATTGTTGCGTACAGTGGTCGTTTGTCTTTTCTCACTGCTCTGTAGTGGCTTATTGCCTGAATATACCACATATCTATTCTACCACTGATGAGCATTTAGGTTGTTTCCAGTTTGGGGCTATTATGAATAGTGCTATGACTGATCTTGTGCAAATATGGATTTAATTTGGGTATAAATCTGGAAGTAGAATTGCTGGATCATGGGATATACTGACATTCATAGACACTGCCAAAGTGTTTTCCCAAATGGTTTTACCAATTTATTCTCTTGTCATTGGTCTATGAGAGCTCCAAACACTTCACATTCTGGTTAGCACTTGGTATTGTCTATCTTCTCATTTTAGCAGTGCTGGACTGTGACTCGTGATGGGTTTTAACACATTTAAATTATAACAAATTTAGTACATAGATTTGTGGAATGGCATATAATGAAACTGAGATTAAGTTCACCTTAGATCAGCTTTAATGCTGAGTTATATTCTTGTCTGGTGCTGTTCTCTAATTCCTTCATATGCATAGGTTCAGCCCACACAGCAAGATGGCAAGCTTCTTGAGGTCAAAGCCTTTGTTGTAGGCTTCTTTCATAGTTGATGTAGCTTTTAGCACAGTGCTGGGCACAGAGTAGGTATCCAGTAACTTCTGATTGAATTGGGCTGAATTAAATGATAGAGGTAAAACCACCAAGATCTATGGACTATTTCTCTGTTCATAGTTCCATGCCTAATGACTCTATTTTAGGTGCTTCCTAAGATTATAAAAGGACCAGGAGAGAGGAATTCTAGAAAATGTCCAAATCCTTCATGTTCCTCTGGAGCCTATATTCCAAGTGTGAAAACTCTTTAGGTAGAATGAGCCTGTCTATTTAAAACAGGATTTTTCTGAGGCCATACCTTATTCCACCAGAAAGTGGAACATACAGAAGACTGTCTTACCCTGGGTTGTCAGGAGAGAGCATTGTTTGTATCCTTCCATGCTTGAAGGGGTGCTTTGGACTCAAAATGTCTGATCTTAGTACACTAACCTGATTTCTCTATGGCTGCATCTAGTTTAATAGAAATTTCTCCAAAGGCCACAGTAATCTCTAGGATACTTATTTCCCTTTTTCTTTTTTGCTGATTTTTTTTAATTTGTCCTAATTTTTAAAATTATTTCTGTCATCTCATCAGCTAAAGAATCAGTACTCAGTTGCCCATTTCGATATGCTATGCACATTTTTGTTCATATTAAATATTGGTTATTTCTGGACTGAGATCCTGAGATGTTAAATTATGACATTTTAACAGTTCTGATTTAATTTAGAATTAAGCACTTAAACTCAAAATAACAGGTGAAATACCTACCCCACTCCCACTCTTAACCCTCCTTTCCCTCGGTTTTGGACTTTGACCTTCAGCAAGGAAGATGAGTTTTAATGGGCTTATCCATGCGGTGGAGATTAGAGAAGGAAGAAAATGTGGATGTTGAGAAACAGGTATAAAGTACTGGTAAAACTGAGCCAGTTTACAGGCTCCATTTGGGCCACCTGCAGTCAGGCATGTCAATGTCAAAATAGTGTGTGTGTGTGTGTGTGTAGGGGATGGTGAAAGAAATGAAAAATCCCTGAAAAGAATATCATGGAACGATCCCCAAAGCGTATCAGATAGTAATTGTATACAGCCACTAATGGGAACAGACTTGTCTTGCAAGCTGAAATGATCATCAGCAGGTAATCAGATCTAGTGCTCCAGGGTCTCCCACGACACAGTGATTGTTGGACTACACCAAAAAACAATGAAATGTTTGAGTCTCTCCCCTTTATCTCTTATCAGGGCTGGCCAGCTTCCCAGGACTTGTGGGGAGAGGGAAGAGGGCTGAGTTTCAAAATGCTTTTCCTCTGAGGATGGACGTCATGTCTCAGATCTCCTGATAGGAGATCATATGTCACATACACATATGTCTCGTCCTTCATAAATACATTTGCTTTTCGATCTCAAGATAACTTGAGCTGGTTACGAGTCTTGGGTTTATTAAACTCAGATCCATTAGGCAACTCCATGGGTATTTTTGATCAGGCAACCAGGAGCCGTAAGGTCAAAGGCTTGGGGTGGGTTAAGCAGGCAGCACGAATAAGAAATGAGGTCTGTGAAAAGCTGGACAATCTATTTTCCTTCCAAAGAGGGATCCATTAGTCAGTCAGCTTCAGACAATAGTGACTATGTGGGTAGTGTAGCCCAGGTGACCAGATCTTCTGATTTTTCAAGAAAAGCCAGAAATCCAGGTTTTTTTTTTTTTTTTAAAAAAAGATGTGTAATTTCTTGCTTTTTAAATGTTCATAATTAATTCAAAGTGAAAAAAATCACTCTGTAGGCCAATTATATGAGAATCAAACAAAACAAATCTTCAGGTTCCAAACATTCAGGTTAAACTAATTTTCTGGTGGGAAAAACCCAACTTATTCAAGTCACTGTGAGTTATAGAGCAGCGGTCTCCAACCTTTTTGGCACCAGGGACCGGTGTTCCTATGAGAATCTAACGCCTGGTGATCTGAGGTGATCCTGAGGTGGTGATGCTAGCTCTGGGGAACGGCTGCAAATACAGATGAAGCTTCTCTAGCTTGCCATCCCACCTCTCGCCTCCTGCTGTGCAATCTGGTTTCTAACAGGTGACTGACCAGTCTCAGTCTGTAGTCCCGGGGGTTGGGAACTCTTGTTATAGAGGACTATATTATAAGGATGCATGTGACAATAAGATAAACAGGCTTTTCAACTACAGAACGAGGTCTCATAAAAAGCCAAGAACTCTAAACATCCCAGGTCAAGGGACAAATAGGAACTGTACATGACTAATACTTACTGGGAAATAGAAGGCCCCTTTTTTATCACTGATGACATAACTTATGTTTCTCAATAGGTGGTATGTTTCAACGTAAGCTGCCTATGATTCACATTAATTTCTCTGGTAATTGTAGAATTCTTGACTGGATCTCAGGGCTTTCAGACTGCTCCCAGCCTGTTGTGGAAGAGTTTTCATTATTTCAGTTATGCTCAAATTTAAAGAGTTGGGTGTGAGTTCATTTTCCATGTGTCAAGCGGATCGTTGGAAGAGAAGAGGAGGAGCTGGTAGGTCAGGGCATATTTAGAACTCATGCTCCATGTTCTGATCTCTAACAACCCCTATGGAGTGGCCTCTCCATCAACCACTCCTCCCTCTTCCCTTGCTAATAATATCCCAACTTTGTTCAGATAAAAGGCAACTAACTTATGTGCTTCAGGGACAGCTGGTCTGAGCCCAAAGCAAGATGGATCTTGATTACATTAAATCAATCATAGCAAGTCCATTTTCCTCTTGATTGGGTTGCCAGGGCCATAAACTCAGAGATTAGTTTAGAAATTGGCATGTGTAGCAATTCTGAGCAACGAGATTGAGAGAAAGTCTATGGGAAATTTTCCTTCTGATGAAAGGAGATTCAGGCAAGAAATGACTGTCTTTTGCTTACACTGTTGTGTTTTTATGGGGTGTTTAAAACTTGGGCAACCAGTTTGCAACTATGGAGGATAAATCTGTGGACCATAGTCAACCTATAGAGGAAGGAAAAGTAGAAAACTGGGGACCTCCCCCCCAGATGTCTTAATGATGCTGTTGAGCAGTGAATTAACCAACCCTGAAAACATTCTGCCTTTGAAATTACTGTTACATGAGATACTGCTACATTCTCATGCTTGTTGATGACATTCCTGGTTGGAGTTTCTGTTATTTTTAGCCCAAAGCATCCTAATGTACTATCAATTATTATTCCACTTAGAATATTGAATTAACCTAGCTTTCCCTCTAAATTAGATGTCCTCAAAGAGTTTACTAAAAGCAGCCTATGAGTTTTAATGTTGCCCTTTCTACTCAAAGAAGAAGCCTCTGCAGGTTTCAGCTGTCTGTGTGTGGAGGAATCTGCTGGAGGCTGGCAGATGTGATGGGGGGTCTCACTGGCCGGAGAGGAGAGCTATCTTGGGCATTGTAGTGAATTGGCAGCTTGTGCCCAACACTAACATCATATCCTGAGGTACGCTGCCTGGAGAATCAGACACAATCTTAGATTTAAATCACCCATGCTCACTGAACTGCAAATGATCTAAATTATCAAAGGATCTATGCCTATAGATCTATGATCACTATTTGCATGTCCAATGCAGACCCTCTGAGGCTCAGTCTACCAGCTCATGGTAGATCCTGCCCTTACTCTTGAGTCTCTCCAGCAGCACCTCCCAAGTCTCTTCTCTATTAAAATACTTGCTGCTATTATCTTTTATATTTCCTTTCCACTTTGTTGTCTGCATCCTTCTCCCCTTCCCTGCTGCCCAGGAGGAGAATAGCTCCCAGATTGCTTCAGTGGATGTTGGAGAGGGTAGACTAGAAACCAAGATCTTCTTACTCTTCATTTCCTTTCTCGTGAGGAACACCATTATTCATTAAGCGGATACAGATTCCCCAGACACATATGGGACTCTAATACATTCCATTTATTCTCTTTTTTCTTGTTCCTGAATTTTTGTTGCCTAATTTTTCTTTGCTCCTTCTTCACCCACAATGGGCATTTTCTCACCTTCATAACTCTTAACTTCCTCTTAGTCTCTCTCATTCTGGACGGCTCACAACTAGCTTCTTTATCCCATAATATCCCTTTTCCTGTCTTTCACCAAAGGCCTGCTGTTTTCTGTCCATTCTCCCCAGAACATTTGTGTACACACCTGGAATTTTAGTGGTTTCCTAGAGTTCTCCTGACTTAATTTTGGGAAATAGCTATGTATCATGTATCAATCTCCCCATAGAATAGCAACTAGCTCCTCAGTTCTCAGTAAGCATTATGAAAGATATTAAAACCACTGTTACAGTGTTCCTTGTTAAAGTATTAGACTGAAAGATTTTGGTGTTCTTTTATAAAACTGTAACTTTTGTCGTGAGAACTAACTTGCTTATCTTGAGAAGAACAAGTCTCCCACCTGTAATCAGGGCGAAATGCCCATATTTTTTAATTAATTATCCTGAATTTGATGAATCCTATTAGTCACTATCAACTAAGGATGAAATAAAAGAAAACATGAATATATATGAGGAAAGAGTCCCAATGCACGATATAGCTTGCTGTCGGTCATGATTTTGGACTTAAATATGCTCATGAGCTAATATCTAAAAATGCTGTTTTTCAGATGGACATGCACATTTTGGGGTCTGCATATGTAAAATAAGAACGAGAGGAAAATATTTAATCCATTATGAAATTCCTAAGTATTTGTTTTTTAACATTTGTTACAGGGCAATTTTGCTTTACTGAGCTGGGGCCAAAATGCAGCCAGTGAGGACAATGTTTCTTCTTCAAGTCCCTTTCAGCTTTGCAGACATTGTTAGCACTAATGAGCATTGTTTTGTGCTGGGTTGGTCAAATCCAGTGCCCTTGGTGGGTAGGGCTGGTAGGAATTGTTGAGAGTAGGGCCTGAGAGGTAAATGGTAGAGAAGAGGACTAGCATCTGTTCCCTCCCTGTCCTCTTGGAAGCTGCTGGAGATCCTTGGTTAGAGGGGCAAAATTAGAAACAGAGGAATTGGCTTCAAGAGACTTTGAGGCATTCCCAGCAAAAGGTGAGAGGAAGAAACTGCAAAGTCTCTATTCAGGAGAGACTTTGAGAATCTTTAGGCACAAGCAGAACTGCTGAGAACAAGGTGTGACAGGGCTGGTTGGAGGCTGATCTCACTGCCCTTGTATGGAAACTTCTCAGCTGTGGGACCCAGTGGGCCAGAGGCTCTAAAAGCATCAGCAGTCTGCACGTTTGGCACAAATCCTAGCTCTCTCTCTGGGCACTGTCAGCACCAGCAAGGATATGGCTCTGTCCTCAAGAGCTCTGAAAGGAGCAGATGCCAAGGGGAAGGAGGTGTTGGGGGAGATGGTGAGGCTGGGCAGAGAAGTACATTGAATATGAATATTTGCTCAAGAAAAAACAAACCAACTGGCTTATATGTGATAGTGATATGTTGTACCTCCTTCAGCTCATGGGAATGAAAGTACATAAATGTTAAAATATATTTTCAAGGGTTCTTAACACAGTGTCAGAATTGCAATTCGGAATCCTTGATGCTGCAGTGTCTAGGTTATCCATAGGAAGTGTGGTTATTTCTAAGAATGAATTTCCATGGATTGAAATATGCAACACTTGGTTGTGCTGGGAGTGAGCATGGCTTTAAGATGCCCCAGAGGCTTCTGGAATGGATATAAGATGTGTACAAGATGGAAGGCACAGTTGGCCGCTGCCAGCATGGCCCAATACAGTATGCACATAGTAGTGATGGCTGATAGGCAACGCTTCTGCAAAAACACGTGATCCTCTGCCAAAGCAACTTGAGTGTTGGAGTTGAGAGGCAGACTACACTTAATACCCTGGAGCAGTGGTGACTTTATCTCCTGAGATCTGCCACTGATGTCATGTGGGGACTTATGGTGAAGGATGGTCAGCCCAACCCCAAGGAGCTCTTGGTATCATTCACCTGAAGCTCCTCAAGTTGCTCCAGGAAAATAGAATGTAGTCACTCCAAGTGTGAACTGCATTCTACCTGTGGATTCACAGCAGAGTCCCCCTATTTTATAAGCTGAGTAGCCTTTGGCAAATTATTTAATTTTTCTTGGCTCCATTGTGAAATGGAGATAATAGTATCTCTGTTTTAAAAATATTGTAAAGCTTAACTTAAAAAAGTAATATAATATACATATATATATTTGTCTTATTATGCTAATATGAATTGCCAGACACAAATACCTGATAAATGTTTGATGTTATTTTAAGTCTTAGTAGCAGATTCCAGGGATCTTCCCCTGTGACTTGAATATCTGATTCTGGTGTCTTACGCCCCATAGTTTCTGTTCCCTCCTAGAATGATAGTAAAAGGATCAGGGTTTCAGACAGAGTAGACCACCATTCAGGCCACCACCTGCCAGGGGAAGGTAACCTGGGGTATAAGTCTGGCGCCCGGGCTCTTGTGGGGGCGCTGGCTGGCTCTGCTGTGAGGTGCTATGGCTATCCTGCTCCCTGGGCACCTTACACGCATCTGTGGAGTTAGAGCTGACCTGCCTGTGCTTTGTTCTATGGCATTTCCAGAACCCAGTACTCTTTTTTTTTTTTTTTTCTTTTCTTTTTTTTTCTGATTCAGTCACTTTGATGTGGCAAACCTGTCTGAATCACACCAACATCCATCCAGTTCCTGGGTCAGGTTAACTACTGTTCTAATAATGATGATCTCTGGTTCCCAACTCGCCTATCTTTCTAGTCCTCCATTGTGCATGTGGTAACCTCTAAGCCCAGCCAAGGGAAGCCCAGCAGGCATAACTAAGACCCATTCCCACATAACCCCATGCACCACTGTTTTTCATCTTCTGCGACCATTTCTTACGAGAGAACCATCACTCTGTGGAGCAGTTCCCTCCGTGAGTTCTAAATAAAGGAGAGAGTCACAAAACCCCTCTGCCTTCTGTTTTCCCTTCAATCTGTTTAACACTGACTTCCTGGATGTAAGACCTCAGAGGAGCAGATGTAACTTTGGTCTCTACTGCAGACTCAAAGGTGATAGGAGCATGTACAAAGTCAGCGGTAAAAGTGTCCAACAGTGCCCAGCACCAGCAGTATATGCATGGTGTTTGGAGGGGAAATAATGTTTGAAAAGTATGGAGCCAGAAACTAGTCTATGGAAAATTCTTCCAATCACTAGATGGGTAAAACTGTAAAAATAGGATTTTGTCTTCATTAATGATGATTAAAAATGGAATTTCTCTCCTGTTGAGAATCTATGCAGCAATACAATTATAAATGCCCATGCATTTTCAATTCAAAGTGTATTTGAAATTAGTCGCTGAAAAGAAAACTCAATATGCCCTAAAATCTGAAGCTCCTACACAAAAAAGTCCTGATAGAGATTACTCTGAATCTGACAATAATCCTAAAAGTTTACAAGACATCAACAATAATTTTTTATGAAGCTGAAAGAGATTTTTCTAAGCCATGAATAAAAAACTATTAACTGTGCTAGAGGAAAAATGAAATCTGCTTTCTATTTTCTCTTTAAAGTTGGTTTAACACGAAGAGCCAAACAAAGACTCTGTAGCCAGGAAAGTCAGAAAAAAGTATTAGAGTGGTGTACCATAAATTTAATCAATAAAAAAAAAATATATTTTTTTGTATATTTGTGGTGTTAGTTTTATAGAATTTGTGATTTTGGGGGACTTCTTTTCTCATGCTAAATAAGTATTTGCTTTCACGCCTAATTTTGATTCATAATTTGCTTTCTTAAAGAAGTTCCCTGAATTTGTAGATGTTTTAAGCCTCACAAATCCTAGATCTGCTCCTGATGAGAGCTGCAGGGCCAATAATCTAATTTATAATGGCCACTGGTGGATATTTCAGCATGCCTGTGGCAACATGTCCTGTAAGCAAATGTCATTTATCATTTGTATTACTTTCAAATAAAACAAAACGAAAACAAATTAATAACCCCTGCTCTAGACAGCAGAAGCAAACAAATAATGTTACCGAATAATACACTATCCTGAATTCAGTGTTTATCATTGCTATGTGTTTGTTTACACTTTTACCCATATATATGTTTATACATTGATGTTATACCATATGCATGCATTCTGGCTACCTATTGGTGTATAATGAATTACTCCAAAATATAATGCCTTAAAATCATTTCATTATGTCTTACAATATCTCATTTTCTTGGATGGTGATCAGGAGGACAAGCCTGAAAGATAAATATTTGCAGGCAATAAGGTGGCAGTGGCATTACCCGGCTGATATCTCAATTTGAGGGAAGAACTGTTACGGGGAAATAGAAGGAACTCACATTCTAAGCGTTTATATTTGGAGATAGAATCCAAGAATATTGAAGGAGGGGAGAAAAGACATGGAGCTGGGGGAAGCGTTTGAGGTGAGGTACAGAGCGAACCATCAAAATATAATGATAAAACCACTCTACTGGCAGTGAATCCAAGGATTAAACAGATTACAACAAGGACGATTAAGTCTAAGGGTATTGTCAAGGCATAGTGTTTTGCTTACTACCTAGCCAGTCAGTTTTGGGGAGTTTGGAACTATGGTTGGGTGTGAGAGAAAAAAGAAAAATTGGGCTTTTCTCTAGTTACCAAGAAAATACGTTGATGTAACAAGGCAAGTGTAGATATTGTCTTTACCGTAAAAGAGGCTAAGATATGCAGTTCCTCCTGTGGAGCACAGATTCCCCACTGACCTCAAAGGCATTCCTGAGAACAGGAGAGTGATGGGGAGGACATTAGCTATGTCCAGATAAGCTGTCTGGGGTGGACATTATTTACTACCCTGTTCTCAGAGGAGCTGAAAGCACATGGCAGCGTTGGCTTCAAGCTACAAGCACATTTTCTGAATCATAGTGGCTACATTCACTCGTCATTATTTTTGAAAAAAAATGTTATAGAATGTGATATAGTTCCCAGTCTCTGCTAGCGTTCTTCTGCATGCTGGTCTTAATTTAAAAACCAGTCTCTACTTACTTTTTGAAATGTACTCAAGCAAGTCCAGTCCACAGATTTGGAATTTTGTTGCTTCCACTACTGATCTATTTTAGTGACTTCAAGATACCCGTGAATTCAGAAGTTCATTGTTCAAGTAGAAGCTCCCATTGCATCCAGGAGTTCATAGGTGCCCTTGTCCTGAACTTGAGTGTTTACCTCCACTCCAGTTATCTGAAACAGTCTCGGGGACACCTAGAAGTTGTTTCTAGCTGGTTGTTTCTAAATGGTTCTAATGATTATAGAGTTTTCAGTGCCTAGCTTCAAGACCTGTGTGTTCTCTGGACATGCATGGTTAAGAACGTAGACTCTAGAGGCAGACAGAACTGCATTTAAATCTCATCTCCTCAGTTTACTAGTCATGTGGCCTTGGGAAAATTATGTAATCTTTTAAAGCCCCAGTTTCTTCTTCTGTAAAAAGCTGAAAATGCTAATAATCTTTTGCCTCATAGAAGTATTTTGAAGATTAAATGAAATTATAAATAGATTTTATTTTTAATTATGCTCCTGTTCTTCAATCTCTTCTTAGACTTGATTGGAGCAATAATAATGATGGCTATCATTTATTGTTATGTGCCAGCGACTGGGCTAAATATTTTATCTATGTTATCTGTAATCGTCTTGACAAAAATGTTAGGAAGAGACCTTTACAACAGAGGAAACAGGATTAGAGAAGTTAATTAACTTTCTTGAGGTTATAAAACTAAGCAGCAGAGCTGGGGTCTCAACTCTCAAATTTGTATTCTTTTCATTAAGTGATACTGATGATCATGTATCCCAATTCAAGTCATTACCTATGAAGATGAATATAGGTTGAAAGGGTCATTATTTCCTTCTTGCATTTATGAAGGACAGTCATCCTTTGCTCTAGAAAAAAATGGACACCTAATACTAAATAGCAAGCTCAGGTGGAAACCCATCTGCCAACAATGTTCCAGATGGAGCAACTGCATTTCAAGATGCCCACAATTCTCAGTATAAGACACACATGGTTGTGTCCGAGATGCATGTACCCATGTCTAGTCTCCTGAGGTCAATAAGAGGAGCCTGCAGAGTCACCAAGAGATGCCAGTGATTGGGTCAAGCTCACAAGTGCTCCATCAGTAAAAATGAGATTCTGGCCTTAATTCAAATGCACCTATTTTGAGATTTGCTTTTAGTTTGCCACTGTATTTTGTTAGGATGAAATTTTCTAAACCATTCAAGAGAAAGTTACTTATATCCTTTCCCCTAACATACTCCAGTATATATTTTATGTAAATAGAAATATGCTGTTACATGACTATAATACAATTATCAACTTCAGATAACTTAATATTGATGTGACACTTTTCTCTACCATCCATATTCCAATTTTGCCAATGGATTTCATAGTGTCCTTTATAGCATTTCCCACTCCAGTAGAGGATCCCATCTAGGACCAGACATTGCAGTTAGTTGCCATGTCTCTGAGCCTCCTTTGATTTAAAAGATTTCTATAGCCTTTCCTTGTCTTTTATGACATTGTTTTTGAAATACATCCTTCTCTCATGTGTGTGTGTTAAAGTAGAATATTTCTTATTTTAGGTTTGTCTTAGGTTCTCTCATTATTAGGTTCATTTCAGACTGAAATATTATATAAGTGATGTTGTGTCCCTTTCAGGGCATTACTTCTGGAGGCACATGCTGTCCATCTGCCTCTTCGTTAATCACCTAGTAAAGGTATTGTCTGATTCCTACATGGTATGGTTTCCATTTTCCCCTTGCAATTAATAAGCAAATGGTGGGGTGCTGGAGAAACTTTAACACATACAAATATTCTGCTATTCATCAAGTCTCCCCCCTCTCCCTGCCGCCCCCCAGATTTAGCATCTATTGATGATTCCTGTCTGAACTGGTCTCTGTTATCATGGTTACAAATTGATGACTTTGCAACTCTAGCATTTTCTCCATATTTAGCAGTTGACCCTCAGCATTCTACTGTAAACAAGAATCCCCCCTTCACATCTGTACTGTCATCTACTATCTATCTATCTATCTATCTATCTATCTATCTATCTATCTATCTATCATTTACCTATCATCTATCATCATTGGTATAGACATAGATTCCTATTTTCTCAAAGATTTATTTTCCTTAGTTGTTTTGGTGCTCAAATTGTATTGTTCCAAATTTGACCAGTGGAAGCCCCTTCAGGCTGACTTATGTGTCTTTGTGACATGCCCCATTATAATTTTTAGTCCCTTCTTAATTTCTGCTACAAAAATGTTGTTCATGGATCACCTTGTACTCACCCTGCTCCAGCTCTAGAATCAGCCATATCTCTAAGGACTCAAGTTTCTGTTTAGTAGGGAATGGTATTAGAGACCAAGACTGAGCACTAGGTATAATTGTTGCTATCTGGGTGTCTTTGCTTATAGTTCTTTTCTGTGGACAGAGGTAAGAAATATATCCATGTATACAAAACATGTATACGATCCATGTATACATCTGTACACATGCATATTTATACTTGCATACAGATAACTTAAATATATACATATTTTAGAAATCTGGGTACTTATCAATACCTCCAATTTAATTCATCCCATAGGGTTCATTTTGCCTTCTCCCTTTCATTATTTGTATATCCCTACTTCCCCTTTGAGAACTCTGGCTCTTAACAATATCAAGACGTTTACTCACCTGTTCAATTCTATAGTACATCTAAAACAGGTTCAGAATTGCTGTTCTTTTTCCAATCTAACCAAGTTTGAGAAATATTTATAGTTTAATACTATGTTTGTAAATTACTTGGATTAGTTGGCTCTTTTTTTCCTCTTCAGTGAAGTTATGTTATTCATTTAAAATACTATTAACATCATTATTTAGTTTCTTTTCAATTTTAGTTTATACTTCCTTAGCTTGTTGATTTTATGTTTTTTATCATGTAGAACATGATTCAAATGTGGCCAACAGGAGCCCCTTTTTTCCAAAAGTCAACAATGTACAAAAGAGTGTCACTCCATTCTGTCTTCCTTCTATCTTATCCCCCCACACCCTACTCTTTGGAGGGAACTGCTTTATTGTTCTCTGTTTAACCTAAGTTTCTTTTTGGACAGTTAAGTAGGTATATGTAGGTTTTCTTATTTCTCTTTCTTGCACAAAAGGTATCATACTACATATGCTTTTGTTGTTGTTGTTGTTTTTTTTTACTTAATATCTTTTGGAGATCACTCCATATAAGTTCATGCAGATCTTCCTCTCCATTTTTTCTTTTTACAGTTACCAAGTGTTGCATCATGAGTACTTAACATAGTTTAACCGATAACTTATGCTTATTTAGATAATTGCCAATATTTTGCAATTGCAAATAATGCTGAAGTGAATAACCTTGTGCAAATGTATGTTTTCGTATTATCAGAGTTGTAGCTTCAGTTAATGCCTGGAAGTGAGATTGACAGGTTGAAGTGTGAATGTAAATGAAGTTTGTTGGATATCGGCAAATTCCTCTCCATTGGGAATATAGCATTTTGCATTCTCGGTGAGAATGCAATGTATAAGAGTGTCTATTTCCCCCTGCATCCCTGCCAACAGAGTTTAATTGTAAGCTTTTGAAGTTTTGCCAACCTGATGGATGAGAAATGGTGTCTCAGTGTTGTTTTAATTTTCATTTTTCTTATTAGTGAAGGTAAACATTTTTTCATAGTTTAAGGTCCATTTATATAACTCTTTTTTTTGAATTGTTTGTGAATGTCTCTTGCCCATTTATTAATAGGATTAAAAAATTTTTTAAGTTGTTTATTTGCCAGAAATATCTTTTAATACAATTTACACTTATTGAAGGCAGAATGTCAAAGTACCTACTGTGGATTCTGCCCTCTAGGAATTCACAATCTATAACAAGTTGAACATCGATCACGGTGGATGTAAGCATAAACTCTGGACCCAGATTGCCTGCTTTCAAATGCCAATCCTGCTACATAGGCAAATTTTTAACCCCTTGGTGCCTCAGTTTCTATACCTGTAAGATGAGAATAGCAATAGCATTTATCTCTTAGAATTGTTGTAAGGATTAAATGGCTTAACATGTATAAGGTACTTTGAACAGTGCCTGGAACAGTAAATAGTCCATAATTGTTAGCTATTTTACAGTCAAGAAAACATTCTCAATACATTATTCAATTTGATTGCATAAGAATCTTGTTATATAGTTAGTTATAAAAAATGAGGATCTGGAAGTTTAGAAACATTAGGTGAATCAGTGGTAGAATCAAAAATGTAATTCATTCATTCATTCATTCATTCATATCCACAGATATTTCTGTGGGCCCTGCTCTGTACTAGGCACTGGTTTTAAGTGCTGGAAATATGCCCTGAAGAAGATAGATCTTTGAGCACCTGCACCTCACTTTTTGTGGTGGAGGGGTGTGTGTGGGGTGTGGAAAGAGACAAAAAGCAAGAAAACCCATTTTGTCTGTCTTGTTCATTTCTTGTTTCTTCAGCACCCACACCAATGTCAAAATTTATTTGTTAAATGAAAAAATGAAGGAATTAATGAGGCTAGGTACATAGGTTGGGCCCAAATCATAAAAGGCCTTGTCAACTACTCTGAAGAGTTTGGACTTATCCTGAGCAGGGAAATCACATGATCAAATTTGCATCTAACTAAACTCAAGCCAGTGGCTGTGTAGAGTCCACAGAAGAAGGGCAAGCAACGGAAGGTTGTTACAATAATATCTAGTGGGAGATAATGGGGCCTGAATCAAGAGGGAGGCTGAGAAGATGAGAGGAGAAGAGAGATTTAGAAGTCCAAATCGACTTCACAAGGACTTGCTGGGTATAGAAGGGAGGAGACGGGAGAACTAGTAACACAGAGGTTTCGCTGTGATAAGAAATTGAAGAGGGATAACCAACTGGGGAAAATGGACGAAGGCCTTTTACAGATATGGAGTTGAGATGCCCATGGACCAGAGCTTAATCTCTTAACCGTACTTGCATTTGGCTTCTCTATATTCCATGGAGTCTGCAGCTGTAGACCTGGCCTGAACACAGTAGTAATAACCTATGAAATAAACAGTGTCTAATACAGTAGTCCCTCCGTTACTGACTTTTACATTCCACAGTTTCAGTTACGTGTAGTCAACTGGGTCAGAAAAAATTAAAATAAAAATTCCAGAAATAAACAATTCACAAGTGTTAAATTGCCTACCATTCTGAGTAGTGTGATGAAATCTCATACTGTCTCACCTGGGACAAGAAGCCTCCCTTTGTCCAGCAAATGTGCACCGTATATGCTTCCCACCAGTAAATCACTTAGTAGCCCATCTTAGTTATCAAACTGACTGTTATAGTATTGCAGAGCTTATGTTCAAGTAACCCTTATTTTATTTAATGGCCTCAAAGCCATTCACATCACTTTTATTATAGAATATTGTTATACTTGTCCTATTTTATTAGTATTATTGTATTTTACTGTGGCTGATTTATAAATAGATATGTATATATAGGAAAAAACATAGTGTATATAAGGTTGAGTGCTATCCACAGTTTCCACAAGGGGTCTTGGAATATGTCCCTGTGGATAAGGCAGAACTACTACAGTAGAAAGCACACCAATTAGGAGGTCAATTGGCTAGTAGTACAGCCTTAACTCTCTGTGGGGGAGGAGAAGGTCCCTGATGGGGTGTGCTCAGTGCTAAGTTAACTGCTGATTTTAACTGGAAGTTTATTCTTTGAAGGCAAAAATACACATCTTTGTATATTCTCTCATGCCCAAGATGAGATCTTGCATTAAGCAGATTGTGGACAAAATTAAGTAGATGCCACATAGGGAGATTATGAAAGAAAATCTATCATCAAGCAAGGCTTATGACTTGGGGCTTAGGCTGCCCCAGGGGCATTGAACCAGGATGTCTGGTGTTAGGAAGTCCAGCAGGAGCTCCAAATCCCTTTCCATAAAGACAGAGAAACAGGTGAATAAAAAGCCCAACAAAAACCCCTTTAGAATGGCACCCTGCAAGCTTCGATGACATCAATGCTTTTCTAGAGATCATGAAAGATGAAGGTCATGAATTTAAGACTTGTGAGAAGACCTGGACAAGACAATGATTTGGACACTTGGACATCTGTCTTTACCAATGAAAAGGAATTTCTAATGCAGCTGCTGATAGGGTAAAAATCTAAAAGAATAGGGACTATGTTTCAGAGTGGCCTTCACAGGTTGTTTATTTTTAAAAGTGTCCTTAACTTTCTACAGCATGTCACTGGATCCCTGCAAGAGAGTTCATCACAGTTAGAAAAGGACCTGCTACAATTTCTGATTAGAGTGCTTTCTGGCTTGCCCCTGCAAGGAGTAAGGAGCTGGAGGACAAGGGTATGCACAGTTAAGAAGTTAGGGGGAGGGGAGCTATTGCAAACAAACTCATAAGATGGTCTCTGGAGGGGAAGCAACATTAAGGACTTGTGCTAGGAAATATCAAAGGGAAAAGCAAGGCACAAGCAATAGCTAGGGAGCGGAGAGGTGGTAGGGAGGCAGGAGGAGAACAGCTGTGGAGGAAAAGCGGGGGTAAAAAGTGTGGAAGTGCGAAAGCAACCTCACGTGCAGGGCACAAGTCAACGATTGTGGAGAAGAGCAGTAAATTGGGTTACTGAATTGGGAAAGAGAGACTTGGTTCTCTGGAGATCTCTTCTGCGTTTACACAGATCAGCCAAGAGCTAAGAAGATGTGGTACTGATCTCAGGGCGGTAGCAGTGTGAGACGGTGGCTGTGGGATCGCACCTCAATTCCTCCCAGAAGTGAAAGGCCAGGAAAACTGAGCAGCAGGCCGGCAGGGTAGAGGCGGAGCGCGGGCGCGGGTGGGCGGGACAAGGGAGGACTCAGGGAGGAGCCAGCTGAGGGCGGCGCTAGGACCCGTCCGGCGCCCCACCGGCTCCCGGGAGGTTGATAAAGCGGCGGCGGCGTTTGACGTCAGTGGGGAGTTAATTTTAAATCGGTACAAGATGGCGGAGGGGGACGAGGCATCGCGGAGGCAGCAGCCGCACCAGGAGCTGTGGCGCCGGCGGCGGACCAGCGACCCAAGCACCGGGGTTAACCACGTCTCGTCCACGACCTTCTTAGGTACGGGCTGGCGGGGCGGAGGCCGCAGGTCCCGGGTGGGGAGAGGGCGCGGGTCACTCGGATCGCGGGCAGCGGCCGCAGGCGGCGGGGTCGTCGTCCGCGGCTGGCTCAGCTCTCCTCCTGCCGCCGCGTCTGGCTGACGGGCTTCGTCCCCCCCGCACCCCGTGCTCCTGCCGCGCGCGGCCTGAAAGGGCGCGCTGCGGGCCGCGGCTCCCGCAGCTGTCGGGTGAACGGGCGGCGCGCACGTCTGCGCCCGGCCCCCTGCCCGTCCGCCGCGTGGCTGCCGCTGCGTCCGCCCCGACCTGTGGGGGCGGCCTTGAGCCGGGGCCGCAGACCCGGGCCCGGGGAGGTCGCCTGCGGCTCGGTCCCGGGGACCTCCGGACTCGGCAGGACGACCTGTCACCCAGCGGGCACTCGCTGCCCCCTGTCCTCCGCACGGAAAGGGAGGAAGGGGTAACCGGGACATGATGGGCCCCGCAGAGGAGGAGGACGCGGAGCGCGCGGGGGGAGCAGACGTCTCGCTGCCAGGTCGGAAAGCTTTCCAGACAACCTTCCAGGAGGGAACCGCAGTCCGCAGGCCACGGCTTGTGCCCGGGCGCTTGCATTCTGGGGCCTCTCGGGCCCCGAACCCATTTGCGAGAGTTGCGCGTGGCTGAGATGCGAGTCCAGGTTTAGTTGTCAAACTGGGGTTATGAGCCGTTTGCTAGCCACTCCGACCATAGTAAGGCTGGATCAGACAGAAAGTGCCTGTGGTGTGAAGTCACCTGATTCTTCGTTCCCAGGTTTTGCTGAATTGAGTTCTTAATGTACGTGTACAAGGAGCGCCCCTGCCCTCTGGAAGACGCATTTGCTTCGGCAGTGGAGTGTTGTGTGTTCCTTTCACTGATAACACCCCTATTTTTAGGAGTTTAGCATTTGATCTTTTGCTGTCGTGTGAACTGAACGAATGCATGAAGTCCTGATTGAGAATTTTGATGGTAACTTAAAGGCATAAAGTTTTTCAGAGGCTTAGCTTATAAGTAGTAAAAGCTTACGGTTAGGTAAGTACAGCCATGACATACATAAGAGTTTGTTAACACACTAAATATTAACTTGTATTTTTCAGAATTCTTTGCACAATCTGATTTTGTGAGATGAAATGTAAAACATTTCGATAAAGTATTATCCATGAAGACTCACTTTAGTAGAAAAGTTTATGTGAACTGTACTTTATCATTCATGGTAGCCCCTGGACGTGTTGAACATATATCAGACGTGATGACAAACTAGAGTTTTGGTAAGGGAAAGAGAATGGGAAATAAAGCTTCTTTTATTATTGCCTGCCAACTGAAGCACTTGACAGAACTGTTCACATAGAAAAAAATACTATAAGAGAAGTTTTGCCTTGGATCTCTTTTGGTTGAATTCTCAAGTAATTGTTTTGGAATGCTGATGCATTGATTAACTCTTTTGGACTCCTAGGTATGCATGTACTTATCTACCTGTCTAATCTGTCTAATCTATCTAAGCTATTCTTTTTAAGATGACCATTTTAGATGTAGTTTCAAAGTGTTTTATATACCTGCCTAATCAGGAGAAGCATACAGAACTTTATGACTCAGTCATGGTTATTAACATTATTATGCTGTGGTACATTGAGAAGAGATAGGATTCTTAAGACTTGATAAATAGGGCTCACCACTTATTAAATGCTCTGTCTGCTACTTACAGATTTTAGTCTTTTTCTTTTTTCTGGAGTTAGACTTCACTTGATAGTCATTTTAACCAAATAACTGCCTAAAACAGTTCCTCTCCCTGCTGATTTGCTGTGAGTCACCCATTACTACATTAAAAACCGAATAAACTTGTTAAATTTTGTGTTTAAAGTAAGAACAAACAGGCTGTGAATGAATAGGGACTCATCTATTTTTTACTGTGTAGAAACTCTTTGTCTCTCTCTGCTTTCTGGATAAGTGAAGTTGAAGAGCTAGGTTGGGCTCTCAGGTACCACTCCAGTATTTTAGTCTTTGGAAGATGCTTTGTGTCTCTTAAGAGAAATGCTTATCCTCTTTAGGAATGTAGGGTCTTTATAAAGCACTAACACACTCATATTTAAATGACTTTGTAAGACTATAGGAATGTGGATGGATTAAACCTATATAGTCAGGTCTTTTGAAATCTTTTATTTGGGGAAGAAGGAGCTGCCTTACAGTAAAGAGATATTTATTATACAGAAGATAAACTGTGAGTTAAATGAGATTCCGGCCTTTAAGTCAAGTGCACCTATTTTGGGATTCCTTTTTATTTTGCTGCATTGTTTTAACTTTAGGCTTAAGTTTTTTTATATATTCACAAGTGAAAATAACATTCTTGAAATTGTTAGAACTTTTCCAAAATAGTGCTTTTTCCATCTGTCTCATTAAGCAGCTGCTGAGAGAGAGTACTTGGAAGACTGTCACCTAGTTTGATGCTGTAGGTCAAGACATATTTTTAAAATTGTGAGACTTAGTAGCAGTATACCTTTAAAAAATTGTTTATGCTCAGTTGGAAGACCTGTTGACACACAAGTGAAAGCAAAGCCTTTTGGCAGGCTCTCCAAGTTACAAGCCACATATGTAAGGGATGTAAATAAAAGTTAATTTTTTTGTGTGTATGATGGCGATATACAGCTTTATAGAAGGAGGCCTTTTCTGCGGTGGGTGCAGGGAAGCAGCTTCCTTTTTTCTTTCTTTTTTAAAAAATGTGGTACTGTAGTCTTTGTAACCATATTGGAGTTTTGAAGTCCAGGTATGTTATTTACTTTATTGGGCATTACTTAAGGAAGATAGTTGTGAATATAGAATAACTGAATTTGGTCCCCCAATGAATTCCTTACTCATATGAGTTTTCTTATCCTTTACTCCTCTTCATTACCTATGTAATACATTAAAATGGTCAAGGGCTTTCTTCATTGCTTTAAAAATGTATAGCAGAAAAAAGCATCAAACCTGAAAATATCATGGCAGTAATACTTGCTACTTTATAAAGTACTTGAAACATCTTGCTTTGATTTTTATTTCCTAAAACTTCCTATGAGGGAATTAAATTGGAAGAGTTGATTGTGACTTGTCTACGGCCACAGAAACTACTTAGAGGCACCCTTACTGCTCCTCACTCACCAGACTTGGAGGGGTCTTTCTTCATTTATAATTATCACATGTAATTAGAGATGACTAGGTACAACTTTGTTGGATGAATGAAGTCTGAAATTATACTAACAAGAAAATTGAGGCATTTAAAAAGTAAAGATGGGTTAAGTCACTAAGTAGAGTGGGTCATTTTAAAGTAGAAAAGGAAAAGGTAGATGTTATAGAAAGGAGAAGAAGTAATGAAGTAGAACAGTTTTACCTGTTTTGGACATGGAGAAGCATGAAGTATTCAAAAGTACAAAACCAACATAACTACTTTACAAATGATCTTTCAAGTTATTGGTAAACATATCTCTGTGTATTTGGGTATACACATATTTGCTAAACTTGGGTAGATTTTTTAGAAATGTGTGTACATAAGTAGCCACCCTCACTACCTACTCTGAAGCACAGAAGGCTGTACGGTAGTTGGATTTATGGGTAGATGATGTGTATTAGAAACAACTGTTAAGTCATGAAAAACTAATTTATACATTCTCTGTGTTCCCAAGGAGATGATATGCACTTCTGACTGACTGGTTTTAGTCATCTGGCCAGTACAAGTAGACTCTAGGATATTTCCTTGCTAATAATGTACCAGCTTAATAAAAATTATTGATAAAACTTGTATTTCTATCATTGGCATCAAAATAACCAGTAACTCTTAATAATTTGATGGTGTAATAGGTAACTTATGAAAGTTGCTTATGTAGGATCTGTAGTACATTTCATCTTTTTATTGCATAATACTCATTATGGGGACAGTGTTTTTTTACTCATAGAGGATCAAGCTAGGTTATTGGACAATGAATGAGGAATCAAAAGCTGAGTGACTTCACTTAAACTCTGAGCCTTGAAGCCCCTCACATATAGTAGTAGTGATAATAATCCTATAACAGGGCTATTGTAGGAAAAGATGAGATGACTGGACACAAGTATTTTGTAAATTGTAAAGCTGTCTGTAAGAAGGACAGTGATATATATATATATATATATATATATATATATATATATATAGAGTGCCATTTTGACTACTTGCGTTATCATTTACATGTATATATTTGTGACCAGAAAGTCTCTTCTAATTTTTTTTCCTGTAATGTGGACAGAGGTTTAGTTTGGGCAAGGTTGGTGGTAAGAAGTGCCATTTTGGCTACTTGTGTTATTATTTATATATATTTATTTGCAATCAGAAAGTCTCTTCTAATTTTTTTCCCCCTGTAATGTGGACAAAGATTCAGTTTGGGCAAGGTTGGTGAGTAAATTTTTAACTTTATTTGTAAAATGCTAGTAATGCATTTGTGATTTGGGTTATTGCATTAAATGTGATAAAAATCCTCATCCAGTAGAAAACATTCTGTTGATGGTAGTTATTACTATAATGTGTGGTTATCTAAGATGAGACTTTGAACTAAAAATTTGCAAAGTAGGTGACTTAAAGTCCTTTTCAGTTTTAATAAGATAAAAAAATACATTCATGCTTCTCAGCTATCTTCATTTGAATATTAGAGAACCAGTTAATCATGTGGCAAAATAGTGTGAAATTGTTTATTTCAGTTATAGGATTCAGTATGAATTAATTTTTTAGTTAAGGCCATGGCAGTTTCCAAGTAGGGTGCATTGGCTTTTCAGACAGTAAACATGCAAAATCTAACTTGAGTCTGTTACACACAGGAATGCTTAAAAAAAAAATTATTGACTAAACACCTAATTTGTGAATCCATAAAAAGCTTTTTATCCTCCTTCTTGTAATCATTTGAGCAGAGCCATGGTGAATGGTTAGAACATACTTATTTTAACTAAAGACTTACTTTTGAGTTCTATAAACTTCCTATGACCTTCAGAATGCATTTAGAATAGAGACTTGGATTTTAATACTAGCTCAGTGATAATATTTTTTCCTTCCTGATGGTTAATAGAACCCTACAAACTTAAGTCTTAAAAAATTTTTTTTAATAGATAATATACTATGAAGGTACTTTAGAAGCTTTAAAGCCTTCCATAAAGAAGAAACTCTTTATAGGAGGTGAACTAGGCATACGAAACAAACCGTTCTTTTCACATTGGAATAAATGGGTTTATGAGATATTAAAAGTTGGATTAAGTTCACTTTTATCAGAATGGGGGGGGTGGTTTTTGAGTAAGTCAGAAATTTTGACAGGAAAATCATCCTTGTTCTTAGGTTTTTTCGAAGACCATTATTAATCAGATCTTCAGAAAATTGCTGTGTTTTTTTTTCTTTATCAGCACTTTATTTTAAAATAGATATGACGATATGAACTGGCTATGTGAATGTTTAGAGTTAGAGGGTTTTTATTTCAGGAAAACAGTGGTACACTTGGATACCGTTTTTCAAAAAATTCTAAAATAGGCTGTAAGGTCTAGGGAAGATTCAGTGTGGCTCATGCCAAATGTCTCACAACTAGATGTTAAAGTAGAAATTTACTGCCTTTAAGTTACAGCTAAACTCATGATTGAACAGGATTTTTGATCACAGCTCTTTTCTTAATAGGAGTAAGATGGTAATTCATACTTTGTTGTGAAAGTTTTAATTTTTTTTATTTGAAAAGCAATAAATCTTTGTAGACACGTGGAAAACACAAAATGAAAAGGAAGAAAGTAAAAATCATACCAATTAGTGGTAACCACTGCTAACGTTTTAATGGACATCTTTTAGTTTATAATCCTTTTTTAAATGCATAATTTAATTTTTTTTAAATTGGGATCTTACTGTAATTTTGTAATTTACTTTTTCATTTTATATTGTATTTCCCTATGTGATTAATCTCTATAGCATGATTTTTTGAGTACTAAACTAATCCTCATTTTGGATATGGGGTTATTGCTCGTGAATATTGCTGACCAAACATCTTTGTAGATAAATCTTGACATTTAGGATAAGGTCTTAAAAGTAAATTTCTGGGTCAAATGGCATGCACATTTTCAAAACTGAAGATACACATCATCATATCTATTCAGAAAGGTTGTACCCATTTTTTCTGTCTCCCATTAGGGTTTGGATTGTGCTTGTTTACAAATACCTTTGTTTACAAGTGGGTGTTATTTAAAAATAAATGTCAACTAGGTAAAAGTAGGGATCTTACTGTTTCATTTGCATTTCTTTGATTACAGTTGATGTTGAAATTTTAACATGGTAACCGAATGTGAATCTCATTTAAGAGCTCCAGTTCTTAAGGGGAAACTGCAACATCCATAGGTCAGGGGTGGAAGTGGTGGGGGGTGGGGAATTAAAGAGGGGGAAAAAATAATGTCTTAAAAGCACTTGGCATGTATTGAGTGAACAAAGAAAGTTATTATTTCTTTTCTTCAGAGTAAAGAAAAATCTGAAGGGTCTGGGATTAGTTTTTTGGGGTAGTAAAAAGGTGAAGAAGGGCAGGAAGATAGAGGACCATACTTAAACAACTAGCTTTTTCCCTTGATGTTATCATTTGACATATTGAGCACCTAGCTTATATAAAAGGGTTTTTGGGTTGCTTTTAATGAACACCTACTGTAGAAAAGTGTGGAACAGACCCTTGTTCCAAGTTTTCATGTAGATGGGAGATCAGATAGAGTAGGGATTCCCCAGTCCCTGGGCTGTGGACAGGTACTGGTCCGTGGCCTGTTAGGAACTGGGCCACACAGCAGTAGGTGGGTGGTGGGTGGGTGGGCAGGCAGGTGGGCAAGCAAGCAAGCGAAGCTTCATCTGTATTTGCAGCCACTCCCCAGTGCTAACATCACTGCTGCAGCTCTACATCAGATCCTCAGGCATTAGATTCTCATAGGAGCACTGGTCCCTGGTGCCAAAAATGTTGGGGACCCCTGTTAGACTTTATGTATATATGTGAGAAAAGTATATTATTAAGATTATAATTTTAGAAGTAGAAATTACTGCATGCTCATGTTGGTGAGGAAGACTTCATGGAGGAGATGGTCTTTGTCAGGCCTTGAAGAATGGGTGGTTCTTTGAGAACAGTGTAGGATATATCACATGTTTAAAGATAAAAAAAAAAAAAGCAGTATGTTAGTAAGCTTTTTACAAAAGAGTCTGATCCCTTGTCCCTCCTAAGAATTTTTCTAAAAGGGATGCTTAAAAAAGTATTAAAAGCAATTGGGTAGAGGCAATTGAAAGATCAAATGGTGCTGGAGCATGTTTAATAAAAAAGGAGTATGGATTGTTTTTCTGTGGCCAAGTACAGCAAAGAATTGGAAAAATTGCCTGAATAGTTCCAAATGTGACTTCTTTAAAAACTATGGAGATATGTTCCCCCTTCCCCTTGTTTTTGAGCATGTATATTTATCTGCCACAAGAAATCCTGACATGTACTCTAAAATTGCCAAACTAGAGAAAAGGACAAAAGGAGAGTGTACAGAGAACCTCTGACTTTCTTATCCCTTCTGTTTTTTTTTTTTTTTTCAAATTAGTCACATTTTATCTAGCTGAAAGGATGCTTGTCTGTTTTTGGCACTGCTCCATTTTTACAGCTATTCTCTTAGTAGGCATTTTGCCTGTATTGAGCCAAATTTGGGATTTGAGTGTATAATTTTCTTTAAAACTGCTACTTTAACGAGTCGCCCAATATAGAGAGTTGTGGCAACTCTTAATACCTTTATTTCCAGGGTCTTGGCACATAGGTATCTGTTGAAATACATCATGAAAACGCTATTCTGAATTTAAACTTGGGTCCTTGTGTGTATATATTTTTTTATGACTTCTAACTGGTTATAATAAATTTCAATAGTTCTATGGGTTTAATATCTTTTAATTTTCCACAGAGTTAATTTTTGGGTCAAAAAGGGAATGTTTAAATTGTTTGGCTGAGTCAAGGAAACCTCTGGGTTTGATGGATTTCTGATCTGTGTGTTACAAAACTTTGTAGTCACCGTATCAAAAATAACTTTTGGAAATGGAACTTTAGGGCATTGTTGCTTTATAAAGGCTTGTAAGAAAACAAAATGCCTTATAAAAAATATGGAATAATTCAGCGTTATCTGTTGCATAGTCCAAAGAAGGTTGTTGAAGAATTAGCTAGCTCTCATCACTTTCCATTTTTACTGTCACCTCCTGACTTTGGGCTCCTCACCTTATACTCAGTCTTTTTTAGTTGCCTTAATATCTAATTTCCCTGTTTTTAGATTTTCATTACACTTCTTACTCACCCATCACTTTCAGTTTATCTTTACAACACAGCTTTGATCCTATCACTCCTCTGCTTCAAATTTTTCCGTGGCTCTCCTCAGGATAATGCCCAGCACTCCTAACCTAAACTTTTAAAGTTAGCCTTAATCTTGTTTTCAGGGCTCAGAGGGATGCAGCATTCTCCCAGATGTCTTCATTAATAACTCTCATTTAAATAACCTAATATAACACTTTCTTTTACTGTCCTTTTAAACTTGTTCGTGTAACAATCTTGAGAGTTAGGACTATTATTAGCAAATTGTATTTATCTAGTATCTAGAATAGTGCTTTGTTCTTTAATTACTGGCTTGAAGTAGGTAAGGTGGGAGATCTGCCTCATTTATTTATGTCACATTGTAATAGGTGTACCAGGCATCATTTCAATAAATATGAAACAATGAATTGCACATTTATTTGCATGTAAACATGTATGCATATCTTACCAAAGATGGGCAAATATAATTTTATTCCATCTTATATTTTAAAAGTCTGTACCTTATAACTTGCCTTCAGGAAAGCTTATGAAGAAAAAAAAGTTTCCCAAATGTTAGGGGATTGTATAAATGATATGTTGACTATATAAATGATTAAGTTTTGACAAGGAAATTTTTGGATAAAGTAAAGGGAAAAATAGCTGTATGCCAAGATTTGTTACAAAGATGAGAAATATACTCCTTTTTGTTAACAAATTGTATTTTTGGTAACTTCAGTTTTCTGGAAATCTGGAGCACAGAAGAATTTAGTTTTGAATTATTCAACAAACATGCCCATTTGTTATAGTTGGAAGATGATGGATTTGACTATTACAAAGACCTGGGTGTGTATCCTTATTTGGTTACTTACTAAATGTATGTCCTTGCAGATTGCTTAATCGGAGCCTCACTGTCCTCTAATTCTTTAAAAACTTGGGCCACAGAATGAAAGTACATCTCCCCCCACCAAAATAAACAAACAAAAAAGTACATTAAGAGCAGATGTAAGACCCCTTGGGTGAGATTTATTTGCAAGACTTCCCTGTAGAAGAAAATAGAGAACTTTTTGAGGACTGTAAAGTTGCAGAACCTAATAAAATTTTTCTGAATTTTTTGTTGCGTAGAGTCCCCTGAGTTGTTATTCATTTTAGCATCTCTTAATTAATGAACAAAATTGACTTCTTAAATTTCAATCTCATTTAAAATATCTAACTTAAATGAATTTCAGTTGAAAATTTTATCTCTAAGTACACTTATATTCAGGTATATGCTTTAATACTTGTTAATACTTGATAATAAGCTTTGGGAAAATACTTTTGAGTGTATACATTTGTATACTATTTTACATTTTTCTTCATCTCTTTAGATAAATGCATAAAAACATTTTTATGACTCAGTATTCTTTAAATGGGAATAGCAAAATTCTGTTACATCGTGCTGGTTACTATGGAAACAATAGATTTCAAATGTAAAATAGTATGCAAATCTTATAGGAAAACAACTTTATGTTTATCTCCTGATTTGATAGTAATGAAGAAAGGAGATGAACTGTCTTATATACTCTTAAAAGCATTTTTAAAGCTTAGGGATTTTGAATGGTCTTGTTGGCCAAAGGGGCAAAGTTGATGGGGCAAAAGTATTTGAAGGAGTTCAGAACAGGCCTCCTCAAGATGTGCCACTTTGGCCTGTGGATTATTTTGAGCCAAAGGCAGTTGAGACCCTGTGGGTCCAGGAGAAACTTCTTCCCCTCAACTACCTAGAAGAATCTACATTAGAGTCCTTGCCCATAATAAGAGTTATTACGAGAGATAACATTTTATGACCTATCTATGGGCCAGGGCAGACTTCTAATTACTGAACTTCTGTTCTTTTTATCATCCTGCCAGTGACCTTCCTCCTCTCTGAAGCCCCAAGGCATCATTCCTTGACTCAGGATGCTATATATACCTCATTTTATTTTTCTCTCTCTGAACCTCTCATGTATGTGGGGTTCTGTTATGTACACACACAATTAAATTTAGTTATTTTCTCTTGTTAATTTGTATCCTGTCGATTTAATTATTATACCAGCTGGAAGAACCTAGAAGGGCAGAGTAAAATTTCTTCCTCCCCCACATTGTCTGATATCTGACGTTGTTAATACATCCTCTTCAGAAGTCTTCAAAAGTTTTTATTTTTGCAGTTTGCATTGTAGTTCCAGTTTTATATGAGAAAGTTTAGATTTATGAATTGTTTTTTTTTCTTTTGTTTTGCCTTTTGTTCTTTATAAGTTCTTAACATTTTATAGGAACAAATAGTTAAAACATTTTTTTTTTCGTTTTTGGATTTTCTGATTGGCTAATAGCTCTTCCTGCCCTTAAGAAAAATACTTTATTGAAATCTAAATTTGTGTCTTTGTCAATATTATTCTAGGCTACATCTGTCTGGGGCAGGGGGAGGAGAGCCCAGCACTGCTATAAAAGCTCCCCCAGGTGACTGTTATGACTGCAGATCAGTATTTTTAACCCTAGCTGTATATCATGTCAACATATTAAAATATTTTTTACATTTACTTTTTTAAGGTAGGGGTGTCTGTACAATGCCTCTTTTCAGGATCCTCAGTAGCTAGAATGGAGTGGCTAGTTGTATCTCAAGAGTTTAGCAGTCTCATGAAGAATGGAAGATTATAGTTGAGCTTGCAGACTTTCTTCTGTGTTAACTTTAACATCACTAGAAACTACATGTAATAAAATAAATGATATTAGCATACTAAATACCTGTAAAATATTATGATCCTTGGTTGGTTATTTCCTAAGGACCAGCAGTGTTGGTATTATGTTGGAGGCCTAAATGTGCAGTTTCAGGCTCCACCCTGGATTCACTGAATCAGCATATGCATTTTAACAAGATCCTCAGGTTATTCATATGCATGCTAAAAGTTTTGATAAGCACTGCTATTGAGGATATAACACTAAAGTAATAAGACCTGGTCCTTCAATAGTGGTCTAGTCATATATTTTCCTTATAATTTCCTTATTTCCATTATGCATTTGGCTGCATAATGTCCAAAACCCCTGTGAGTGATATATTAGATTTATTTTTAAATACAGTAAGTCCTCAACATCAATACGTTCATGGAACTGCAGTGAAATGACTTACAGCAAAACCACACTTACCATAGGCTGTTTGATACAAGAGTTAAGTTTCTACAGCACATTTATGGTCACAAAAGCATCACCATACTTCTAAAGAAAGACTTAGTACTTCTGATAGTAAACATCGAAATAAATGTGAGCTATATGTACATTTAAAAGAGATTAATAAAAAGATTATTATTTTCCAGTCCACTTATTCCAGTTCAAGGTTGATGGTGGCTGAAACCTATCCTGGCAGCTCAGGGCACAAGGCATGAACCAACAACTATGGACAGGACGCCCTTCTGTTAGAGGGTGCACTCATCCACACCGACACTTACTCAGACTGGGACAGTATAGACACACAGATTCACCTAACATGCACATCTTTGGGATATGGGAAGAAATTGGCATACCCGGAGAAAACCCATGCTGACATGGGATGAATGTGCAAACTCCACACAGACAGTGACTCTGACCTGGAATTGACATATTTTTTTTTCCATCAATGTTACAATTAAATGATGTTAAATGACGTGATGTTGTTTGAGGACCTGCTATACTAGAACTTGAATGTCCTCGTGTCTTGACATGTATTTTAGGGAGCATATACATATTCTGTTGATGCTTAAACTTTAAACACTTGTAGGAGTAAAAAGTCCCTCTCCATTGTAAAAAGCTGTCTCTCAAGTTTTTAAGAAGTATTAGTTAACTTCATAATACCTATTTTTTAAGCAAAATATTTTAGCATGATGAAGTACTGGATTCACAGGAATTCATTCAAAAAGGAGTAAATTTGTCACCATTAGAGACACTCAAAATTATGTTTTGCAGGTCTTGAATTTAGGTCAAGAGAAAATATTTTAAATTTAATTTGAACAGTGTCAGAATTGATGGACAGCCCCAGTTTTTCATCACATTGGAGTATAACCTCCCTTGGCAATTATCCTTGAAGGGACAATACTAATTAGAGTATTTTTTCCCCTGGAAATTGATTAATGAATTGGTTGTATTGCTTTATCCTCTCATTTAATAAATGAAGGTGCCAAGGGGAATAGGTGGAATTTGATTTTTTCAAAATCTGCCTTACTGAAATAATTTACATAAAGTCCACTGATTTTTGAGTACGGTTTGATGAGTTTTGATACATGTATAGCTTTATAACCACCACCATCACCACAGTCATGATGTAGAACATTTCCATCATCTCAAAAAGTTCCCTTTATAGTTCCGTAGCTTCAGCTGCTATAACGAATTACCATAAATTGGTGACTTAAAATAACACACATTTATTTCTCAGTTATGGAGACCGGGAAGTCCAAGATTAAGGTGCCAGAGATTTGGTGTCTAGTAAGAGCCCTCTTTCCGGTTTGCAGATGGCTGTCTTCTTGCTGTATCCTAATATGGTAGAGATCATCTCTCTCAAGTCTCTCATTAATCCTGTATGTGAGGTTCCACCCTCATAACCAAATTATCCCCTGAAGGTACCACCTCCAAATACCATTGAGGATTTGGGCTTCAGCATGTGAATTTGGCGACACACAAACATTCAGTCCATAGCACTCGTCAATTCTCTTCCTTTACCTTCAGCTCCTGGCAAGCACTGATCTGGTTTCTGTTACTACAGATTTGCTTTTTCTAGCATTGAATCAGACAGTATAATATTTTGCGTGTGACTTCTTTTACTTAGTAGAATGCTTTTTAGATTTATCTGTGTTGTGTATTTCAGTAATTCGTTTCTTTTCATGGCCAAGTAGTAATCCATTGTATGGATTTAACACAGTTTATTTATTTTCCAATAAATGAACACATTTAAGTTGTTTTCCGTGTATGGCCATTATGAATAAAGCTGCTATGAACGTTTGTGTTCATGTTTTGTTGTCATATGTTTAATTTCTCTTTTAAGTACCTAAGAGTATGATTGCCAGTTGTATGGTTAAGTGTATGTTTAACTTTATATAGGATATTGCTAAAACGTTTTTCAGAGTGGTGGTATCATTTTATATCCTCATCAGAAATATATAAATGCCAGTTGCTCCTAACAAACTCTTGTCATTATAAATTTTAGCTATTCTGGTGAGTGTGTAGTGTATGTCATTGTGGTATTAATTTATATTTCTCTAACATCTAATGGTGTTGAGTATATTTTCATATGCTTACTGACCATTTATATATCTTTGAAGTGTCTGTTAAAATCTCTCCCATTTTAAAATGGAATTGTTCTTATTGAGTTGTAGGAGTTCTTTATGTATTCTGAATACTGGATTTTGGTGAATGATTTTTATGTCTGTCCTGAGGTATGTTGGTCTTTAGTTTTGTTACCTTGTAATGTCTGTCTGGTTTTGGTATTAGGATAATAATACTGGCTTCATAAAATGAATTGGGAAATGTTCACTTTTTTTCTATTAGAGTCTGTGTAGAATTGGTATAATTTCATCCTTAAATATTTGGTGGAATTCACCAGTGAATCCATCAGGGCCTAAAGTTTTCTTTGTAAGGCGTTTAATGGATTTGATTTTAAACCTAATTTTTTTCAGTTTTCCATAGTAAAGAGTGAGTACCTTCTTTTATTTAGCCAACTGACAATGAGTTTCTTTTGGTAGGATTCTTGCTTTCAGATTTTAGGAGGTAAGAATCGGTGTGTGTTTAGAACTGCATTTCTGGGGAAGTGGGTTGAGATGTATGGTGGGATAGGCACAGAATTTTGCAATCAGTTGACTTTGTCTTGTGTGTAGTGTAAACATTTTATTTTTGGCCCTCTGTGGCACTCTTCTGCCCCTCCCAATTACTAGATCTGGAGGCTTGATCAGATACATGTTTTAAAAAAATTTTCCCCAGAAGTAAATTATTGGTGGTGTCTGGTCCTTCCTAATGCATCAAATCAGGAGTCACAAAATGTGTTTTTTTGATGTTAAGACTGATTGGAGTTAGAGATTGATCGAGTCATTATGCTCTATCCCATCAGCTTATGATCCAGTAGTCTTAAGTAAATAAACATTGTGCATTGCTGCCTTTTGAAGTCCACATTTTTAGGTAGTGAAGACTACTTGGATTCTATTTCTGCAGGACCTTAGATACTCCTTAATTGATTCCTGGATAACAGTGTTAAGTCAGATATTTAGTTCTTATAAGTGTGTGTTATTTCTAATTGGGATTTTGTTTTAGGAAATCTGTTTCATTCTGTATTATACTTGATCTTGAAAATAAATGAAAAGAATTAGATATTTTACAGATATTTATTAAGAACATAAACTAGATATCTAATATACATATATTGTTATTTAGTAATTATTTTATACTTAATACTAATATAACCTTTTAAGGAATTTTTCTTCATGAACTAGATTGGCTTAGTTGGATTAATTGAGGCTTCTTAGAGCCTCTTCTAAGGCTCTCCTAAGAGCAAGATAAAGCACAAGTCAGTATACCCCCTTTCCCTGGTAGAATTTGCTTTAACAAGCATAGGAGGTCTACATTATTTTAAAGACCTTGTAATTATATCCAAAGTTGTTACTGTCTGGTTCAAATTTTCCTTGTTGATCTTTAAAACTGTGACTAGCAAATGCCAGAAAAAATTTTTCTTCAATGATTCCTTGCTTTTCCACTTGTAAAGTGCTCTGTTGTTGAAGCACTTTGAGTGAAATTCTGACAATTAGGTCAAGTTTGCTTTGAACTTACGTATTGCTCTTTTTTTGTTGGCTTTACTGATGCATTCACTTTCTGAAAAATTCTGTTTTGTCGATAATGATTTGATTTCAAATAGTAATTTCTTCTCAGCTTCCAGGTAACATTACCGGAAAATTCTTCAGTGCACCCAGAATGGCACTTAATTCTTCCTGCTGAATTTCAGTGCCAGTGAGTTCTCTTCCTAAACCTCGCAGACCATCTTTTTTAGCTAAAAACATATTCCTTTGCTAGCTCATCTATCCAGTTTTTAAGCAATTTGAAGAATGTAGATTGTGCCTCTATTAAGGAAATGGTCTCTTTGGTTAAGAGTTTTATGGATTTGCTGATACACACATACTATCAAGTTGCCTCACATCATTAATCAGCCTGTCACATTTAGCAAAAATTACTGATAATTTTACTGACCTAGAGATCTATGCTTCCTTCAGTTATATTTCGTTGTCTGTCACAACTGTGCTTTGTCGAACATGAATGTTTGACCCTGGAAGATAACTCATACTCTTTTATTTCTCACTTCTGTAGATTTTAAAATACCATGCTTTATTTCTACAGTGACAGTTTTTTTACTTTAAAGAAATTGATATTCGGTGATATACTTTTAAAAAATACTATAGTGAAAGCAAAACGTTCCAAATTTGAAGAAAATTTACAAAAAAAAAATCAGAGTGCATATATTTGTGCTAAGCACACCCTCAGGTTTTTATCTAGATGACTAACCTCTTCTGATGAGCCAGTGATCCTTAATTTTGAGTTAGTCATAGTGTTTATAGTTATAAATTTGAATTTTGATCCTTTTGTGGGAATCTTAACTATAGTAAAGGTAAAGAAAGCAGAGTGGAATTATTGAAAGTAAAGCTATTTTGATTTGAGGCTTTGCTAGTTTCTGCTTATGGAGGCATCGATGGGACCTTAATTGGTTTTGCTGTCTGTAGTCTGTGTTGATAGCCAGGTCCAGCTTTTTACCCCATTCAGTTGAGAGAACCACATTGTTTTTATGGGAAAAAAAAAAGTTTGCTTTCTTAATGTTAAGTCGAAAGTTGGGTTCCTGACCAAACATTCTATAAGAGATAAATCAGATATACTGTACAAGCAAATATATAGCAACTATAAACCTTTTCGATTAGTTTTCAGCATTAAATTATGTACTGTATACAAGGTACTCTTAAATATGCAAGCAGCATATAATCTTTTTTGAATTTAAAAAATTATCTGCAAAATACTGTTTAACCAACCATTTAATACTTTGCTCCTGTAGAATTAAAAGGACTTCTGGGTTGTAATTGACACTTTTTTCTTAAAGCTACTTAGATTTTAAATAGACAGTTCATACAAGAGGAAACAAATACTATTCGTAAATGGTCAGCATCAAGCAAGGCAAGGATATGCATATTAAAGCAACATGGATGTTGTTACTAAAGAACTGAATTTTAAATTTAATTTGCTTATATTTAAAAAAACTGAAGTAGTTTTGTCAGTACGGATGCAAAAATGAATGGAAATTTACTGTGGTATTTGATTCAAAAAAGTTTTTTAGAAAACATTATGCTGGGAAAAACCTGTATATGTGAATCTACTTTTTTAGTTCTAAATTTTATGAAATTTAAGTGATCATGTATTTTTTGATAAACATTAATGTCCGAATTGAAATGTTCTATAAGTGTAAAATACACAGTGGATTTCAAAGACACTATGAAAGAAGAATATAAATATATTAATTTAAAAATATGAATTGAAATGACAATATGTTGAGTATATTGGGTTAATAAAATAATATTAAAATTACTTGTCTTGTCATTTATCTGGATTCACCTAATGATATATTAAATTGGAATTTGATTGTGTTGTACCTTTCCTGGAAAGTTTGTTTTTTGTGCATTCAAATAGCGCACCTGGCTATATCTGTATACCATTGGAAGAGGCAGTGATAATATTCTTTTAAATTAAATATTGATTGCTTTTACTTTCAAAGATTCTCTCTTGTAATTGCTCTTTAGATTGTATTTGTCACCATTTGTAGCACAGTTTGAAGTAGTGTTGGTTTTGCTATGTATAGTTAAAAGTGCCTTGTGATATGGAGGCAAAGACTTCAAATCAAATAAGCTAGATTTTTTTCTGTAAAGAGATTAAAAATGCATTAATATGGGTATGTAATCTTTGAGAATAGTGGTTTTGTGGATAAGGGATTATTGCACTGTTGACTAATGTGACACTCCTCAGTGGATCAGCTGTCTCCTGGGAAAGAAGGACTATCATTGCATTGAACAAAGTAGATACTATATGTTCCTTAGATTAGAAACTGACACTTACGAGACAGGCTCAAGGACCCAGTCTCTTAAAAATATTGATGTGGGAGAGGATAAGTTCCCCAGGAATAACTTGTTGCTACATGAGATCAAGCAAGGAAGAAAGCCAGATATGTTACATAGCCTCTGAAATTAGCTATTAGGTTTTTTTTTTTAACAGAAATTTCAACTTTAGGAATTTGTCTCTGCTGTTACATGTTCTACAGTTATCACTATTTAGTAAGGTCTTCTGCAAATGTTACCTTCTTTTGGTGTGCTGGGTGAACAAAGGAAGGATTTATGTATCTGTTCGGGGAGCTATGTAATTTTGAAGTGGTGACTATGGTGTTTAGTGAAAAAGAGCCCCAGAGGCAGGTGAAACTCTAAGCTATAACTACCTTCCTCACTGACCATTCTTGTATCTTCCACTAAAACACTAATCCTGTGCTTTGCTTTAATATGAGAAGCTGTACCATTGGTTACTCTTATTAAATTAGAGACTTGTTAGCTTTATCATAAGTATCATTTTTGGAGACTTCTTAGGGCCTTAACATAGCTCTTTAAGTTTCAGAATGAAAAATGTCTACATTTCATATATATATTTTAATCTTTGTAATTTGGAATAATTTCCAGATCATGCCTACAAGGAAAATTGGAATTTGAATTATTAGGTGAAATTGATCCCCCCTCCCCAACTTGTTTCTGTGTGCATACAGTAGCAAAGTTGTTTATAGAATAATACAGGACTCAGGAACAGCTACTGTTCATAGTTAGCTCTTAAAGACTTAATTGAAATAGAGGCCATTTTTAGTATTGTTGCTTATCTGTATATCTAGTGGGAAATCTTACTGATATTCTTGGTCCTATTACAGAGGGAATGAGAAATCCAATGTGTACTTAAACAGTACTTGTGACTATTTTCAAATGATTATAATGGGGGTCTGGATGTGGGGTGGGAAGTTATTTGAAATTTTGCTTTAGTTGTGATCCTTGAGGAAAAGTTTATAATGTAAGAATTAAAGTAATGAGTTTCTCTCTTTTTTTTAAATCCTAGGTGAGAATTATGAAGATGATGACCTAGTAAACTCTGATGAGGTTATGAAGAAACCATGTCCAGTACAGATTGTTCTTGCTCATGAAGATGACCATAACTTTGAGCTTGATGAAGAAGCTTTGGAGCAGATATTGCTGCAGGAGCACATTCGTGATCTTAACATAGTAGTGGTATCCGTGGCAGGAGCTTTTCGTAAAGGGAAATCATTTCTACTGGACTTCATGCTTAGATATATGTATAACAAGGTGAATAGTGTCTTTTAAATTGAACCCAGTTAAAAACAATCAACTAACCTTATTTTAAAACATAGACAAAAAACAGTAAGAGCTGTATTTTTAATTTAAAAAAATACATTTCTTGATAAGACTTCTCAGTTAAGACAGTAAGTTTTTTTGAGCCCTTGATTCTTCTTCATCGCCATAATTCCTTTTAGCTTATAGTACATATTGATATATATGATTGAGCATCTATGTTCCAGGCATTGTAGTTCTAATCTAAGATGTCTGAATATACTCTAAAGTCTCTGAAGTACTAGTCATCTCTCCCTTTCTATTATTGCCCTCATACCTTCTTCTTGATCACTTTTGCAATCATAGGTGAAGTAGGCTGCTAAAAAGCCCTTTGTAAAAGTATATCTATGGTCCTTAGTTAAGTCACCTTCAGTGACTCTTAATTTTTGAGATAAGTAATTACCAGTTCCGTATAGTGGCTTATGGCCTTCCATGTTAGCCTCATTTCTTGGCTTTGTTTGTCAGGTATACTGTAGTTTTTGTAGTTCCTTGAGCGTGTCTTGTTATTTATATCCTTTGCTGATATTTTCATAGGAAGCCTTCCCTGATGTCTAAGACTATGTTATGTCTTTATCCCAACTCTCATGGCACAGGTTATATGTTTCATTGGTGCTACTTTTTTTTTTTTGACACAACTTTAGTCCCTTATTTTTTTTCTGGCTATTTTAACCTCTGTCAGAAGTGGGCCTTATCTTGATTACCATATCTCCTGCACCTAGCATAATAATTGGCCCGTAGTAAGCACTTTTCTATTTTGGTGATGAACCTTCCTCTTTCGATGTAATTGTTATTTCCCTTGCCGTCCCTGATTTTGACTTTTTCCCCTTGAAAAAAGCAAAAAAAATTTTTTTCTCTTGAATCAGAATGTTTTTCTAATGGTTGAAAGTTGGGCCTAGGAAATGGGAGTTTGATAGAGACCAAGAAGGAATTGGAAATTTGGAATGGAGCAACATAGTGGGAAGGGCTTTATAGGGGACTTTTGACATTTAGAAGCCACATGAAGATGCTGGAACTAACACTCTGACAGAATTATGTAATTGTCTAAACATCTGTCAGGGTGCTCACCTTTATGAGTTTTATGTAAACCTGTAACTGGGTTTGATCTGCCTTGAGTTAAGTAGTAAGGTAAACATTCCCAGTTGTTTTTCTAGGAAGCTTCTCATAAAATTATTTTCATAGGGATCTTTTTAGGCATGTCCCAGTATGCTTGAGTATTAAGAATGTAGTTCATATTAAAGAACACTTTTTTACATATATTGGAAATTGAGAAAGATACAGTAGTTTAAAGTTTTTCCATTTAGACTTGATTTTCTCTCCCAGGGTTTCATATCTGAAATAGAGACATATATAGGCATATTCTTTTAAAAGAACACTGTACACTTAAAAGAGATGAAGAATTCTTGCATTTTGAGGTTCTGACTCCTTAAGTTAGTTTGTGTGTATTGTATCTGTCTGTGTCTGACCTGTTCACTGCAAATAAATGTGTATTTGATTCCAAGTAGGTCACAGACAGTAGAATGTTAAAAGGAGAAAGGAGCTTATCTCACTTGTCTAGCAGTGACAAATAAGTTCCACCTCAGGTAGCATTTCTGATTCCATCTCTTATCAATTAGTAGTGGCTCTTCAGAGGTGGAGTAGCAGCCCACACATGTGTCATGTATTTGAACTCTTTGAGCTACCAGAATTCCCCCTCTCCTGGGGGAGACACTAAAGCCACAGAAAAGTTATGAGGCCCGAGTGAGATTACATACCTAGCTAGTAGCTTCTAGGTTGAAATATCTTTATTAATTTTCACTCATAAAGTTTCCAAATAGAATTTCTGATGTAAGTAATTTAATGTGAATTCTCTTAATTTAAAATTGCATTAAACAATATCTGATTATTGGGATAAAATGCCTCTACTTTTTTGGGGATAACATGTTTCTACTGAGTAATAGATCATGTTCTTCCTGGGAGATGAAAGAAGAAATGACAGTGGGATAGTTTTGAATTTATTTCATTAACTTTTATGCCTGCAAAGGTGGGATGCTAGCTGAAGAAGGTAGGCGGTAATATATGTGGTCTTTTGTGACTGGCTTCTTTCACTTAGCATACTGATTAAAGGTTCATTTATGTTGTAGTATTATTGGTACTTCATTCTTTTTTAAGACAGTAATATTCTATTGTATAGATATGCCCAATTTTATTTATTCATTAGTTAATGGACATTTAGGTTGTTTCCACCTTTCAGATTATGAGTAATGCTATAATTATATTAATATTTATAATACTAATTTTATATAATAAGACATTGACATATATAATAATATTAAGTAAAGTTCCAGCTTCATTCTTTTATATGTGCCTCTCCAGGTGTCCCAGCACCATTTGTTGGGAAGACTTTTCTTTCCCCGTTGAATGGTCTTGGCACCTTTATTGAAAATTAGCTGATCATAGGTACATGAATTTATTTCTGGACTCTCAATTTTGTTTCAGTGATCGGTATGTCTATTCTTATGCCAGTACTTATACTGTCTTGATTACTGTTGCTTTGTAGTCAGTTTTCAAATCAGGAAGTGAGAGTCCTCTTATTTCGTTCTTCTTTTTCGAGATTGTCTGTCTATTCTAGGTCCCTTGCAGTTTCATATGAATTTAAGATTTGGCTTGTCAGTTTCTGTGGGAGGTTAACTGAGATTCTGTTGGTGATTGGGTTGAATCTGAAAGTTCAATTTGAGGAGTATTGCCATCTTAATTTTAAGTGTTCTAATCTATGAACATGAGATGTTTTCCTATTTATTTAGATCTTTAATTTCTCTCAGAAATGTTTTGTAGTTTGCAGAGTATGTTTAACACTTTTGTTAAATTTATTTTTTATGCTATTATAAATGAAGTTTTTAAAATTTTATTTTCATACTGTTCATTGCAAGTCTACAGAAATACAATTGATTTAAAATTTTTTCAAATGATTTCTGTATGTTGATCTTGTATCTCGCAGTCTTGCTCAACTTATTTATTAGTTCCAGTAGTTTTTTAGTGGATTTTTTAGAGTTTTCTGTATACAAGATCATGTCATCTGTAAATAGAGATAGTTTCACTTCTTTTCCAATCTGAGTATCTTTTATCTTTCTTTCTTGGCTAATTGTCCTTGTTAGAACTTACAGTATAGTGTTTAGTAAAAGTGATAAGAGTGGGCATCTTTTTTCCTAATCTTTAGGGAGACAACATCTGGTTCTCACCACTATGTATGATGTTAGCTGTAGGATTTTTTTTGTAGATTTTAAAAAATTCTACAAAATTTAACTTCAGGAAGTTCCTCTCTATTCCTGGTCTGCCAGGAGGTGTTATTTATTTATTTTTATTTTTTTATTTTTATATATTTTTGATTATGAATGGATGTTGGATTTTGTAAAATGCTTTTTTTTTTTTTTTGCATCATTTGACAAAATCATACAATTTTTTTTTAGTCTGTTGATGTACTAGATTACCGTATTAATTTTTTGAATATTGAGTCAGCCTTGCATCCCTGGAATAAATCACACTTAGTTGTGGTGTATAATTCTTTTCATATATTTTTGGTTTCAATTTGCTAATTTTGTTGAGTAATTTTGCATCTTTGTTCATGAGATATGTTGGTCTGTAGTTTTTCTTACTTGTAATGTCCTTTAGCTGATTTTGGTATTAGGATAATACTGGCCTCATAGAACGAGTTAGGAAGTGTTCCCTCTGCTTCTATTTCCTGGAAGAGCTTATAGAGAAATTGTGTTATTTCCTTCCTGAATTTTTGGTAGACTTCACGAGTGAATCTCTCTGGTCTTGGTTATCATTTTTAGAAGGTTATTAATTATTGATTAAATTTTTTTAGTAGATATAAGCCTATTCAGATGATCTATTTTGTGTGTGTGTGACATTGGTGGTTTGTCTTTCAAAGAATGGGTGCATTTCCAACTAAGTTACCAAAATTGTGGACATAGAGTTGTTTATCTCTTTGATGTCATGGAATTAGTTTTGACTCTTTTATGATTTCTGATATTATTAGTTTGTCTTTTCTCTCTCTCAGATCAATATTATTGATCTTGTCAAAGGACCAGCTTTTGATTTCATTGATTTTTTTTCTGTTGATACCCTGTTTTCTTTTCAGTTTTATTAGTTTCTTCTCTAATTTTATTCTCCTTGCTTTATGTTATATTGCTCTTTTTTTCTAGTTTCCTAATGTGGAAATTTAGATGATTGGTTTTACATCTTTTCTGGTGTGTGTACCCAATACTATAAATTTCCCTCTAAGCATTGCTTTTGCTGCATTTTATACATTTTTGTAAGTTTTATTTTTGTTTTGTTTTAGTTCAAAATATTTTAAAATATTTCTCTTGAGGCTTCTTTTTTGACCCATGTGTTATTTAGAAGTGTATTGTTTAAACTTCAATTATTTGGGTGTTTTCCAGCCCCAATTTATTTCCAACCCCAATATTATCAATTTCTAGCTTAATTCTATTGTGACCTGAGAGAATAGTTAATATAACCTGTTCCATTAACTTTGTTTTAAGGCCAAGAATGTTGTCTGTTTTGGTGAATATTCTGTGTGAGTTTGGGAATGTTCTGCTGTAGGATGAAATATTCTATAATTCCAATTAAATTCATTTGATTGCTGGTGGTGTTCAGTTCAACTGGGTACTTACTGATTTTCTGACTGCTGGGTCAGTTACTGATTGAGAAATGTTGAAGTCTATAGGTATAGTGGATTTGTCTATTTCTCCTTGAAGTTGAGTTTTTGCCTCACATATTTTGATGCTTTGTTGTTAGGTGCATATATATTAAGGATTGGTAAGGTTTTTTTTGAGAATTGACTCCTTTATCATATGTAAGACCACTCTTTATCCTGATAATTTCCTTGTTCTGAAGTCAGCTCTGGCTGAATTTAATATAGCTACTCTAGCTTTCATTTGATTAGTGGTTGCATGGTATGTCTTCCTCCATTTTTTTTTCTTTAAAGCTATATGTGTCCTTATATTTAAACTTTTTTTTGGTAGACAACGAATAGTTGGGTCTTCTTTTAAAATCCATTTTAACAGTTTATGTCTTTTATTTAGTAGTTTATTTAGATCATGCACATCTAAAGTAATTGATATAGTTGGATTAATATCTCACATTTGCAACTATTTTGTTTGTTGTACTTTTTGTTTTTTTAGCTTCTCTTTTTCTGCCTTTATTAGCTTTAATTGAGCATTTTATATGATTTCATTGTCTATCCTCTGTTAATATATCCATTATACTTATTTAAAAATTTTTTTTTAGTGGTTGCCTGGGGTTTGCAATATACCTTTACAGCCAATCTAATTTTACTTTAGAATAATACTACTCTAAAATACTAGCTCAGGTACCTTATGACAGAGTGTTCCCAATGCCTTCTTCCTGTCCTTTTTAACATATAACATTGCTGTCACTCATTTCCCCATCTGTATATGTGATCACTCAACACATTGTTATTATTAGTACTTTGAACACACAGTTGTCTCTTAAATCAATTAAGAATAAGAAGGATAAAAGGTTTTATTTTACCTTCTTAGTCTTTCTCTGGCACTCTTGTTACATATATATGTCTACATTTCTGACCTATATTATTTTCTTTCCCTTTGAGGACTTTTAACATTTCTTGCAAAGACATGTACTGGCGACAACCTCTTGGCTTTTGTCAGAGGGAGTCTTTATTTCAGTTCCTTCACTTTTATAGGATAACTTCACTGGATACAGAATTTTAGGTTGCTGGGTTTTTTTCTTTCAGCACTTGAAATGTTTTACTTCACTCTCTTCTCATTTGTGTGGTTTTTGATGAGAAGTCCAAAGTAATTTTTATCTTTGTTCCTCTATAGGTAAAGTGTTTTTCATCTCACGCTTCTTTCAGGATTTCCTTTTGCCTTTGTTATTTTGCAGCTAGACTTATATGCCTGGTGTAGATATTTTGATATTTATACCACTTGGTGTTTTCTGACCTTTTCTCAGCCATTATTACTTTTGATATTTCTTTTATTCTTTCCTTCTCCTTCTCTTTCTACTATTTTCATTATACCTATATTATGGCTTTTGTGATTGTCCCATAGTTCTTGGATGATCTATTATTCTTAATCTTTTTTCTTTATGCATTTCATTTTGGGAAGTTTTTATTTTTATATCCTCAAGTTCTTTGTTTCTTTCTTGGTTGTGTCCAGTCTGTGGATAAGTGCATCAAAGGCATTCTTTATTTCTATTACAGTGTTTTCGATATCCAGCATTTTCTTTTGATTCTTTCTTAGAATTTCCATATATTTGCTTATAGTAACTATTTTTGCATGTTGTCTACTTTTTTCATTAGAACTCAATATATTAATCCTAGTTATTTTAAAATTACTATCTTATATTTCAAAATCTATGTCTCATCTGAGTCTTTTCTGATGCTTACCTTATCTCATTAGTCTGTTTTTTTCCTACTTCTTGGCATGGCTTATAATTTTTTTGTTGAAAGCTAAACATGAACTATCAGTTAATAGGAACTGAAGAATTAGGCTTTAAGTGTGAGGTTTAGGTTCATCTAGCTAGGAGGTGAGCTATGTTTAATGTTTTCTGTAGCTATAGGTTCCAGAGACTTCAGTTTCCTCTCCTTCCCCCATTGTCTTTGGGTTTCCTTAAGAACTCCTTAAGTGTCATGCGTCTTGCAGCTTTCATAGTGTAATCCACTGTCATTATATTGGAGCCCTGTTGATGTGGTGGTAAGGTGAGGAGGGGAAGCATTATATCATTTTATGGTTAAATCTTAGTTTTTAAAGTGGTCCTGAGTCCCTGGACAATGACCTTCAGAAGTGTTTCTTAGCTATTTTTTCCCCTCCCCTTACATGAGATAGGAAGGCTAGAAGGGGCTGGAGTTGCCCTTTCCCAGGGTCAGATAAAGCTCGGGTAATGTCTGCCTTGGAGGAAGGCCTTTATTATTCAGACTGCTGTGGGTGTATGTAATTCAAAGTGGTTACTTTTCCCTGGGTGTGTTTAAAAATGATTACTGTTTCCCACCCCTTGCCAGAGAAATTTTCTCATATCTTTCCCCGAGAACCTTGGGGAGGGACATTCTAGAGGTAAAACTCAGGAAAGTGGAGGCCTGCTAAGACTGAGCCTCGGGGAGTTCTTAACTATGAAGCTAGTCTACCCTCAGCTGCCAGCAATTTATCCAGTTTACCATTAAAATGTTCCTTACAATTGGTCTAGTAGTTTCCATTCCTGGTAAATTGACCTCAGCTTGTGATTCTTTGTATTCCCCTACCTCTCCAGATTTTGGTGTGACAGTTTATGCAGCAACCTCAATTCTCTGATCTAAGAAAGAAAAGTCATTCATTTTCAGTTCAGCTTTTTCTTGTGAGGAAGAGTGTGATGACTTGGATTTTTTATATGGGATAATTGAAAATGTAAATCCAGTGGAAGATTATTATAAAGTCAAATCTCCATGTCAAGCGTTAATTAAATTACTAGAATTGTTTCCCCTTTCTCTTCTGGTAGCACTCAACTATACTTTTTGAGAAAAATTGTGGTTAAAAATGCATAACAAAGTTTACTATTTTAGCCATTTTTAAATGTATAGTTTAGTAGAATTCAGTACATTCATGTTATCGTGCAACCATTACCACCAATCTATCTCCTTAACTTTTTCATATTTCCAAACTGAAACTCTGTACCCATTAAACTCCCCATTACCCTCTTCTCCCAGTCCCTAGTAATCACCATTCTACTTTCTGTCTCTGCGAGTTTGACTAGGTACCCCTTATAAGTAGAATCATACAATATTTGTTATTTTATGTCTGGCTTATTTCACTTAGTAATGTCTTCAAGTCAAGGACACCTTTTAACCAGAACCCTTTAAAAAATTATTTGTTTTTAGTATGTACCAAAATTGATAGAGTTGTCCTTTGAACTTGTGACTTGGGTTAGTCATAATACCATCTATTGTCTAGCCCCCAAAGAGAAGAGTTGGATATGGGGATTTAATGTTTCTTAATTTTTTCTGGGACTAGGGTTTTTACTTATTCAGATGAAAATACTAAATTATGCTTGGTGGTCAGAATGTGTATACTTAGTCATTCTATCCATGAATTTGGGTGTTGAGTGTTAATAATCTACCTCCTGAGTTAGGTACTGGTTTGATATAAGTTAAGAATTTCATCTGTGGTATTTTTGTGGGGAATGCCTTACAATTGTGAAGGATGTCCTTTTTTTATTATAGTGTTACTTGAATCTTTTATTTCAGACTTTTTGTCTTTTTTGCTCCTGGCTGTGATGAGTTATTATGGCTTCTGGATGGACCTGTATTCGTCTAACCTGCCCATTGTAGACCCGCAAGCAGAAGGAGCTCTGTGTGCTTTGATACATGTAGACCTGTGGCTGGACTACCAGCTCTGTGTTTAAAGTTTACCTAGTTCTTTTTCACTTTGTTGATAGGGAATGTTATCTTTCCTATGGCAAAATAAGAACTTGTATCTTATTATTTAGAGTAGGCAGGAGTTCTTTATTTTGGTAATTATATTACATTGGTAAGCTTATGTTTATTCTCTATATAATATTTGACTACATTTAAAGTTCAGGTATTTTCAGATTGCCTTTTGCAATTGAGATTTATTCTGTAAGAATCTTCTCTTTCCCTTTTTATTTTCTTGGAGGGATAAGGTTATTTTTGGAATTTCAATATTTAAGGCTTTTTTTTTGGGACCCTACAGTAGTGAATGGTACCAGATTACTATTTTTCAAGTCTAGATTTACTTTTACCTATGACAGCAAATAGTGTCTGTTACAGTGAAGCTGCTTCTAGAATTGACTAGAATGCTCCTTGAGGGCAAGAATGTTTGTTCGTGTTCATAGCTGTATCCTTAGAGCCTAGAACAGTGGCTGGCACATGGTAGGTCTTCAATAAATGTTTGTTAAATGTAAATGTATTTTATGAAAATTATCAGTGTTCATTATATTAGAGAAATAGGAGACTTAACTTCAGATTTTGAAATATCAAAACTTAATAGTTTTGATCACCTCAGTTCTCTGATTTACTGTTTCATTATTTTATTGACTAACCAATTTAATGTTTTTTAAACATTTTTATTAAAGGGTAAACTAAGAAGAGATGATAATATAGTCAGTAGAGTTTTTAAAAAATGAGATACCAGTTTTTTTAAAAGTTTCTTTTGGAGAGGGGAAGGTTATCAAATGTGCTTGCCTATGATTTCAGTCATCTATACTTTTTAAAGTTGATTTTTACTGTCTTGTCCATGTAATTGTATTATTTCTAGGAATAATAAAAGGGTCATATTTTTTTCCCATGTCTTACCCATTCTCAAAAAAGAACACAATGAAGCTTAATAATGAAAATTTTAAAGGTATTCATTTATTGAACAAGTATTTTGAGTGCCTACTGAAAGCCAGGCACTATGTTTTGAGAAAACAAAACAATAAAACACAAATTTTCCTTCTTCATGGAACTTATGGGGAGCTAGAGAAACAAGATAAATAGGTAAAATATAGAATAAAAACAGATTTCTCTAACAGGGTAGATTTTAAAAAATTATTTGTGTAAGATGGACCTTTTAATAATCAGTTCATTAAATACCACTTTTGACATTGTTGGGGAATGAAATGCCACATGTGAGAGCCTAGAACAGGGCAAGGCACTTTGGTAGGAGCAGTTCAGTAAATGAAGATGGAGGTTATAGCCACAAGAACTGCAGTGCAAAGCTATATAAAAATAACCACCTGCAGTGTTAGTAATAGGCTTTAAGATTTCAGAAAAGTTGGAGTTTCTTGACTGCTGCCTCAGTCTAAGCAGAGAATGTGGTGGAACAAAGGTATAGATGTTGATATGCTAATCATATGTATTGAGGAATAGGGTTTGGTATGGTAGAAACAGGAAGTTGTGTGTGGGGGTATGCTGGAGAGACTTATGTGGATTTTTAAGGGCAGAGATAGAAAAAGTAAATTAAAGGTGGATTATATGCAACAGATCTTTAGATAGTCCTATAGGTAATGGGGAGCCACAGATGACTTTTTAGCAGGATAGCAGCATGATTAGTTGAGAAAATGAAGTCACTAGGGGAAGGAACGGTTGGAGGGATCTATCTGGAACATTTAAAATACAGCAGGGGCAGGACCACCATTGGGCTTGTCTCAGGGGTACCATTAATCCTTTGATGCCTGTGAAGTGTGCCTACTGAAAAGTGAAGAAGAATATCCAACAGAATTTTGTAATTGATAGGATTGGTAACCTACTGGAGATGGCAGCTTTTTGGAATGGTTATAGGTGGTTTGAAGTTTAAGGCTGACCTTCACATTAGGTGATGGACAACACTTTTTTCCCCCTTCACCTGATATTTGCTTTTCATAAATCGTTTCTACCCTGACATCTTTTTTTCACCCGTAATTTGAGCTTCATTATCTGTTTTGGGCTACATGTCCAAGCTTATTAGAAGTATTTTTGAAATAAAGGAATTTTTCCTGTGGAGTACTTTGAATAAAAAGTATGTAGGCTTTAAGTATACTAAAGAATAGGGATCTTGATATTTGTGAAAGTTACTCTTTTATTATGTCCCAGATTTAATTTTCTAGATAAATTACCTTATGGTATATTAATTTTTATATTCATAATATAAAACATTATATTTCATAATATAAAATGTTTTAGAACATTTTATTATGGAAAATTTTAAACATACCTCAAAATAAAATAATAGTACAGTGAATCCCTGTGTACCTGTCCACATCTTGTTTCATATGTTTTCCTCCCTGCTCTTATTCTTTTTTCTTTCTTTCCCTCCCTCTCTCCTTCTCTCTCTCCCTCCTTCCTTCCCTCTCCTTCCT